>NW_020769444.1:0-109051 GCF_900518735.1 Pseudonaja textilis | reverse complement strand
GTCAGTTAGTGGATGTCTTACCATTCTTTCTCTTCTCCTTTAATTAATTCTTTCTGATATATATATATATCAGAAAGAATTAATTAAAGGAGAAGAGAAAGAATGGTAAGACATCCACTAACTGACTTTGAAACTAACTTTGAAAATACCTTTCAAATGTGTTTTCAATTGTAGGATTGGAAATATTTGCTTGACTGTATGCTTTAATATTCAAAAATAATATTCTTTATCAGTATAAGCAGAAATGTATTCTTCAAGCTTTAATGAATTTTGCAAAAATCATTGTAGTAAACTGGATACCACTGTAGAACAATTTAAATATTTAATAGAGAGTAAAGTAAGATTTTACACAGGCAAGAAAAAATATATAGAATAGGTAGTGCCTGGCTCAACTGGAAGTAACTGTGAGATGGAAACTTATCAAAACAGATCCAACCTAGAAACAAGAAGAAATTTCCTGACAGTGAGAACAATTAATCAGAGAAGTGGGATGCCTTCAGAAATTGTGGGTATGCCATCACTGGAGGTTTTTAAGAAGAAATTTGCCCATAATAGTATAGGGTCTCATGCTTGAGCTAGACTTGGACTAGAAAACTTCCAAGTCTCTTCCAACTTTGTTATTCTTTATAAATCTTATAAATTCAGTGTTACTAAGAGAATGATGATAAACAATATTTGAAAATGCCCCTCAGGTCTTCTGATAGCAAAATCTCATCTTATTGGCTAGTATCAAAGGGAAGATGACTTTGAAAAAGCTTCCTCTCTCACCATAACATGAAAGTCGAAGTAAGGACTGGCTGGGAAGGGAGGGGTGAGGAGAAGCTAGGCGAGGTGTCCCTCCATGTGAGTGACATCAAGTTGGCCATGACCACCAAGCCAAGCCCACAAATTAGGCCACCCCCACAGAACCAGTTGTTAAGAAATTTCAATCCCACCCCTGACCAATCCCCAGAGCAGGAAAGGTTGGCAAACTCTGTCCTAGCAGATTACATAAAACCAGTAATACCTCGATGGTTCCATTGCAATGAAACTCTTTAAATAACTACTACAATTATTCTGACAATACACTCTCCGTAAATTAAGATATTCCTAACATAATAGAGATAATGATAAAGTTCTGTGTTACTCTTCAATAGCTGAAAGGAATAAAAGTTTTCCATTTCTTTGACTGTTTCTTTTCTCTTTCATGTTTCGATTAAATTATACCTTTCTATTTGATTTCTATTTTTTTTCTTTTGTGCGAAGATATACATTCAACAGCATTTGTAAAACAGTCCCTCAGTAAATTGCATCTAAGAACAGCCAAGGCTACAACAGGAAGCACAAGACTGGGGACTGGAACTGCAGTCCCACTTTTTTGTACCATCCACAAAAGATACATGAAGGATATTTACACTGCACCAAGAAAAGGCAAGGAGTGGAGAGAATTAATAGCTGCTATTCAAAACAATAACTTTTCATTGATGTGAGAAACTGACACAGTGGAAGGAACTATCTTTATTGTAACTGTCTTGAGGTGACTTTTCTTTCATAACATGTGACACAATTTTCATTTCAGAATTCTTAGGGGTTAAAGAAATAGAAGATCATGCAAGATAAAGAAATATTTTTTCATGGATTTCTCTCCTATTCATAAGTGACTGGATTTGTACTAGATGGTGGACTAAATTGAAATGTACTATCCAAAAATGCAAAAGTAGCTTAATTCCATTAAACATGTTGAATTAATCATGTCTTACAAATATAGCTGCTAATTATACAAACTATAGGCTATTAAACAGATTTGTGCATTTGAAAAACCTACAAATGAATGTTATTTGATAAATCCTCATGAACTAGTTAACTTCTAAAGAATTTAATTCATTCAGTTCATTGAGAGAAAGGCCAGGAGTTCAGAGGGCAGCATCTCCAGTGAAATGAAATGAAAGTTTAGCATGAGGCAGGGAAAGAGTTTGCAGTTTCAAGAAGTAATTTGATTTATACAATACAGACAAAAGAAAAATATATATTCATGCCATGATACGAAAGTCAGATTTACTGAGGCTTCCTGGCCTAGCAAAGTTATAACATTTACACATCCAGTGATACACGTACTGAGGCACCACTTTCGCACATTTCCTCCTTGTCCTCATGGAAGGCAGATGGTAGCAATGAGAAGTACTAAGCTGCTAGCCCAAAGCAAAAGATAGGGACAGGGTGAGAAGTTTCTAGACAAAGGCATTGACATCTCCAATCTTTGCCACATAGACTGAATCATTCCACTACAAATCATATTGAGGGAAGGGGTTGTTTGTCATATTAAACAGCCCAGGGATGACCTTTCCAAACTTTCTTTGCCTAGATTGTTTGTAAATTTTTTATTTCCTTGTTGCTATCAAAACTGCTATTCAAAGCACCTTACTTCTGTCTGTGCATAAACTCCAGTCTTACTTAGAAAGGAATTCTTCCCTGCAATCACATTTTTACCTGTTCATTTGACCACAGTATTTTAGTGGCACAAACTTTGAAGCAGGTTGGGGGTATAATTTGTAGAATGACAGTAGCATATGGTAGTAATTTAATTCAATGAAATGGCAAGCATTATTTGTGAGATTTATATTCATCTTTCTTCCAGAGCTCAAAAGTAGGATAGCAATTCCTTCCTCATCCAATTTTCTCTGCTGAAATAACTCTGTGAGGACTCTGCTGGACTTGGGAAGTATACCAATCTGAAGTCATTCAAACTGATGACAGACTTGATTCTGAAGGAAATTCCATGCTGTAGGCATGGGGTGAGATTCAACCGGTATAACAACCGGTTCGGTGAGTGCACATTTTGCATGTGCACATGCTCCACATTTTAAAAAGCCTAATACTTTTCAACTGCAGCTGAAGAAAACAGCCGAGGTGTGGCAAACCACTTTGCCACACAGATTAACTGTGCTCTAATAAAAAGACATAAAGCACAAGAAAGAGCAGGGGTGGTCCACCTGCTCATTGGAAAGAACTGGTTCAGAGCCAGATGATCATTGGAACAAGAGGTTTGCCCAAACTGGTCTGAACCGGGAGAATCCCACCCCTGGGCTAGCCTATTTGACTTCTGTGCTGTCCCTGTTTGTTTCTTAAATCAACCTGTAAAGAGAACGTATTGAGTTTGTAATGGAGCCAAGTCATATCTGTCTCAAAGATGTGAATGGAAAAATGAAGGGAACTGAAGTTTCGCTGTACAGTGTTGGGGTTGAATGCAGTATGAGTGCCTAAAGTTAAAGATAGTGCATTGACTTAATAGGCCATTGTTGGATCAACCACATGACTATTGTTAAAAAAAAATGCAAGCAATTGTCAACAGCAAAGAACAGCTTCCTTAAAACAGCCCAGGATGGAGCAGAAGGGGCATGTTGAGCATTGCAACCAGTCAGAGCTATTACAAGAATAGAACCAAGTGTTGGAAACCCGTTACTCTGAAGACAGCTTAGGTTAGAAAACTGTAGTTTTGAGTTGAAGCAGGAAAATGTGGTGTGGGGTTCATATACAATAAGCTGGGAGTTGGCTATCAGTGTAATTTGTTCCTGCTCTAAAGCAGTAGTCGGTGTTACATGCTGATGTTAACTCTAATCCTACCTCTTCCCATTTATAACCCTTTCCTTCTCCCTAAAGCTAACTTTTGATCATATACACTCTGATTCTGTTAATAGTTCAATTTTCTGGGGCTTTATGGGAATAAACAACCTGAACTTCAAGGGGCCAAAATTGATAAGGGAGGACACAAGAAACCTGTGAACAAAGAAGATGGTTCAGGTGTCACCAAAAAAGACAATATAAGAAATAGGCAGCAGTTCATCATTGCAAAAAGGTGAGAGAAAGAAACTCAGGATATAACTTGTGGATTTATACTAGGTACTGTTTAGTATGTAGTATGTATCCCTGAACATTCTACTGTAGATAGGTTTAAAATGGAAATATCTATGTACAAATATCCATCTGTGAACTCCTGTTGTAACTCCTGAGTCCTCTTTTGGTATGAGCGTAAAATATACTTCTGTCCATGAGTTTGGTACTTTCGGATCTAACAGTACTTCATTGAATCCTTCCAGCATAGGTATACTTTGCAAACCTTTGTAAAGTTCCGCTGGTAGACTATAAGGGCCTGGTGTTTTTCCATTTTTTTGTCTCTTAATTGCTTCTATTAGTTCCATCATGCGAACTTCTCATAAGCATCAGAAAGGGCAGCAGGCCAGTAGATGCTCAGCTCTACCCTGTTGCCTTGACCCCAACCCAAATCAAGGGATTATAGGGTTTTTATATATATATATAGTCTAATTTCACAATGAAATTATGTTTTCATTGATTGAAAGCCAGAGAGGAAATAACCTTATTAATAAGGTAATAATTCCTTGACATACAACTTTTCATTTAGTGACCGTTCAAAGTTACAACTTCACTGAAAAAATGACTTCAAGTATTTCTCACACTTATAAACATTGTAGCATCCCCAAGGTCATGTGATTTACATTCGTATGCTTGACAACTGATTCACATTTATGAGAATTGGAGTGTCCTGGAGTCACCTGAACACCTTTTGCAACCTTCTGACAAGCCAAGTCAATGTGGAAACCAGATTCATTTAACAACCATGTACTAATTTAACAATTGCAGTGATTCAGTTAATAAATGTGGCCAAAAAGTCATAAAATGGGGCAAAGTTCACTCAACAAATTTCTCAACAACATAAAGGCTCAATTGTGGTCATAAGTAGAGGACTACCTGTAATGGTAGTGCTACTGTCATTGCTTAAATTGGACTAAAAGAGAAAAATCTAAATTGTTTCCTTCATTCTTTTTTTTAAATATATAAGTAATTTTCCACCTGAGATAAACAATGCCAAGCAAAGATCACAGGGTATCTATAGATGAATTCCACCTCCTACATGCAGACACTGGAAACCCATGACTGGAACATACTGATAGAAGGATACAAACTGTTAAAAAAAAAGGCAGACCCCATAAAAGAGGAGTTGGCGTTGCACTGTATGTAAAAGACCACTACATTGCTACAGAAATGCACCGATCCAAAGACAAAAGCCTCCTAAAAAACATATGGGTCAATATAAAAGAAAAAAAAAGAATAACATTGACATAGGTGTATACTACAGACCCTCCCAACAAAGCAGAAAAATTAGATGTACTTTTTTATCAACCCACTAACAAACATATGTAGGAAACACTACAGTAGTAATGTGAGGCTTCAATTACCCTGAAATCAATTCCTGAAGACTAATTCCTCACCAAGTGAGAAATTGAATAAGTTCCTGACCAATCTAGTTGACAACTTGTTGTCCAAAAGGTAGAGAGAAAATTAGAGGAACAGCCATACTAGACTTAATTCTTACAGAGAATAAGTGATAAAGGTAGTTGAAACTGCAAGAACCTTGTGTGAAAATGACCATGTCACACTAAAATTCAACATAATGCAATCACAAGCAATAGAACACAATGATACCAGAGTCCTAGACTTTAAAAGAGCTGATTTTAACAAGCTCAGAGAAAACTTGGGAAAGATTCCTTGGATGAAAATTCTAAAGGGAAAAACAACTCAAGAATCTTGGAAAACTCTGAAAAATATGATCATAAAAGCCCACACTAGCACAATACTAATGAGAAAGAAAAACAAGAAATCCAAGGAGAAACCAGCATGGTTGCACGAAGATCTCTCTGACCAATTGAAAGACAACAAGGACAAGAACAAAAAATGGAAACAGGGACAGACAACTAAGGCAGAATATCAGCAGATAGCCTGATAGAAATGAAGTCATGAAATCAAAGGCTTAGAATGAACAAAGACTTGCAACAAAAGTCAAAGATAAAAACAAGTTTCTTCCAAGATATAAATAACAAGAAAAAAATCAAGGAAACAGTCGGTCCACTGAAGAGAGAAGATGGCAAGGAAGTAACAGGCAGCAGAGAGAAAGCAGAGTTGCTTAACTCATTCTTCGCATCGGTCTTCATGCAAAAAGAAACAATAGTCCAATCTACATAGTCCATTAGGACATCAGCATGACTGTCAATTGTTTTATTTCCTCCTAGGACTGAGCACCAGAGAAACTGTGGCAGCCCTTTTTATAGTTGGGCTGCTCGCGGCTGTGGTCAGTGAGGCTCTTCAAATTTCCCACCACCATGGACCGACCAATTACAGGTAATACATAACACCCCTCCCCACCTGGTCCAGTCCAACCAATCTGAGCCTTGCCTACCGTATGTAATCACATACGTAGGTGGGACTTTTATGTTTCTCCTGGACCTGTGCAACTCAGTTGTGGGTTGGCCTCTGGACTGTTTGGATGGGTCTGTTGTTCCTCCCGTCCTTCTTCTTGGAACATCCTGGAAGGTTGAGTCGGCCATGCCTCTCCTGCCAGGAATTTCCTGGCTGGTTGAGTTGGCCTGGCTGGTCCTGCCAGGGACTGCTTTCCCGCTATCCTTCTGGACCTGTTCCTCTATCCCCAACCTGCCTTCTTCCCCGGCCTCAGGTACGTGTTTGCGTTTCCTGACCAAGGCTAGTGTTAATATTGGTCATTGCATAGTTGTCAGGGTTTGTTATTTCTCTAGTTTGTGGAGGGTCTCCCCCTCCCTTTCTACTTGCGTTTTGTCTGTTTTGTCCCTCTCTTCTATGGTCATTTTTGAGGGGTCTCCCCCTTCTTCCCTGGGTTTGCTATGTTTGTTTGAGGGGTCTCCCCCCTCTTCCGTGGGTCTGTTTGGGTTTCCCTTTGTGGCTGTAAGGGATACACCCTAGCAAGATCTGCAGGGCAGTCAGGCAGGCAGGCAGAATATGTGAGATATCGTTTTTTTGTAGCTTACACTCAGTAAACAGAGGCACAGTGCTAATTAAATAGTTTTATTCCAGCAAGAGTTAAAGCATAGTCAAAACAGTCCATATATCATTCACTTAGTTCAGTCCGTCCAGGGATTATTCAGTTGCAAATTCCAGTGTCGAAAAAGAGAGGTCAGTAAACTTACAAATGTCAGTCCGGTGATATATCTCCTCGCAGTAGAGAAATATGAAGAACTCAAAAACTCCTCTCTTCCTTCAGCAACTCTTCAGTAGGGGAAAACGCAGCTAACAAACCATCAATGTAATCCAATCCAGTAATTGTCAGTAATTGCCAGCAAACCGTCAGGGAATCGTCAGCAATCAATCAGGTTGTCTTGCTCCCTCTTATGGTGGTTTCACACCACACCCAAAATTACATGCTTTGCATTTAAAGTGACACACACTTAAACTAACAATCATAGCTTATATATATTATTTTACCCAAACTTCGTTAGGTGACCTATGTTATACCTAACAGTGGCTCTAGATCTGAGCTGGTCTATGTGCCTCCTCCCATCATCAGTGTCTACCCTGCATGAACGGGGCCCAGTTATCTGGATCACTTTTGCTAGTATCCACAATGGTTCCCCCATGAGATTTTTTGCATATACTGGTCCCCTGTTTGAAATGTGCGGCAATTACTGGAGGAGTATGCTGGTTTTTCTGGGCTATATGTGGGATGTAGTCTGTCTAGGTTTGATCTTAGTTTCCTCCCCATTAGTAACTCTGCTGGACTTTTGTTTGTTGTGGCACTGGGTGTCATGTGCTGAATGCTTAGTAGCTTATCTATCTTTTCTTTTTCTTTTTTGAAAATTTTATTTGAGTTTTCACAAAAACAAAATACAAATAAAACATCTTTTTTGAAAATAGCATTGTCCCAGGTTATCACTTCTTTTTTTTTAAACAAATTTTATTGATTTTACAAAACAATATACAAACAAAACATAGAATATGATGACATAAGAAATCTTTTTCTAAAAAAACAATACAACATCTTATTTAAAGACAGAATTATTCCAAGTTATCACATTTCCATACAAACACAATTTAATATATATATTTACCTTATCTGTTCATCTTCATATCTTATCCCGAACTTCTCTTTATTACTTCCTTTCCTTCTATTTATTCAAATTATATCTCTTTAACTTTAGATTGTATACATTTTTTATATCCATCTGTCTTATACATTTTCATTATTCTCTTCCAATACAAAAACAGACAAGACATAAAACATAAAAACATGAAACATCTTTTCTGAAAGTTGCTTGATCCCGGGTTAAAACTCATCGTACAGACACCACTTCAAAAATCATGTTCCTTTTATATATCATTCCATATCTTATTACCGTTTTCCATTTTCTATATAGCTTCTTCCTTTTTTTAACTCTCTTAGTTTTATTATACTTATCTCATCTCAGTTCAAATCATAACACTTGTCATTCTTTGTCTGTTCTCAACTATCCATTCATCTTTTCTCTTTAAACAAAACCTCTCCTGTACACTGATTGGAGTATGATGCCTTTAACTCTTTCCCCTAACCTAATAATACTTAATATCACACATAACTTGTATTGGGATTCTGTTTAGCACATCCTAAAGTTACACAATATATTATATAGAGAGAAAAAGAAAAAAAAAGAAAGAACAACAATAACAAAGAAACAAATTTATAAATATATAATATAGCTGTCATTACCATTTTAATCATACATATTAATATTCATTTATATCTTAAACATTTTATTCTAAAAATGCCTATAATAACACAATCTTATGTACCTTACAGAATCCCTTTTTCAATTAGATTTACCCATTGTCTCTAAATAAATTTTGTTTCTTTAAATCTTGCTTCCCATCGTTGAGACTTCTCACCCCTTCCTTTCTCCCTTGCTTATTCTTTTCCTTACCCTTTTTACCCCTTTGTCTCTCCACCTCCCTTTTCTTCTTCTGCTTTCCCCCTTTCTGTTGTTTTCTAACCTTATATCCACCTTTCAACTCATTTTTATCTTTTTTGGTTGTTTTTTTAGGTTTTAAAATCCCTTTTTCCTTTTCCTCTTTCTTCTCCTCCCCAAATAGGATCACATGTTCATCAAAGATGGTTTCTTCTTTGTCCCAATTATCCTGCTGCGCAATCAATTCTCCATAGGAACGCACTGCCATTTCTAGAGATTGAAAAAGAATGTCCAAAGTATCTTTCCAGTCTTGTTCTTCCTTTTTATATTTTGGATATTCAGTTTTAGATTCATCCAAGGATGATGCCATTATAAAGAGGAAAAACTTCTCCCAAAACAACCACCTGAGTGTTTTTAAACAAAGAAAAAAGATTTCCCAAAAGATCCAAAGTCACCAAACAATCCAGATAGACTATTTCTTTTAGCACTTTTTCCCTTCTTCCATTTCTTTTTCTGGGGTTGCTATTAAATCACAAAATTCCAATTAAAATATGTCTTTTTGAAGTCTTATTAATGTTCAAATGGCTCTTTAAAATTCTAGGCAGTCTGCTCCTTATTTTCAAATTCTACTTCAATTTTTTCCCTCTCCCTTCCCACTCACAGCAAAAGAAAAAAATTTATTTAAATATTTAGAAATCCATATCCCTTTGGCATTAGCATAGTCTTTAGCATTTAGCATACCTTCAATGCGGGTTTTCTGATTTCTCTCAAAGCTGTTCCGTTTGGAAGGAGAGTGAAAAGAAAAAAAGATTTCCCTTTAATATCCATTTGCTGCTTACTCAGTCTGGGAACAATGTGTCTTTAATAGGTGTTAAATACCAGGATACTTTCACTGTTCCTTTGTCCCGTCAGCAAAATCACTTTCACTTCTTCACAACTCCTCCAGCACTTTCTTTTTCTGGCTGAGCTCTTCTATGTGGCGGCCATTACAGACCGCCACTCAGCTGCCTTCGGAGAGGGAGATTTAGCTGGCTAGGGAAGAGAGATGCGATGTCTCTCATCCCTGCCAGAACCCCCCAGTCTTCACCACCTTCTACAAAGGTGGCTTAGCCCCGAAGCCAAATGGCTCGGGGCACTCAGGCAGTGAACACAGGCAGGGACTGCGCACAGTTGCGGATTCCTGCCTGCACTGAAGCGCCACAAGCCGGAAGTGTGCCAGGTTATCACTTCTTCATACAGACACAAAACTCAATTTCATGCTCATTTTTATATTCTATTCCATATCTTATTACCATTTTATATTTTCTACATAGTTTTTCCCCTCTTCTAATTTTCTCAACTTTGTTTTGATTATCTCAATTCAAATCATTATATTTATACTTTTGTCTGTCCTGTTACAATTTCACATTATCTTTTCTTATTAAACAATTTTTTCCCAATTAGAGTATGACTCCTTTTTATCCTTTAATTTTATCCATTCAAGTTCTTATTTAAGCTTCAATGTATAGCTTTAAGATTATAACATTCAATATAATACATAACTTCCAATCGAATTCTGCTTGGTACATTCTTAAAATACACACTATATTCTTAAAAAGAAAAAAAATTATATACATGTATGTGTGTGTGTGTGTGTGAATAAAGCACACATTCCATTCCAATTCAATTCTATCATTAATATACATTAAAATCTTAAATCTTTAACATTTCTTTTCAATTAAATATCCTACTTCCTTGGGAACACTTATAAACTTTCCATAGTTGATTCTTTTTTTTCCATATTTCTCACTTATATTTTTATAAATCATTACTAATAATTAAAAATGTTCCCTTTTAATTCTCTCAGCCATTTTAATTCATTTATTTATTAACAAACATCCCATTGCATTACAATAAATATTTTATCCATCATCATATTTTCTAAAGTTATTTCTATTTGTAATATAACAAAGCTATCTTACGTACCTTTGCAGAATCTCTTTTACAATTAAATTTTCACCCATTATCTCTAAACAAACTTATGGTTACAATCCTTATATATTTTCCCTGTTTCTCCATTTCTTGTTTTTGTCTTTTACAACTTCTTTTCCTTGCCTTCTTCCCCCTCTTCTTCTCCCTCCCCTTTTTACCCCCTCGTCTCTCTACTTCTAACTCTCTCATCTGTAATCCCCTCTTCTGTTGCTTTCTAATATTATACTTATCTTTCAAATAGTTTTTCTTCCTTTTGGTTGTTTTTTCTAATCTTAAACCTTTCACTCTCTTTCCCCCCTTTTCTTTTTTCCCCCCACTTAAAATTATTTGATCATTAAAGATGGCTTCTTCTTTGTCCCAATCTTCTTGTTCTGCAAGCGTTTCTTGTTGCTTCTCATAGTTCCAGACCTCCATTTCTAAGAATTGAAACATGAAGCCAAAAGATCTCCCTTCTTGTGCATCTTCTTTCCATTTTTTAAGTTCCGTTTTCAGTTCTTCTAAGTGTGATACCATTTAAAAAACTTTTAAACAATCACCCAGTTAATTTTAGTCATCTAGATGCAAAAACCAAAAATCACCAAGTAATCCAAATAATCCAAGGCTGTTTCTACTTGCTTCTTTTTTCCGCTTTCTCTTCCTGGGGTTCTATTATTTTGTTACCAAGTTTACATTAAAATGTATCTTTGAGGAATCTTGTTAAAATTTCACTGTAAGTTTCTTTTAATTAACAGTTCCATTCCTTAATTCCAGGCAGTCTCCTCCATTTTTCCAGATCCTGCCCTTCTATTCTTTTTTTTTCTCCTTTCCAGCTCTTAAAAACTTTTAAATGTCCAGAAATCTTTATTTATCCCTTTGACTTTTATTTTCAGCTTAGATGCCTATTAATGTCAAAGTGGATTTTTTTTTCAGTTCTTGCTTAAGTCTCTTAGCTGTCAGTATAAGGAAGGGAAGAAAAAAAACTAATCCTTTCCCTTCTCTCTCTCCTTCGCCGCTTCAAAATTTTCTTTGGGAACAATGTTGTTAAGTTTAAATTCCAGGGTACCTTATTTGTTGCTTTTGCTGTTTGACCCGGTCAACCAAAACTTTCTCTTCTTATCTTCCTCCTGCACATTCTTTTCCGTTTGAGTTCTTCTTTGTGGTGGCCATTTCTGACTATCGCTACAACCGCCTTCGGGAAAGGGAGTAAGGGCCAGCTGGGGAAGAGAGATGCGGCTCTCCTCAACCCTGCAGGCAGTCTCCCCCCTCTTCACCACCTCTACAGGGTGGCTTAGCCCCAAAACCAGCCAGCTCGGGGTGCTCCAGCAGCGAGCATGGATCAACGCCTCGGAGAGACGAGGTTGCAGTCTGTCGCTGAAGAAGCTCAAACCGGAAGTCCAGCTTATCTATCTTTTCTTGTGTGTCCCCAGGCTCCAGCTTTTGTAATGTTTCCTTTATGTAATGTACCATGAGCTCTGCCCGTCCATTTGTGGCTAGGTGTTCCGGCGCTGTCAGTGCATACCTTATCCCATGTTGTACTAGGAACCGCTTGAATGTTGTTGCCATGAATTGTGGCCCGTTGTCAGATACTATTAGATCCAGCAATCTATGTGTTGAAAAAAGTTTCTGAGCTGTCTAATGATGGCCTCTGTTGTGGTGGAGTGCATGATGCTTACCTCTAGCCATTTGGAGTAAGCATCTACAACTATTAAAAATGTGTGTCCTTTTGTTGGGCCTGCAAAATCAATGTGTAATCTTGACCACGGTCCCCTTGGTGTTTTCCATTCGTGTTTTGGTGCTGTGGTGGGTGTTGGCCTAGATTCCTTGCAGCGTTTACACATTGCCACCCAGTCCCCTATTTCCTTATCCATCCCTGGCCACCATACATAACTCCATGCCAGGGGTTTCATTTTTACAATACCCGGGTGCCCCTCATGTAACAATTCTAGTATGCGTTTCCTTAAAATGTTCAGTATGACCACCCGATCCTCCCATAGTACGCACCCTTTCAGCATTGAGAGTTCTGTTTGTCTATTCCGGAATGGTTTGGCAGTTTTGTCACTCTCAGTTTCTGGCCCTCCTTTTCCTATGCAATTTAAAATTTGCGCCAGGGTTTTGTCTTTAGCTGTTTCCCTAGCGATGTCTGCTGCTGTTATGGGTAGGTTTTCTAATGTCTCTATTTGAAGGGTTGATATGGTTGGTGCTGGGTTGTCTTCTATGTCAGCTGGAGGGCAATGGCTAAGCGCGTCAGCATGATTTATCTCCTTTCTGGGTCGATAGGTTAGATTGTAGTTATAGGCAGCCAAAAATTCCAACCACCGCATCATTCATGGTGACAGTATGTTAGGTGTAGCTTTGCTTACTGCGATGATACCCAGGAGTGGCTTGTAGTCGGTGACTAGTGTGAAAGTTCTCCCATAGATATATTCATGGAAACATTTTATTCCGGTGACAGCGGCCAATGCCTCTTTGTCTAGTTGGCTGTAGTTCCACTCTGGCTTTGACAGAGTCTTTGAATAGAAAGCTATGGGTGCTCTTTTCCATCTGGTAATACATGGCCAAGTATAGTGCTGACGCCGAAAGGTGATGCATCGCAGGTTAGTGTCATTGGAAGTGTTTCACTGTATTGTATTAGTACACGGTCTGATGTGATTATTTTTTTTATTTCTTGGAATGCCATTTCATCCCATTACCCCTAGACCCAGGTTGCTTTCTTGTAAAGCAACCTGTGTAGTGGTTCTGCAATGGTTGCTTTCTGTGGTAGGAATATATTGTAAAAGTTAATGAGTCCTAAGAAAGCTTGCAGATCAGTTTTATTTGTGGGTCTGGGGGCTTCTTTGATTGCTCTGACTTTATTTTGTGTGGGGTGGATCCCTTCACTGTCTATCAGATATCCTAGGAATTTAACTTTGCCGGTGGCTAACTGGCACTTCTCTTTTTTTACCTTTAGTCCCGTGTCCTTGAATTTGGTTAGGACTTCCCTTAGGCAGTCTTGTAGTTGTTCTTTGTCCTTGGCTGATACCAGGGCATCATCAAAGTATGGTACCACCCCTTTTATCCCTTGCAATAGGCATTCCATTAAACTCTGGAACACCCCTGGGGCGACGCTGACACCAAATTGTAGTCTGTTTCATTTGAATGCCCCCCTGTGCATCATGATTGTCTGGGCTTCTGCTGTTTTGGGGTCAATGGGCAACTGTTGGTACGCCTGTGTGAGGTCTAGTTTTGTGAAGATTCCCCCCCCCCCCCAGGGAATGTAATATATGCTGAACCACTGGAACTGGATATGCGCTTTGTTGGAGCGTGTGGTTAAGGGTTGTTTTGTAGTCCCTGCAGATGCATACTGACCCATCTGGTTTAATTGGTGTCACAATTGGGGTTTCCCACTTTACGCAATTGGTCAATTGGTTCTAAAATCCCTTGTGTGATGAGCTTATCCAATTACTCATCAATTTTTGGTTTTAGTGCAAAAGTAACCTGCCTCACATTTAATCTTATAGAGGTTATGTTTGCTTTTAGACTAAAAGAAATTGGGGATCCTGGTACTTGCCCAGTTCTCCATCAAACATGTCCCGGAATTCTTCCATCAGGTCCTCTTCCCACTATGCCTCTGTGATGCTGTTTATCCCAGTGACTTCGATTCTTAATGGTGCAAACCACTTGAGACCCAATAGACTGAGTCAATTTCAGTTGACTATGGTTAGCGGAAGGACTCTGGTGTATTTTTTGAATTTTACTTTGAATTGTCCAGTACCTACTATGGGAATTTTGTTTCCCTGGTAGTCTTTCAGCGTTAGTGTTTGTCTTTCGGGTCCTTCCCAGCTTATGTCTGGTAGCAGTATTTTTATGGTGTCCCACGATACCATTGATAAGTACGAGCCTGAGTCCACTTCCATCTGGCACGGCTGGCCTTCTATGGTGACCTGGACATATACTTTCCTGGCATTTGTCATGTTGGAGTGTCCAATGGTCACCATTTGGTGTGTTTCATCTCTTCCATTGTTTGTCTCTTTCCCTTGCCTTTTTCTGTTGTCTTGGTTCCAGTGGCTCCCTGTTTGTTTCTCCCACTCTCAAGGGGGGGGGGGTGTTCCATCTTTGTCTAGGGCCATTTTTCCTTGCTCAGAATGCCCTAGCAATATGTCCCCACTGTTCACAATGTTTGCAGATTGCATCTAGAAAACAGCACTCGGAATGTGAATAGTTCCCCTTGCAACCGGCACAACGAAATTCCTTCCTTTTTCCGTTCTGGTCTCTTCTGCCCTGTTCCGAATGGAGTTGATTTACCCCTTCTTCTTCCTCATTGTCTTCTGATGGGGACTCAATGTCCTTATGGTGAGTTGTGGTGGTGTTTTTTTGGTTCTCCATTGACGCTTTGTTCATTTTCCGCATGGCAGCCACTGATTTCTGTGTGGCTTCTGCTGTTGTAGCTTCGTCTATTGCTTCTTGGAGCATTATTTTGGGTTTTGTTAGTAATCGACCCTGTAATGTGAGATACCTCATCCCCAGGACCACTTGGTCTTTCATGGCTTCATCCATATTTAAGAATTTGCACACCCCGACAATGTCCCTCAGTGTTGCAATGAAATCGCCGATGATCTCTCCTTCGTTTTGATTGTGCCGATAAAATTCATGTCTTTTGATGAGGCAGAAGACGGTTGGTGTGTAGTGAGCCCTCAGTATTCTTTCCAGGTCTGACCAGGCCATTGTTTTCACATCGGTGGGTGTTGCTAATGCTTTGGCCATCTTGAATACCATGGGCCTGCAATGGGTGAGGAAGACAGCTCTCTTCCTGTGTGCAGATATATTATGGAGGTTGCTCCCTTCAAGGAACACGAGGAATCGGTTGATGTATGATTCCCAGTCTTTGGTTGCTGGACTGAATGGCGCGGGTGGTGTGTTGTTTCTGGCCATTTCTCCTCGATGCATTGCCAGTGTTCATCGGTCACCATGGTTCCCTTTGTCTCAGTATCCCATCCTTATTGCCAGTGTTATGTTGCGGGAATGAGACTCAGGACACCAGCACAACTGTCAATTGTTTTATTTTCTCCTAGGACTGAGCACTGGAAAAATCATGGCAGCCCTTTATATAGTTGGTCTGCTCGTGGCTGTGGCCAGTGATGGCTCTTCAAATACATAACAGATTAGAAATAAATGTTACAGTAAGCAACAACAACAAAAAGTAAGAGAACACCTATCTGATCTTAATGAATACAAATCACCGAGATCTGACAGATTACATCTCAGAGTTTTAAACCAGTTGTCAGATGTCATCTGTACCACATCTTTCAAAACTCCTGGAGTACCAGGGAAGTACCAGAGGACTGGAAAAGAGCTGATGTGGTTCCCATCTTCAAAAAAAGTGGGGGGAAACAGAGCCAGAAAACTACAGACCAATCAGCCTAACATTAATACCCAGGAAGATACTGGAAAAGATAATAAAAAAATATCTGCCAACATCTAGAAAGAAGTAAAGTAATAACTAGAAGTCAGCATGGGTTTGGTAAAAACAGATCATGCCAAACCAATCTTATTTCATTCTTCAACATAGTGACAAAATTAATAGACAGGTGAAAAACTTGGACATAGTATACTTAGACTTCAGCAAGGCATTCGACAAAGTAGAGCACAACCTACTTCTTGGTAAGCTAGAAAAAATGAGATAGATAGCATCACCACCAGATGGATTCGTAACTGGCTGACAAACTGTATTCAATGAATTTACATCTACTTGGAAGGAAGGAAGCAGTGGGGTACCACAATGTTCTGTCTTAGACACAGTATTCTTCAATGTCTTCATAAATGACTTAGATGAGGAAATAGAAGGGGAACTTACCAAATTTATGGATGATACTAAGCTGGCAGGAATGGCTAACACCCTAGAAGATAGGCTCAAAATCCAGATGGATCTTGACAGACTTGAACACTGGGCCCTATTTAACAAAATGAAATTTAATGTAGAGAAAAGTAAAGTCTTACACTTGGACAAGAAAAACTAAAAGTAGACTGCGTGAAACCATGCTTAGAAGAATTTTTGAATCTTGGTGGCCAGCCAGTTAAATATGAGCCAGCCATGTGCGGTGGCAGCCAAAAAAGCCAACACAATCCTAAATTGCATTAACAGAGAGATACAATCAAGATCAAGTGAGGTACTAATACCACTCTATAAAGCCTTAGTAAGATAATGTCTAGAATACTGCATCCAGTTTTGGTCACCACACTATAAAAAAGACATTGAAACTCTAGAAAGAGTACAGAGAAGAGCAACCAGGATGATTAGGGGACTGGAGACTAAAACATATGAAGACCAATTACAGGAACTGAGCACGGTTAGTCTAGTGAAGAGAAGGACCAGGGTAGATATGATAGTAGTGTTCCAATATTTGAGGGGCTGCTACAGGGAGGAAGGGATCATGCTATTTTCCAAGGCACCTGAAGGCCAGAAAAGGAATAATGGATGGAAGCTGATCAAGGAGAGACTCAACCTAGAAATAAGGAGAAATTTTCTGACAATGAGAACAATCAACCAAAGGAACAGCTTGCCCTCAGAAGTTGTGGGAGCTTCATCACTTGAGACTTTCAAGAAGAGATTGGACTGCCATTTGTCAGAAATGGAATAGAGTCTCCTGCTTGGGTGGAGGGTTGGACTAGATGACCTACAAGGTCCCTTTCAACTCTCTTAATTTGTTAATTTTAACTGACAAGGAAGTCAAATAAAGTAAGAATTTCAGGATTTTGTCATATCCTGGGGAAACATTTAGTTTCTTAACTTTAAAGTACTGAACAGGAATATGGTAAGTCATCTTGATAGTTTAGTCCCTATTCTACTTTATAGGGATACATTCCTGAGAAACATCTTTCAAAGAACTATTACAAAGGGAGAAAAGTTATCATGCCATTTGTAGCTACACATCTGAGAAGGGTTAGAAATAAAAATAAAAATCACATATTTTTATTGATTGGTCACATTCCCAGGATATATTTTACATGGTTGTTTAACCTATTTTCTTTGCATAGATTCTGCTTCAGTTGAACTTCCTTCTTCAGTCCCAGCAGAGCTGTTCGTGGCTGTTCTTTCTTTTAGGTGTGTATATATATCATTGTATGTCTATGTCTCTTTATATATCTGTGTTTCTCTAGGTTTCTTTGTGTGTGTGTGTGTGTGTGTGTATGTGTGTGTCAGAGGGAGGGAGGGAGGGAGAGAGAGAGAGAGAGAGAGAGAGAGAGAGAGAGAGAGAGAGATATTTATGATGCTAGTTTATAAAATGTTTTGCTAGATTGTAAAACTTGAACTGAATAAATGGGCTGGTCTGACATATACAATTAATAGTTTGTTTCCTGTCACATAAAGAATCCACAGCAATGAAAAATAATTCTCTGCTATATCATTGATATTAAATATGTCTTTTTATAGATAACCAGCAGTGAAGCATTTTTAACATTTGGTTATTATAGTTCATTGTGCTTAAAAGTCTTTGAAATGATTTTTATAATGCATCAGGTAGTTGCTGTGGTGGGATTCAATTATTTTTAGTACCGGTTCTGTGGGCATGGCTAGTAGGTAGGCATGGCTAGGTGGCCATATGACTGGGTGGGCGTGGCCATGTGGCCATGTGACTGGCAAACCAAATACAAGTGGTCCTTGCTTAATGGCAGATTGCTTAGCAAGTGTTCTAATTTACGACTGACCTCCCCAGAGGTACTTGACCTGTTTTTAGAATTTTGACAGCCATGCGCATATGCAGGCACACGCACACACATTTATGACCAGTTAGAATATCCCACACAATCATGTGACTGAGGTTTTCTATGTTTTTTGCCAGTTTCCAACAATTCCTTCTGGTTTATGGTTAAAAATGCCCATAGGGACAAAATGGACTTGTTTAACAACCACAGTGTTCGCTTAATGACCACAAGATTCACTTAATGACCGTTCCACTCCATACAGAAAGTGTGTATATGCAAAATTATTACAGCATTTGTATTTTTGAAATTTTTGTGTCGTCTTTCAACTTGAATAAAAAAAATAAACATCTTTCTGAAGGCATGTTCACATTTCTGATTTTTTTAAATGTTAGATGTTAATAGAATTCAATACATTTATTATCCAAGGTGTTTATTTCTACAAATGTCTTGATTCCCCCCCTCCAATTAAATATATAATGGCAAACATTTGATATTTTGGTGTTTATTTCTACAAATGTCTTGATTCCCCCCCCCCAATTAAATATATAATGGCAAACTTTTGATATTTTTTCTGCATTTCAAATATGCTCTTATGCCCTTAAATTTGTCTTTTAACATAACAGACCCATATGCCCAAGAAACTGCTTCATAGCTGTCATGCACCTGGTGGAGACTGACTCTGAGGAAGAGGAGGAACAGCCAACAGGGAGTGGGAATGTGGCTCCAGAGGTGGTGGAGGAGGCTGGGGAAGGGCAGAGGCCAGCTGAGCAATCAGAGGAGGATCCAGGCCCATCCCCTATCCATCCTAGGTCACATAAGGAGGAGAGGATCAGGGAAAAGTGAGGTCTACTCAGGAGGAGATTACCATGATCCTTGCAGCTGGGAGCTATGTATATAAGTTTGTAACTGCATAGTCAGAATTGCTGGAGTCAAAGTTTAGTGTTTACTTTGAAAGAGGTTTATCTTTGCTGGCATTCTTCCCATGGACTCTCCTCAGTTATCTTCCTGGAATGTATGATTATCTTGGCTTGCTTTGGAACTCTTGTCAATGCGGTTTGTTTTGGTTTTCTTTTTGCCTCATTATTTACTTTTATGACTTTAAACTGTGCCTAATAAAACAGTGAAGTTAAGTTGAAGGCATTATCAGACTTTAGTGTACGTTTTGGGTTTTGGGTTATTTTGGGAGACTGTGGGTCGTCACATTTTGACTCCAGCCATCCCTTCAACTTATTTTTGCTTTTTGTGGGGTGACTGTGGATCAGCTCAGACTACAGATTGCCCAGTTAAGCCAGAAAATGGCTCTTTTGACTGCATAGGTGGCACAAATGCAAGCTGCCTGGCCATGCGAAAAATGCCCAATGGTAGTGCCAGATAAATTTGATGGTTCGCTGGCCCAATTTTCAGCATTTTTTGGGCAGTGCCAGCTTTACATGAGCCTTCAGCCTGAGGACTTTCCCACTGAACAGGATAAGGTGGGGTTTTTGATTAGTTTGTTGTCAGGCTCTGCAGCACGTTGGGCGACGCCTCTGTTGACCCAGCCCAACCAGGTGTTGGACAATTACGCTGAGTTTTGCCATCAGTTTCAGGCCATGTTGAGGACCCCGTTCAAAGCCAAACAGCAAACAGATGTTTGAGAGAGTTGAAGCAGGAGTGTGGCTCACTCATGGGTTATATTGCAAGTTTTCAAGTGGTTGCTCAGGATGTACAATGGAATGAGGCAGCACTATTAGACCAGTTCCAGGAGGGTTTGTTGTTGGAGCTCCTGGATGAGTTGGTGTGCACTGAATGCCCTCATACCCTTCAGGAGCTCATGCATTTGTGTCTTTGTATTGATGCTAGACTTCAGCAGTGATGGGTGGATGACAGACAGAGACCGTATCTGTTTCCAGCAAGACAGTGCCCTTGGTGGAAGTGCCTTTGGAGGAACCCATGCAGTTGGGGGCTGGCTGGCCTTGCCTGACTCAAGTAGAAAAGGATAGATGTCATCGTGATGGTTTATGCCTCTATTGTGGCAATCGAGGCCATTTTGCAGCCAAGTGTCCTGTTAAGACATCCACAGCAGCGATGCCTGCAGTGGCAGGAAACGAGCATCACTTGGCCTACGGGAGTCTGTAGGTTGGGGTGTAAAGTCCTTAGGCCTGCCATCTTCACCAACCTTGACATCCTCACCACCTTTGACATCTCCACCACAATTGTTATTGGTGAAGCATCTTGTGTTGACAGCGCGTGTTTGTGCCTGGTGTGGGAGCGGTGGAGATCCAAACCTTGATCGACTCAGGGGCCACAGCCAATTTCATGGATGCTCATTTTGTAGAGCAGTAGTTCATTCCTCAGCAACAAGTGTCCCCGTCAGTAATGGTAGAGATGATTGATGGTTGGCCCCTTCAATCAGGACCTGTGGTTGCTGCAATCAAACCCTTTTGCATGCATATTGGACAGCATGTGGAGGAAACCATGTTCTACATTACCACAGTGCCTCATTTTCTGGTGGTGCTGGGTTTGGAGTGGTTACAGGCCCATGATCCACAGATTGTCTGGTCATCTGGAGCTGTGCATTTCCTTGATAGGAAGTGCGCCAACCATTGCTTGCGCTCCTGTGCAGGGAGTGTGGCTACGCCCATGGACCTGGATCTACCTGCGGAGTTTGTGGATTTGCTGATGTGTTTGGGAGAAGGAGGCAGATCAGTTGCCTCCACATCAGGTGTATCACTGTCCAATCAACTTGTTGCCTGATGCAAAATTGCTGGTGGGTCAGATATATTCCCTGTTGGAACCGGAATTGGCCATGTTGCGGGATTTTATTGATAAGAACCTCTGGAAAGGGTTTATCCAGCCTCCTACCTCCCCATTGGCTGCACCGGTGCTTTTTGTAAAAAAGAAATTGGGGGAGCTACGTTTGTGTTGTGATTACCGCAAGTTGAATGCAATCACAGTGAGGAATCGGTATCCGCTTTCCCTCATCCCTGAACTGATTGAGCGGCTTCATCAAGCTAAGATCTTTACAAAGTTGGACTTGCATGGGGTCTACAATCTGGTTCGCATTTGTGCAGGAAACAAGTGGAAAACAGCTTTCCGAATGAGGTATGGGCATGGTGATGCCTTTTGAATTAACCAATGCCCCAGCTGTGTTCATGCATTTCAAGCACAATGTTTTCTGTGATTTGTTGGATCAATTCATGGTCATTTATTTAGATGGCATTTTAGTTTACTCAGACTCCCTGCAGGAGCATTGGCAACATGTGCGGCTGGTGTTGCAACATTTGCATGATAACCACCTGTTTGTTAAATGTGAGAAGTGTCAGCTTGCACAAACCATGATTGATTTCTTGGGACATCATATTTCACCTGCCAGGATGGAAATAGACCTAGAAAAGATACAATCGTTGCAGGTGTGGGAACCTTGACAGCAGGTTAAGGATGTGCAACGACTGTTGGGGTTTGCGAACTACGACCGCACATTTATTCCCTGCTTTGCTGCCTTGACTGCTCCCCTTTCTAATCTGCTCAAGAAGGGGGAGAAGTTCCATTGGGGTGCTGAGGAGCAAGCAGCTTTCGAGGTGTTGAATATTGTCTTTGCTTCCAAGCCTATCCTCAAACACCCTGATCCATGCCAGCTGTTTGTGGTGGAAACAGATGCTTCCAATGTGGCTGTTGGTGCAGTGCTCCTCCAGGCCTATGCTCCTGCAGGCACCTTGTTCCCGTGCACTTATTATTCCCAGAAGTTTTTGGCTCCAGAGCGCAACTATACAATTTGGGACAAGGAACTATTGGCAGTTAAGGTCGCTTTTGAGACATGGTGGCACCACTTGGAGGGGGCTCATCACCAAATCGAGGTTCGGATGGATCATCGCAATTTGAAACACCTATGTACAGCTCGGACATTGAACCAGCGTCAGATGAGATGGTCCTTATTCTTTGCTCGATTTGATTTCCGGGTGACCTATGTTCCGAGTGGAGGGAATCAACGTGCTGACACCCTATCTCAGAAGCCCAAGTATATCCGAGGGGAGGATAAAATCTTGCCCTGGACGGTGATTCTGTTGGAGTGGTTTGCGGCCACCGGGGAACCTGTGGACCTCCGAGTGAGGATTCAGGAGGTACAGCAGCAGGACCCATTTGTGGCAGCTCAGCGTTGAGAATTGGATGAGAATGGGAGACAAGAGACTCCTTGGGTGTATATTGGGGACCTGATGCAGTTCTGTGATCACATTTATGTGCTTGGAGGTCCTCTTCATGGCCTTATCCTATGTCAATGTCATAACAGTCTGGCGGCGGGACACTTTGGGGTGTTCAAAACACTGCACCTCATCTCTAGGACATTTTGGTGGCTGAGACTTAAACATGATGTGTCAGGATATGTGGCATCCTGTGGGATCTGTCACCAAGCCAAGTATGCTCCTGGTGCACCCCCTGGTCTCTTGCCACCCTTGCCTGTGCCAGAATGACCGTGGGGGGAAGTTTCATTGGATTTCATCATGAGTTACCACCATTGAATGGTGCCACAACCATTTTGGTGGTTGTGGATATGTTGACAAAAATGGCCCACTTTATTCCATGTCTTCCATCAGCCAAGATAAGGGCTCAATTGTTTATCCCCCATGTTTTCCGGTTGCATGGGTTACCAGACTGCATGGTATTAGATAGGGGGGTACAATTTATAGCATGCTTCTGGCAGACCCTACTCGCGAAACTGCAGGTTCAGGCATGTCTGTCACCTGCTCATCACCCCCAAACTGATGGGGGGACAGAGAGAGTGAATGCTATTTTGGAGCAGTACCTCCACTGTTTCAGCAATACTCAACAAGACAATTGGGTGGAAGTGCTGCTGGTGGCAGAATTCGCTTATAATAATGCTGAATCCACCCATGTGCCTCCTTTCTTTGCTAACTATGGGTTTCATCCATGACTTTTTCCTTTAGCCCCATCTGATTCCCCAGTTCTGGCAGTGGATACGTTCTTGCAGGAGTTAAAAACCATGCACAACATGGTCCACGATCAAACAGAGAGAGCCAAGGAGGACTATAAATGGTTTTCAGACTGACATCATAGTGATGTTCTGCCCTTAGCAGTAGGTGATCGGGTTTGGCTCTCTACTTGATGCTTACCAATGATGCAACCATCAAAAAATCTCGATCACCATTACTTGCGACCTTTTCCAGTTGAGGTGGTAATCAATCCTGTGGCTTATTGTCTCTCCCTGCCACGGACTATGCATATCCATCCTGTTTTTCATTGTTCCATGTTAGTCCCTGCCTCGGCTGATAGTCTGCATAGACCGGCTCCATCACAGCCGGCCCCAGTAGCCCCTCTGGGAGAGGAGGAGTACGAAATGGATAGCATCTGAGATTCACGCCAGTTCCAAGGCTGATTTCAGTATTTGGTGGCATGGAAAGGTTATGGACCAGAGGACTTCACCTGGTCAATGCCACTGATGTTCATGCTCCTCATTTGGTCCAGGACTTTCACACTGTCCTCATCTGCCTGGTCCTGGGGGAGAGGGCCATGTGGGGGGAATAGTGTCATGCCCCTGGTGGAGACTGACTCTGAGGGAGAGGAGGAACAGCCCACAGGGAGTGGGAGTGTGGCTCCAGAGGTGGTGGAGGAGGCTGGGGAAGGGCAGAGGCTGGCTGAGCAATCAGAGGAGGATCCAGGCCCATCCCCTATCCATCCTAGGTCATGCAGGGAGGAGAGGATCAGGGAAAAGTGAGATCTACTCAGAGGGAAATTACCATGATCCTCCTCGTGGCTTGCAGCTGGGAGCTATGTATATAAGTTTGTAACTGCATAGTCAGAATTGCTGGAGTCAAAGTTTAGTGTTTACTTTGAAAGAGGTTTATCTTTGCTGGCATTCTTCCCATGGACTCTCCTCAGTTATCTTCCTGGAATGATTAATTATCTTGGCTTGCTTCGGAACTCTCATCAATGCAGTTTGTTTTGGTTTTCTTTTTGCCTCATTATTTACTTTTGTGACTTTAAACTGTGCCTAATAAAACAATGAAGTTAAGTTGAAGATATTACTGGATTTTAATGTATGTTTTGGGTTTTGGGTTATTTTGAGAGACTCCGGGTCATCACAATAGCAGTTATTCTATTGACAAGTCAAAAAAAAATGCTATATGACCATATAACTGATATTTAGTTACCCATTCATAAATCTTGACACTTCAGAAGTTCAGAATTTCTAATACCTCTGAAGGTATCAATATAATATTAACAGAAATTAATCTGGCAGTGTAATCAAATACTTGGCAATAATAATGCAATAGTGACATCAAAAATAGATGGTATCTACAATTTTGGTAATCCAGTTAATGATATTTTGATTTCCAAATAGTATAATAGATACTGATAGAGCTTATTGTGCAGAAAACAAACTCTCAGAACTAAGATTGTATTAATCATTTATTCCATCCAATGTGATCTGTGGGCTGTATTCATAATTTCCAACAAATTCATAATTCTTTTGGTTGCTTATATCTATGTTTGTAGACTAAACTATTTTAACTTTTATTATTATTTATTTATTTATTTATTTTGATTTGTCAATCACTTAAAAGATAATAGGTATAAATATATACATAGTTGTGAATGAATAAAATGGGTACATATAAGAAAAATAAAAGAAACAATAGGACAGGGACGGTAGTCATGTTGGTGCATGTAGTCATGCAGGCCCCCTATAGACCTCTTAGAAAAGGGGTGAGGTCAATAGTAGAAAGTCTAAGGTTAAAGTTTTTGGGGTTTGGGGAAGAAGCCACAGAGTCAGGTAGAGTATTCCAGACCTTGACCACTCTGTTGCTGAAGTCGTATTTCCTGCAATCAAGTTTCGTGCGGTTAACCTTGAGTTTGTATCTATTGTGTGCTCTTGTGTTGTTATGGTTGAAACTAAAGTATTCATTGACAGGTAAGTCATTGCAATGTATGATTTTATATACCATACTTAGATCAGACTGAAGATCGTGTAGTTTTAGGTTTTCTAGGTCTAGAATTTCAAGTCTGGTGGCATAAGGTATTCTGCAACGAGTAGAAGAGTGGAGAACTCTTCTTGTGAAATATTACTGGACTTTCTCAATTGTGCTAATATCAGATATGTAATGTGGGTTCCAGACTGATGAGCTGTATTCGAGTATTGGTCTAGCAAATGTTTTGTATGGTCTAGTTAGTAGTGTGATATTACCAGAGAAAAAGCTACATAGGATTAGGTTAACAACTCTTAACACCTTTTTTGGCTATGTAGTTACAGTGGGCTCTAGCACTTAGATCATTAGAGATGAGTATTCCAAGGTCCTTTATAGAGCTTGGATCATCAACAAGGTCTTGACTATTCAGCTTGTATTTTATTTTCTGATTTTTTTGCCAATATGTAAGACAGAGCATTTATTTGTTGAGATTTGAAGTTGCCATTTGTTTGACCATTCTGATACATAGTCAAGATCTTTTTGAAGGGTAGCAGTATTGTCTGTGGTATTGAACAGCTTTACATCATCAGCGAAGAGAACACAGTTGCTCTTAATATGATCACAGAGGTCATTTATGTAGAGTATGAAGAGAGTTGGTCCTAGAACACTGCCTGGGGGATACCACTATTGACAGGTACAGAATTTGATAGGACACTCCCAATTTTGACCATTTGTTGTCTGTTTGACAGGAATGCTTCTATCCAGTTATGCAGTTGTCCAGAGATACCATAAGATTTTATTTTTAAGAGTAGTTTGTAGTGTACCACTGAATCAAAGGCTTTACAGAAGTCTATGTAGATTGTGTCTATTGCTTTGCCCTGATTGAGTTGTGTAGTCCATATGTTTTTGCAGTGTAAGAGTTGCAGATTACAGGATAGTTTTTTTTCTAAAACCAAATTGTTTATTAGAGAGTAGGTTGTTTGTCTCTAAGTAGAGGATAATGGATTGGTTAATAATTGATTCCATGACTTTACAGGTGATGCAGCATAAAGAGATTGGTCTGTAATTTTCAACTAGGCTGGGGTCTCCTTTTTGAAGATGGGGATGACTGTGGCTTGTGACTATAGCTTAGGCAAGGAACTGGTCCTGAAAGATTTTTCTTTTCTTTTTTTTTTTTTTAACAAACTTTATTCAATTTTTCACATTAAAAACAAACATCTCTTTTTAGTGGACAACATGTTTCTGGGTCATCACCTTTACATACAAATATGACAGCAATTATACATTGAAATATGCATACTTAATTCTATTATTACCTTTTCCATTCCAAATTTTCAGTAAGGAGAGAAACAAACACATTAATTCTAGCCTCTTTCATTAATCTCAATCAAAACATCTTTTTGTTTCATTTCAATTATTTCAAATTTTATCCTTTAATATTTATTTTAAAGATAAACAATATGTGTTTGCCTAATGATAATGATAAAAAAGTTCCCAATGTCTGTCCTTGCTTTTAATAGTCTATATTAACTTATTAATTTAGTTGATTCTTTAGTCTCTCATATTCCCTTTCCATTACACATTCTTTTTATAAATTCTAGATTAATACAAATTTTAACACTAAAAAAAAACAAGTATAGGTTTCCCCCCTTTTACTGTTTTGAGTGTGACACCTCAATGATTCAAATATACCTTTATTCCCTCATCTTAATTCCCAATAAACCATTATTTTTAAGAAGTTACAATAATAATCATTACCTCTTTTCATTTGGATTCCACAGCATATTTCCACCCCCTTGATTTTTAATAAGAGTTATCAGTATCTATATTACCCTATTTTCTAAATATTTTTAATTGCAGAAATATTCTTATTACCCCTTGTCACCCTGCAGAATCCCCTTTTTAATTCTTCAAGCATTATCTCTGAAAAAACAATTTCTTTTAAAATTTTTACTATTTCTGTATTTCTTTATTTCATGCACCTGTTTATTACTGCTTCTCCTCCCCCTCTTTGCCCCATATCTTTTCTCATTACAGTTTATATCCCTCTCTTTCTTAATATCTTCCTTTCCCCTTTTCTGCTGGGTCTTTCTGCTTTTCCCGACTTCACAGGTATTCCCCCTTTTGATTGCCTTCTTAAATTTCAACATTTTAACCTTCCTTCCCCCCCCCCACTTCTTTGTAGTGTTCTTTAGGTTAATTGTCTATTTAAAATGTCTTCTCCTTGAGTCGACTCCTCCTCCTCTGAAGCTCTTTCTTCTTGTTCTTCACTTGTCATTTCCATTTTTTCTAACACAGAGCAAAGTGATTCGCCTCTTTCCTGTAGTAATTCTCTCATATTTTTAAGTTCCATTTTTAATTCCCGAAGAGATATCATCATTACACACTTTTATGATCGTTAAAGCCCACAAAAAAAACCACTTTTACTTTCCTTCTTTCTTCTTTCAATTTTCTAAAGTTCTCAATTATTCCAGGCCAGGGTCTAGACCAGGGGTGTCCAACCTTTCACCTTCCCTGGGCCACATTAGAAGATGAAAATTTGGTTTGGGCCGCATATAAAATAAAATAACAGTAACGA
The DNA here is from genome assembly GCF_900518735.1 of Pseudonaja textilis. The sequence goes on along the minus strand of NW_020769444.1, from coordinate 81,206 downwards.
TACCTAATCATCCAAAAAAACCATAGAAAACATAGTTAACATATTAAATTTATTTGGAAATGAAGTTAGTGAGAAGTTTTTATTATTAATTATTAATTATTTATTAAAAATTATTTATTTTTTATCACGTTTTTTTAATCACAGTTTTTTTTATCACGGTTTATTTTCCGGCCAAATTTTGCCCGGGGTGGGGGGAGAAAGCTCGCCTGCCTCACGCCAACCTCTCCTCCTGCAAATGGCCCAGCTGGATGAGGCAGGACTGGAAGGCAGAAGTAGCAGTGGCGGCGGGGCCAGAAGCTGCAGCGGTGGTGGGGGAAGAAGCGGTGGTGGTGGGGGCAGAAGTGGTGGTGGCGGTGGGGGAAGAAGCGGTGGTGGAGGCAGCAGCAGTGGGGCAGAAGCAGCAGCGGTGGCGGGGAAGAAGCGGCGGCGGCAGGGGCAGAAGTGGTGGCAGGGGCAGCGGCAGCGGGGCAGAAGCAGCAGCGGTGGCGGGGAAGAAGCGGCGGCGGGGGCAGAAGCGGCAGTGGGGGCAGCAGCAGCGGAGGCAGAAGCGGCGGCGGTGGTGGGGGAAGAAGCAGAGGCGGCGGCAGAAGCGGCGGTGGCGGCAGAAGCAGCGGCGGGGGCGGCAGGGGAAGAAGCAGTGGCAATGGGTGCAGAAGCGGCGCTGGTGACGGGGGGAGAAGTGGTGGCGGTGGGGGCAGAAGCGGCAGCGGGGGCAGCAGCGGCGGGGGCAGAAGCAGCAGTGGTGGTGGGGGAAGAAGCGGTGGCGGCGGGGGAAGAAGCAGTGGTGGGGGCAGAAGCGGCGCCGGTGACGGGGGGAGAAGCGGGGGCAGCGGGGGCAGAAGCGGCAGTGGGGGCAGCAGCAGCGGGGGCAGAAGCAGCAGTGGGGGCAGCAGCGGCGGCGGCAGGGGGCAGAAGCAGTGGCAACGGTGGGGGCAGAAGTGGCAGCAGGGGCAGAAGTGGTGGCGGGGGAAGAAGCGGTGGCGGTGGCGGTGGCAACAGCAGGAGGTGGCGGCACCCGCCTTTTCTCTTGCTGCTTGGCCTGGCGCTCGCCTCACCCTGCCTCGCGCCTGCCTCTCCTCCTCCTCCTTGCTGGGGTGGGCACTGGGCCGCATTACGAGGCTACCTGGGCCGCATGCGGCCCGTGGGCCGCGGGTTGGACAAGCCTGCTCTAGTTAGTAGTGTGATATTACCAGAGAAAAAGCTACATAGGATTAGGTTAACAACTCTTAATGCCTTTTTGGCTATGTAGTTACAGTGGGCTCTAGCACTTAGATCAGGCTTGTCCAACCCGCGGCCTGCGGGCCGCATGCGGCCCAGATTGGCTCGTAATGCGGCCCAGTGCCCACCCCAACCTTTGTGCAAGAGGACGAACCAGCGAGGAGGAGGAGGAGAGGCAGGCGTGAGGTGGGGCGAGGCGAGCACCATGCCAAGCAGCAACAGAAAAGGCAGGCACCGTCAGAGCACTCCTCGTGCTGAGGCAGCCGCAGCCCAAGAGTCCCGCTCCGCCACCTCCTGCTGTTGCCACTGCCGCCGCTGCCGCCGGCGGAGCTGTTGTAGCGGCTTCTGCCCCCGCCGCTGCCGCCGCCGCGGCTGCTGCACCGAGCCTTCCGGTCCTCACCTTCCAGTCCTGCCACATCCAGCCGGGCCATTTGCAGGAGGAGAGGTAGGCGCGAGGCGGGCGAGCTTTCTCCCACCCCCACGTTCTTTTCTCCCTGGTTGACTATTTTTTATGATATCTTATGAAGAAAACATTTTCTATAGTTTTTTTGGATGATCAGGTATCGTTACTGTTATTTTATTTTATGTGCAGCCCAAACCAAATTTTCATCTTCTTTTTTTTTTAAACAAGTTTTATTGATTTTACAAACAAACAAACAAGACAAAACATCATTAAACATTAAAAACATAAAACCTCTTTCCATTGTAGATCCTTACAAGGCAGGTAACATATTGCTTTATATCACATACTTATAATTTATCCCATTTCCATATAAACACATAAATTCCCTTTACCAAATTCCACATAGTTTCTCTTTAATCATTATTCAATCATATTTCCTTTCTGATTTATCTGCTATCCAGTCATCAACTTTATATTTCCCTCTGGCTTGTTTATAATTATTCTCATCTAGTCTTCTTCCGAGATTTTATTATTTAATTCTTAATTAAACACACACACATAAAACACAGACATAAAAAACATAAAGCTTTCTTCTAGAAAGTAACTTGGCCCCAGATTGCCTCTTTTTGTATGGACTCAGTTGTATTCACACTTTTCTTATATACCATTACCCATCTTATTTACCATTCTATATCTATTATATAACTCCTCTCCACTTTTGCCTCATCTTAATTCTGTTTTATATATTTAATCTTGCTTTTTTTTTAAAAAAAATTTTTTTTTATATCTTTTGTCCATTTCTCCATTTACATCTGTCTCATTTCCAATTTAAGAAAGAATAGTTTCCCCTGGAATCACTAATCGGAGTATGATGCCTTTCTATCATTCCCCTAAGTTAAAATTTAAAATAACACCTAAATCCCAATCAGATTCTGCTTAGTACATTCTACTATTTCAAAAACCAATACTACAATAATAAATCCATAACAATCAACACATTAATCCATTAAACTCTATATTCAAACTAATATTTTAAACATTCCCTTTAGTATTTTATTAAAACTTATTATCATTCATTATTAAACCTTTTAAAGTTATACCTTGATATTTTAGCCTTTTATTAGATCTTAAAAAGTTCTGGTTATCTACTTATAATACAAATACCACTGTTACAATACTCATGTGTACTTTGCAGAATCCCCCCCTTTTTTAAAAAAAAAAAAACCCCATATATTACCCATTATCCCTGAAAAAAATTTCCTTATCTCCATCTTGTCTTATATCTTTGTAACTTTTTTCCCCCTTTTCCCTTTCCTTCTTAGCCCGCCTAAACTTTTTACCCCCTCCTCTCAAAACCTCTGTCTTCTTAATTTCCCCTTTCTGCATTCCTCTTTCCTTTTGCTTTCTAGCATTCTGTTGTTTTTGCATCTTCTTTTTCTCTTTCATAAATATTTTTTTATTTCTTAAGCCCTTCCTTTTCGCTCCTCTCTTTCTCCTTTCTTTCTTAGTCACACTGTTTAGTTCATTAAAAATGGCTTCTTCTTCCTCGATTTCTTCCAGCTGTTGTTTAATTTGCTGACACATAGCAAGCGCCATATCTAGGAAACAAAGGGCTTCTCCCATAACATCTTTGCCTTCTTTCTTTGTTTTTAGATATTGTTTTTTTAGTTCATCAAGAGATAGAGCCATTTTAAAGTTTCTTCTTCTCTTTCTGTATCCTCTTCTTAAACCAATCAGTTATTTCAAGGCTTAAAACAGTTCCCAAACGTCCCAAAGTCCCACAGTCATCAAACAGTCCAGGCAGAGTAAAAGCTTCTTCTTTTTACAGTTTCTCTTCTAGGGGTGAAGTCAAATTAGGGAAAGAAAATTCTCTTTATCTTCAAGGCATCTCCTCCAGCAAAGTCTTAGAGTAAAAATTTGTTTTCCCAAGCCTCTCCCTTCCCACTTATAACAAAGAAGTTTAGGTTTTACCTTCTATCAAAAGGCTGGTTTCCCTTTTCCATTTGTTAATTCCATAAGGGAGGGAGAGTAACTTCCCCTTTTCGTCACTTTTCTTCGCAGCTGAAAACATCAATCGGGAACAATAGCTTCCAAGTCATTACTTTCCCAGGTGTTAAATATATCCTTAAGGTCCCAGTTCAACCAAGAAAAAACTTTCTTTAAAAAAAAAAAGAAAACTCCTTCTCCCTCCTGCGCATTCTTTATTATCCAATTGCCGGCTTCTTTATGGTGGCCATAAAAGACCACCGCTGGAACCGTCTTGAGAAAAGGGGGTTATTGCCGGCTGGGGGGGGTTTGCGATGCCCCTCACCTCCATCCGGATCCCCCCTCTCTTCAGCTGCCCCAACAGGGCAGCCTTAGCCTCCAAATCCGTCAGGATCGGAGGCACCAAGGCGGCTAGCACAGCAAGAATCGCAGAGAAGGCGAATCCCTGCTGTTAGCAAAGCCGACAACTGGAAGTCCCAAATTTTCATCTTCTAATGTGGCCCAGGGAAGGTGAAAGGTTGGACAAGCCTGCTGTAAACAAAAGGCTGTAAGAGGATGTTCAAAGCATGCTGGGTTTTTGAAAGAGAGCAAAACTCGCTGAATTAAAACACTTTAACTACAATCAATATGTCTCTGAATAAGATTGTTTTGCAATAGTTTCTCAAAGTTCTTCAAGTTGAGTAGTACTAAAAATACAGTCCAGAAATTTGGGTTAACTAATCCAATCTGTCCTTTACTTTTAAAATTACTTCTACTTGCAATACCTTTTTTTAAAACTAAATCTGACAGTCACTCCAGATCGTTAATCACAGTTATTTTCCTCCTTTGAGTCCCACTTTCCAAGGAAAATTCCACTGCAGAAATTGGAGTGATTCTTACCAAGACTAAGCACGCTGTTACAAGATCTTTCCTTTCTTTTTCACTTCTGTCTCAGCTGACTTACTGGTTTTGATTTAGCTATGCTGGCAATTCTCTTTTTAGTTCGGATGGAGGGGTTTTCTTCGGGTCAGTCAAGGAGACTGTCCTCTCCTCTCAACAACCGAAGCATTCCTCTGCCATCCAGGGTAACTTTTGGCTCCTAAGAGCCTCAGGGCTTTCTCCTCCCTCCTTGTTTCTCCCTGCCAGCTGTCCAATGTGGCTCCGGGGAAACTGTGTGGGGGATATTAATGGAAACGCGTTGTCTGGCATGGAAGATACTTCTATCAGCTGTGTGAGGGATTTAAATGAAGGTACGTTGTTTGCACTCTGCAGGCTCCAAGTGATCCAGTTCAAGAGCTCCACCAGTGTGGTTAATAGGGCTTGATGGAAAGAGCTTCATTTCTCTGGGGAAGGAGAGCAGGATCAATTAGCAGGAGCTCTGCTAGCATTATTAGGGCTCCACGGCTTCAGAATCCAGCGTTTTTGGGCTTGTTTTTTGGGATCAGGTTTACTCACGGTTACTGATGCAAGCAGCAGCTTTAAAAGTGATTTCTGGTGCAGGTGGTGGCTTTATAGGGAGATAGTGCTCCAGGAGCGAGAGCTTCACCTTCCTAGTTGGGCGCCGCCATATTCTCTTCTCCTTCTTCTTCTTCTTCTTCCATTGCAGGACAGTCCCAATGGACCTAAACCATCCCGTAGAGATGGTGATTGAGGAGGGTATATCCTGTTGATCCCAGGGACATCACAAAGTCCCTCATAGATCCAGGAGAAGCCCTTTTTTCCCCGTGGTGGAGAGGCAGCCATTAAAGCTGCTGAAGCTGGGACAGCTCCAGAACAGAAGAAAGCTGGAAAGAAAGTGTGTCAGTTTGGTGAGATAATTTCCTACTTATTTTTTTTTCTGGAGAGAACACCCTAAAAGACTAAAAAATAAATTTAAAAGTGAAGATAAAAGTGCTTAAGCGGCGAGATTAAGCACAAATTAAACCTGAAGGTTATTTCTTTCTTTTTATTAGAACTTTGGATTTTGTAAAAACTTTTCAATTTTTAGACTGGACTGGTCTTTCCTTTTGAATTTTTATTTTTTCCTTTCAAAATAACTCTTTGGAAAAGTTTTTTTTCCTCTTGTTTTTTCTCTTTAATAATTTTAGATTCTTTTTATTTTTTCTATGCCTGGTTTTAGCATTAGAGGGGAAGGGAAAGGAAAGGGAAAGAAGTAGCGCTGCCACCTGGAGGCTTGGATACACTGTTTTCCTTTTTTTCTTGTTGATACATTTGGCGTTACATTCAAGGACTCTGTGCTTTTCATTGAAAAAACAGTTGGAAGAGCATGTAGATTGTTTGTAGGTGCTCTTCTGTGGAACTAGTGATAACTGGAGTCTGGATTTGAAATTGAAGAAAGAAGATTGAAGTGACCTTGAAAAGCGAACTGGAAATTTTTGTTTTTTGTTTTAGTAAAGAGCCTTGAATATATAGTGGCAGTGCTTTGCTTATTGACAGAATTGCATTTTCTCTTTCCTTTTTTTTCTATTCTCCCCCAGTTGGATTTTTATATTTGGACTTGAGTCCCTTGATGCAAGAACAAGACTCTTTTTCCCTCCCTCCTCCTTTTGTTTTATCTTTTTAGCAAGGGGAATATACAGATTTCTGTCTTTTTAAAAAAATTTCTATTTTTTTTATTTTTTCATCTTTTTTCCATTTTATATTTTTTCTTCTTTTCCTTTTTTCCTACATAATTGGAACCAACTGGATTAAGGTATTCAAGTGCCTGAAGATTTTTTTCCCTTCCCTTTTTATTTTTATCTTTTTGTGGCAATTGGCTGCTCTTGCTTTTTCTTTTCAATTTTTCTATTAAGTACTCTAAGATGAGCAGAAAGATACCAGCCTCAGCTTCTTCAATCCCAACTTCTTCCTCACCATCTGGAGGACAATGATCAATACAGGTGATGTTACAACAAGCGAAGGAGAAAGAAATGACACTGCAGATGATTATGCAAGGAATTCAAAAGATACAAGTAAAAACAGATAATATTGAAAAGAGAACGGAGAATATTGAGCAAAGAATGGAAAAGACAGACGAGAAAATTGAAAATATTCAACAGATGATGATGCAATATGATGACAGAATTAAGAAAATTGAAGAACAAGATGTACAAAGAGATAAGAAGAGTGGAGATATGGATACCCGATTGAGTGAAGTGGAAAGATATAAGGGCAGATCTCTGCAATCATTGGGATGGAAAATTGATAGTTCAGAATTCTATCTTAGATTTCAAAATATAGAAGAAGAAACGGGTGAACACCTTGCTGAAATGATGACAAAAATCCTGGCAGAAGCATTAAAGGTAACTAAAGAGAAGATGATGGATGGAATGGATGAAGTTTTTCATGTCTATACAAGATATGCAATGAGAAATAAACTGCCAAGAGAAATTCATATCAGATTTACTAAGAAAATAATTAAATCACAAATACTTCAGGTGGCAAGAGAAAAAACACTAAAGTACAAAGATAAAGAAATAGTGGTACTGAAACAGGTACCGAGGAGAGTGAGAGAGATAAGAAGAGAATATTTATTCTTGACCAAAGAGTTACTTAAGAGAGGAACAAATTACAGATGGCTGATACCTGAAGGTATCATGTTTACCTGGCAGGAACAAAGACACAGAATTGATACAGTTGAAAAAGCTGAGTTATTCTATCTGGAATATTTTAGAGGAAGGGAGGAAGATACAAGAAAAGAAGAGTCATTAATTGAATTTCAAGAGGAATGTACAGCAGTAATTGAAAAAGAAGAAGGAGCTGTATGTGGTGTACCCAGAGAGTAATGAGAACCAAGATTTACTAGAGCAACAAATCCTTCTTATAAAATCTAAAATGGATGATAAAAAACTGATTACAATTAATATAAATGGGCTTAATTCAGCTATTATAAGAAGAAAAGTATTTCATAAGTTAGAGAAATTAAAATTTGATATAATCTGCCTACAAGAAGTACATATTAAAAAACAACATGCTTATATATTGAAGCAAAAAAAAAAATAGGGAAATTATTTACAGCATTGACACACTGTAAAAAGAGACGAGTGGTGTTATACATTAGAGATACAATCCCTGCGGAACAAATATATACAGATGATGATGGAAGGATTTTGACGGTGGAGATAATGGACAATAATCTAAAGATAATTTTAATATCAATTTATGTCCCAAATGATAATCAAGAAGATTTTTACAGGAAATTACATAAGAAAATAATTGAACTGGACTATGCTAATATCTGTCTGATGGGAGATTTTAATGGAACAATAAATGACAAGTTGGACTATAAAACACAAAAAACAGCAAAGAAAGCTACAAAGACATTGCCAAAATCCTTATTTCAAATGGTAGATGAGATACACTTAAAAGATGCATGGAGAGAGAAATGCAGAAAATAAACAATATACCTTTTATTCAAATAGACATGCATCATGGTCTAGAATAGATATGATATGGATGTCAACAGAATTGCTTTCTAACATACAAGGCATTGAAATAGAAGCAAGTATCTGGGCAGATCACAATCCAATAACACTTGAATGGAAAGGACAAAAAAGGTTATCTAGATGGACTTTAAATAATATGATATTAAAGGAAAAAGACTTTAAACAGAAAATTGAGAGAGAATTGACTTTTCTTTAAAGAAAATACAAAAGAGGATACATCGTTACAGAACCTCTGGGACACAATGAAGGCTTATACAAGAGACTTGATAATGGACTACAAGGAAAAGAAATATAAAACAGAATTTTTTTAAAAAAATATTGGAAGATGACTACAAGAAGTTGGAAAAAGAACTACAGAAATTTCCACAAACAAAGGACATTTAAATTAAAATGGACATAACTAAACATAAAATGGGACTAATGGAAAAAGAAGAAATAGCACAAAAAATAAAATGGGGCTAATGGAAAAAGAAGACAAAAAATTAAAAATGCTAAGCAGAACTATTTTGAAGATGCAAATAAACCAGGCAGATGGCTAGCATATAAATTGAGAAAGGAAAGAGACTCGAGAAGAATAAATCAATTGATAAATGAACAAGGACATGTATGCTATGGAAATGCAGAGAAGAAAAAAATTATTCAAGATTACTATGGAAAACTGTACCATCAAGAGAATGTTCAGGAAGAAAGAATTCAACAATACTTACAGGAAGCAAATTTGCCCCAGATACCCAACAATATTGAAACAATGTTAGAAAGTAATATAACAATGATGGAATTAACAGAAGCTTTAAAAAAGCAAAACACTGGGAAAGCACCAGGTCTGGATGATTTGCCAGTGGAATTTTATAAGACATTTCAGGAAACATTGAATCTTCACTTATTAGAAGTTATGAATGAAGTTATGACAAAGAAGAGAATACCCAAAACATGGTCAGAAGCATATATCACACTTGTACCAAAGGAGGACACAGACCCACAGCAAGTTAAAAATTACAGACTAATATCACCATTAAATTCAGATTATAAAATTTTTGCTTCAGTTCTGGCAGAAAGACTGAAAGATACTTAAACAATTTTATTCATCCTGATCAAAATGGATTTCTGCTGAAGAGATAGATTAAAGACAATATGAGAATAATTTTTGATACACTGGAATACTATGAGGCACATCCTGAAAAACAAATGGCTCTGATGTTTATAGATGCACAAAAAGCCTTTGATAATGTGAATTGGCATTTTATGCTGTTACAATGGACCAAATGGGCTTTGGTAAAAAATTTACTCAAGCCATAAAAACGATATATCATAAACAAACTGCAAAGGTTATGATAAATGGAGAGTTAACAGACTTTATAGATATGAGAAAAGGGACCAGACAAGGCTGTTCACTGTTGCTCTGTTGTTTGTGTTAATGCTGGAATGCTGAATAGGAACATCAGAGAAGAAAAAGAAATAAAAGGAATGAAAATTAAAAAAGAACAGTATAAATTACAAGCTTTCGCAGATGACCTGGTATTTATATTAGAGGATCCATTGGAGTCTGCACCTAAACTGATAGAAAAGATAGAAGAGTATGGGAAAGTAGCAGGTTTGAAAATAAATAAAGATAAACAAAGATTTTAGCAAAGAACATGTTAGTAAGACGAAAGAAAAAATTGGAGGAAGTTTTGGGATCCAGGTCACAAACAAGGTTAAGTATTTAGGGATACATATAACACCAAGATGTAGCACACTTGAGGACAATTATCTCAAACTTAAACAACACATTGCAACAGATTTGATAAAATGGGAAAATTTACAATTATCACTGATTGGGAGAATATCTACAATTAAGATGAATGTATTGCCAAGAATTTTATACTTATTCCAGACAATTCCAATCAGATTAGGGAAAGAATTTTTTGAAGATTTAAACAAAATAGTGCTAAAATACATTTGGCAGGGGAAGAAAGCGAGAATAAAACTTAAATTGCTACAAGATGGAAGAATAAGAGGAGGTTTTGCTTTGCCCAATTGGGAATTATACTGCCAAGCTATGAGTCTGATGTGGGTAAAGGAGTGGATAACATTAAGGAATACTAGACTTTTGAATTTAGAAGGACATGACCTGCTGTTAGGGTGGCATGTCTTCCTCTGGTATAAGGGAACTATAGGGTATTTTAGAAGACATTATGTTCGAGAAGCATTGTTTCTAAACTGGGAGAAGATCAAAAAGCAATATTGTTTAAAAATTCCGCTATGGTTATCTACTATTGAAGCTTTTTCCTATCCAATAATATATAAAAAGGAACAAACAGTTAGATATGGTGAGATATTGAATGAAAAGGGTGAACTTAAATCTATGCAAGCGTTGGAAGAACAAGGTGTAAAAATGAATTGGTTTTCATATTTGCAAATACAATCTAGATTTGATAAAGATGCTAAAACAGAAGGTATCTATGATAAGTTGACTGATTTAGATAAAATTTTGACAGATACCGATGAAAAAGTAATAAAAAAACTTTATGGACATTTGCTAGAGTTTAAATTAGAGGAAGAACAAGTAAAAGAAACAATCATTGCATGGGGAAAATTTCTGGATATGGGATTGACGAATGGCAAAAATTGTGGTCTCAAAATTATAAAATGACAATGTCAACTGCATATAAAGAAAATTTGTATAGGATGTTTTACAGGAGAATTGCGAGGATTTTCAAGAATAAATTGGATAAATGTTGGAAATGTCATCAGATACCTGGTTCATATTACCACATGTGGTGGACATGCTCGGATGCAAAAAGATATTGGACTATAATCCACACATGGTTGGAAAAAATGACTTTAAACCTGAGATATTTTTATTGGGAATTATACCAGAAATATATTGTAAAGAATTGATTGTAAAGGTTTGATTGTAAAGGTTTTAACAGCAGCTAGAATTGTATTTATAAGAATTGGAAAAATGAAAAAACACCTATGCAGGAGGAAATTATTAAGAAAATCATGGGCTGTGCCGAAATGACTAAATTGACATTTGAAATTAGAGAACAAGAAGATAAAACAATTTTATATGATATGGGATTTATTTTATCAATGGTTAAATAAAAAGACATGGTAAAAAAATAGATTAGTAAGCCTTACAATAAAAGTTAATAGATTGATGAAGAATACAATATAAAATATATAACCATTGTATGAATGTATAAGATTAAATCATAATGAAAATTAGAATATCTTGTATAAAATGATGGAAAAATAGTTAAATGAATGTTTAATAATTGATATTATGCAAGCACAAGCTAGACCGGTAAGGTGAGAATTTATATAACTTGTGAGTATTGGTAAAAAAAGTATAGCACAAAAAATTGTAACCAACTGACACACTGTATGTATATAATTGAAAGAGGGTTTTATGTTTTTATGTTTTGTTCATATGTTTGTTGTAAAAAATAAAAACTTTGTTTAAAAAAAAAAGATACCAGAAGCTATTTTTAGAAATGAGGCCAGGCCAGGCAAAACCCCAGGCCCAGAGCCAATACTATAAGTGCTCTTCTTCAACCACTAAAGGACACAATGAATGACAGGGGGAAAATATATCCCAGATGTGAAAAGCCAAAATTGTACTGCTCCCAAAGGAGGGTTAAGTTTTACAAAGAGAAAGAATTATAGACCAATTTCATTATTAAATAAACATTACAAGCTCTTCACCACCATTCTGGCAAAAAGACTAAAGAAGACTCTACAGGTATGTAGGCTTTCTGCTGAAAAGACAGCTAAGAGATAATTTTATTTATTTATTTATTTATTTGATTTTTCAATCACTTACAAATAATAGGTATAAGTATAAACATGAGTTTATACTTATATAATTATATAATGTGAGGGCTATCTTAAATATTATTGAATACTTACAATATCATAATAAGAAACAGGCTGCCTTAATATTTTTAGATGCAGATAAGGCCTTCAACAATCTAAATTGGGCCTTTATGTTTAAGGGGCTGGAAGAAATGGACTTTGGAGTGAATTTTATCCAAGGAATTATAGCGACCACCATGTCACAGAATGCAAAAATTGTTATAAATGGTTACTTAACTAACTCATGCAAAATTCAAAAGGGTACAAGACAAGGATATCCTTTGCCTCTTTGCTGTTTATCTTGGTTTTGGAAGTCCTGAATAGAGTATTAGACAAGATATTAAAATAAGGGGGATAAATATTAAGAAAGACATTTATAAATTGAGGGCCTTTGCTGATAATCTGGTTATATTTTTACAGGATCCAAAAAATAATGTAGAATACTTGATGGGGAAACTGGATGAGTTTGGGGCTTTGGTAGGTTTCAGAATAAATAAACAGAAAACAACAATGGTGATCAAGAATATGTCTTCTCAGGATAGTGATATATTGAATAAAAAGTCGGGTTTTTAGGGTTGAGAAAAAGGTGAAATTTTAGGGGTTATGTTGATGAATACAAATATGTTTCAAAATAACTATGTCTGTCTTTGGAGGGGTATTAAACAGGATTTACAAAGATGGGATAAATTGCATTTATCACTATTGGGTAGAATTTCTGTAATTAAGGTGAATATCTTACCAAAGATGCTTTTTTATTTCAGACACTAGCTGATAACTCGGCGTTGCCCAGGTATTTATTAAACCCAATCCTGTAGTAGACAGGAAAAGGAATGAATAATATCTATAGTATCAAATCAAAGTAACTTTATTTGCAGGGTTTTAAAAGTATAAGTAGAGTATACAAATTATAAAGGAAGCTGTAGATGTAACAGCTCTACCTCTCCTATAGTGTAGTCAGGCCTCACGGTGTTGTACTGTCTCTAAATGTCTAAATGTAGCAGCTCTAACTCTCTTATCCTGTAGTTGGGACTCATGTTGTTTTACTGTCTCTGAACTTCTAGTAGCTCTCTCAAGCAGTGTCACAAGTCTTCTATTCCTCTCCTTGGGAGTTTCTTGTCTAAGTTTCATACCAGAACAGCCTTTGAGGTGATTATCCGCGTTAGCAGGCACCTCCCCTGACAACTTGCCCTCTTTGCTTGCCTTATTTTTTTGTAAAAACCAATTCCCCTTACCAGAGGGAGCCCCCACAAGAGTACTGTGAAGCTGTTACCATGGCAGCTCCACAGTAGTTAGTTACAGTTAGTTAGAATTCTTTATTGGCCAAGTGTGATTGGACACACGGGGAATTTGTCTTGGTGCAAATCTCTCAAAAAAAGATAAATTCATCAATAGTCAAGAATCATAAGGTACAGCACTTCATAATAGTCATGGGGTATAATAAACAATCAAATCACACTAGCAAACAGTCAATATAGATCATAATGATACAATTGACAAGGTTACAGTCCTACAATCACAAGTGGGAGGGGGTGGGTAATAAGGAGTGATGAGAAGGTTGATAGTAATAGTAGTGCAGACTTTGTAAATAGTTGGACAGTGTTGAGGGAATGATTTGTTTAGCAGAGTGATGGTGTTTGGGAAAAAATACTGTCCTTATGTCTAGTTGTTCTGGTGTGCAGTGCTCTATAGTGTCGTTTTGAGGGTAAGAGTTGAAACAGTTATGTCTGGGATCTGAGGGGTCTGCAAATATTTTCACAGCCCTCTTTTTGATTCGTGCAATATATAATATACAACCAACTGAGTGTGGTAATGTGCCCCCTGCAGACATGGACCAGAGGGGGAACTCTGGTCCCAGCACTGCCCCTTTGGGTGTCACCACAGGAAGCCTTTTTAAGAAAAGAAATGGTGGCAAAATCAGATTGATTGACATACGGTAAAATTTTATCTGTCAACTCCGGTGACTCAATATTAAAGCCGAGGGAAGAACTTGAATTAGAAGATTATGTTTGCCATTGGTTTACTTATCAACAACTGAAAGAAAGTTTCAAACTGGATAAAAAAATGTTATGGATTTGACTTTATTAAAAATATATTGGAAATTTCATTATGTGGCAATGATGAACATATTATTGTTAAGATCTATAAAATGTTATTGAAATTGAAATTGAAAAATGAACATTTCTTGAGGAGTACTCCACTCCTCTACTCATAATAGAATTCCCTATGCCTCCAGGCTGGAAATTATGGGTTTGGACAATCTGGAACTGAGGTCCGATCTAAGCATAGTACACAAAATTGTCTGTTACAATGTCTTGCCCGTCAATGACTTTTTCAGCTTCAACCATAATAATACATGGGCAAACAATTGATAAAAACTCAAGGTAAACCGCTTCAAATTCAATTGCAGAAAATATGACTTCAGCAACAGAGTGGTCAACGCCTGGAATGCCCTACCTGATTCTGTTGTTACAGCCTCAAACCCTCCCAGATTCAACCTCAAACTATGGGGTCCACAAATGGGGTGGACCTCACCCCATTCTTAAGAGGTCCTTAAAGGGAGTGTGCATAAGCGCCAGCGTGCCTACTGTCCCTGTCTTACTGTCCTCATTTATCTGTATTTGCTCCTTTTGTTTTTCCTTACGTTCATACCTGTACTTGTTATCTTGTATGTTTGACAAACAAATAAAATAAAATAAATAAATAAAAATGTAAAGCTTTGTATGATTCACTGGGTAGGGAACTTTGGATATAATGTGATGCTTGAACAATGGAAAAATATGTGGACGAAGGGTTTAAAATTTACATTAAAATATAATCTAAAAGAAAATTTCTATAAAATGATGTATCATTGTTATTTAACACCAGATAAGTTAGCTAACATGTATAAAGATATGTCAAATGAATGTTGGAAGTGTAAAAGTAAAGTGGGGACTTTTTATCATTTATTATGGACATATGATAAAGCAAAAAAATTGGATTATGATTCATATTTTAGTACAGAAAAATTTGAAAATGAAGATAAATGAAGATAGTATATAAAATCATACATTGCAATGTCCTACCTGTCAATGAATATTTCAGCTTCAACCATAACAACACTAGAGCAAACAACAGGTAGAAACTCAAGGTTAATCGCACCAAACTTGATTGAAGGAAATACGACTTCAGCAACAGAGTGGTCAATGTCTGGAATACTCTACCTGACTCTGGTTTCTTCCCCAAACCCCAAAAACTTTAGCCTTAGACTGTCTACTATTGACCTCACCCCTTTCCTAAGAGGTCTGTAGGGGGCATGCATAAGTGCACCAACGTGCCTACCATCCCTGTCCTGTTGTTTCTTTTATTTTTTTAATTTTTCTTATATGTATCCATGTATTCATAACTATGTTTTTACTTAAACCTATTAGCTTGTAAACAATTTACAAAAATAAATATAAATGAATAAATATATATATATAAAAATGAAACCAAAACAAACTTTTGGGTTTAATGGAAAAAGAACTGGAGAAAAAATTTGTAATTTTGTTATTGTATACATTGACAGCAGCAAGACTATTGTATGCACAAATATGGAAGGACACTTCAATTGTTCAATTATTATAATTATTGAATTATAGTTTATTATTATAATTATTATTCAATTATTATAATTATTCAACTATAATTATTCAATTATAGTTAACAATTATTCAATCATTTTTAACCAATCCATTATCGTCCACAACCTACTCTCTAATAAACAATTTGGTTTCAGAAAAAAACTATCCTGTAATCTGCAACTCTTACACTGCAAAAACATATGGACTAAACAACTCGATCAGGGCAAAACAATAAACTTCTGTAAAGCCTTTGATTCAGTGGTACATAACAAACTACTACTAAAATGAAAACCTTATCATATATCTGGACACCTACATAACTGGATAGAAGCATTCCTGTCAAATAGATAACAAATGGTCAAAAGTGGGAGCATCCTATCAAATTCTGTACCTGTCAACAGTGGTGTCCCCCAAGGCAGTGTTTTAGGACCAACTCTCTTCATGACCTCTGTGATCAAATTAAGAGCAACTGCGTTCTTTTCGCTGATGATGTATAGCTATTCAACACCACAGACAATACTGCCACCCTTCAAAAAGACCTTGACTATGTATCAGAATGGACAAACAAATGGCAACTTCAAATCTCAACAAATAAATGCTCTGTCTTACATATTGGCCGAAAAAAATCAGAAAATAAAATACAAGCTGAATAGTCAAGACCTTGTTGAGGATCCATACTTTGTCAAGCACCTTGGAGTACTCATCTCAAATGATCTAAGTGCTAGAGCCCACTGTAACTACATAGCCAAAAAGGCATTAAGAGTTGTTAATCTAATCTTACATAGCTTCTTCTCTGGTAATATCACACTACTAACTAGACCATACAAAACATTTGCTAGACCTATACTTGAATACAGCTCATCAGTCTGGAACCCATATCATGTATCTGATATTAACACAATTGAAAAAGTCCAGAAATATTTCACAAGAAGAGTTCTCCGCTCCTCTATTCATTGCAGAATACCTTATGCCACCAGACTTGAAACTCTAGACCTAGAAAACTAGAATTACTTCGCCTCCGGACTGATCTAAATATAGTATATAAAATCATACATTGCAACGTCCTACCTGCAAATGTATACTTCAGCTTTAATCATAACAATACAAGAGCACACAATAGATGCAAACTCAAGGTTAACCACACCAAATTTGATTGCAGGAAATACGACTTCAGCAACAGAGTGGTCAAGGTCTGGAATACTCTACCTGACTCTGTGGCTTCTTTCCCAAACCCCAAAAACTTTAACCTTAGACTTTCTACTATTGACCTCACCCCTTTTCTAAGAGGTCTATAGGGGACCTGCATGACTACATGCACCAACTTGACTACCGTCCCTGTCCTTTTGTTTTTTATTTTTCTTATAAATATCTATCTCATGTATTCAAAACTATATTTATTCTTATACCTGTATCTTGTAAGCGATTGACAAATCAAATAAATACTGAATACTAAATAAATTCCTACTAAGGACAAATGGTTGCAGACGTTGTTCGAGTTGGCTGAAATCGCAAAACTGACCACTTTGATTAAAGAAAAGAATAAAAGTACTTTTGTTTCCACATAGAGACCACTTCTGAACTTCATGCTTGATGTAGAAAAGAATGAAACTCTGATTTTGGGTTTTACTGATTAGACAGATAGATCTCTATAGAAATGGCTTGTTCATATTATTATGAACAAGAAAAAAAGTTGTGATTTGATGTTAATGCCTTATTTTACTGAAACAGAGAGAGTTGGAAGCTAATGCTTCTTTTTTCTTTTATCATTTCTTTTCCCCCTTCCTCCCATGTGTTTCTATTTACTTTGTATTTTGTATTTTATAATACTTTATAACTCAATAAAATATTAATTTAAAAAATGTTGTTTTTCAATCCTTTCAAATAACATCCCAAAACTTTATTTTCATTTTTTATTTTTTGCTTCTCAAAAATACTTCAAACCTTGGTTTTTGTTCTTTTTGGTAACTCCAATATAGAAACATTATTCAGGCCATTCTTTTAGTTTGTTATTTGTATATCATTTTTAAGATGGTCAGTTATGTTTGTCTGTCCATTGCAGCATCTTTTTCCATATCATTCTTGTAGCCTGTCATTTTTAAATCTCCATTCAAATCAGTTTCAGTCTTATCCAATAAAACTTGTTCCTCTTCCCATAGCATCTACCTATAAAGGCAGACATTCTTAAAAATTAGTTTCTGTTCACAAATATCTTTCAGCGTCCAATGTTAAAGTATTTTATTTCAATTCTGTAGTAATAATTGAAGTGTTCTTCATTTATAATCTTTAGTCTCTTCTAGTTCACTCTAGTATTCAATCTTCAAAATGTCACCCTATCTGTTTTTTTAGAATTCAAAGCAACAGAATTATTCCATGGAAGGGATTCCTATAATAAATATATAAGTTGCTCTTGATAGTGAGATGGATGGCATGAAATAAATAAATAAATAAATAAAATTGTTTATTTGGATTCCTTGTGTGTTTATAACTTTCTAAAATCAAAGTTCTATATAATTATAACATGTAATTGAAGAAAAAATATATGTAAAGATATATCCTGCTTAATAAATGGTTGAACTGTATAAAACTGCAGTGCAATCATGGGTGGAGGCTTATAAATATTTAATTAAACAAATGAATTCTAAAAGTTAGCTTGCAAACTGGTTTAATAATATTATATATGTAGACAGCTCTTTTATTTGTTTGATCCAATAAAATGATTTTAAAACATACAAGAAAAATAAAAGAATCTTTGGAGAAATATAAATATTGTTGATTAGTTCATCAGAAACTTCACCTCTCAGGCTTTTGGTTTGCTCTTTGTTGGAGTTGGAGCAGAATCCGCGATTGTGCGCAGTTTCACCCGAGCTCACTTGCTGGAGTGTCCCGATTGAGACCAGAATCACCCTGTAGGGGTGATGAAGAAGGAGGAAATTGCCTGGAGGGTTGGGGGGAGCTGCAACTCCCCACCTTAACAGGGACAACCCTTCCCAAAGGCAAGCTGCAGTGGTGGTCCTTAAATGGCCACCTCAAAGACGAAGAACACTCTGGGAAAATAAGTTTTGTGCTGGAGCAGAGAAGTCATGAGCAGAGTGTGAACCAGGCAAAAGACATCATTTTTGAGGTACCCCGGAATTAAAATAAAGGGTTATCTTGGAAGAAAGTGTGTGGAAGCAGCAACCAGAGAAAGTGAGAAGGAAATTGGATTTTATAAAATTCAGATTGAATTACTGTATTGGATTAATTTGGAGGAGAAAATTTAAAGGAAAATAGTTTAGGTTTAGAAATTAAACTGGATAACTATTGAACTACTAATGCTAACATTGAGTGTGCTGAAAAGAAAAGAAATAACAGCTAATGATTGAAATTAGTGAACTTAATAAAAGTATTACGTTTAATAAAGAAAGTTAAAGGCACAAAGACTCAAGAGCACCACCTGATGGTACAGGAAAATTTTAGTACATTTTAAAAAGTGTCTGGTCTTCTCAAGGGTTTGGATTTTGTAACTTAAAAGAAAGTAAAAGAAATTTTATTATTGTTATAGAACCACCTGGTTACTTGGGAAATAGTTGGGGCCAATTAGAAGACCTGGAATAAAGGGTCAGGAGTATGGATTGTTGAAAATAAATTGGCTGAAATAATATACTGGACTCTGGGATTGAATATATCTATTAAAGAAGAGGATTTTAGCTATTAAAGAAGAGGAAAGAAAAATAAAAAAGGAGAAGATATAATGGAGGAACTTTTTGTTGATATAAGACTTACAAGATACAAGATTGGATTTGCAAGATATAAGGGACATGATAAAAATTAAACTTGAAATGTGTAATTATGTATTACAGATTAGAAATGGTGACTCAGCATACATAAGAACAAAGTAAACCAGAGGGGGAGGAATTCTACAAAGAAGAAGCCAACTTTGAAGGACAAATGGAACAACAATTACTTAAACAGGGGGAAAAAAGAATTAGAATTAAAAATTTGTGGCCTGATGGGATGGTAAAAGGGAGAATGATTAGGGAAATGGGTAAAGGGAGAGGGAAAGGGAAAAAGCAGAAAAAGGAAGTGCAAAAAATTGAAAGAGGGAGAGAGAAAAGTTCAACAACTGGAATGAGAAATGGAGGGGAATAAGAATAAGAATGGGGAAAAGGAGAATTAAGAGAAAGGACCAGAAAATAAAGAGGAGCAGGAAACAAAAAAGGATGAAAAGAAATTACATTGTCCAAAGAGTGAGAGATAATGTGTGGGAAAAAAAGAGGATGAGGAAGGAGATTCTGCAAGGTAATATGTTGTGATGTATAAGAATATATTGCGAATAGTATTTTGTAATGTATAGATGATTTATAAGGTGTTTGAGAAAATGTAATGCGGAATCTGAGAAAAATACATATTTGTGTTATAATCTAGGTAGGGAGATTGATATTAAGGTATAATGAAGGTGGTTAGCTCAAATTATTAACCAGAAGGGACAATTATATTTATAGATAAGAATTGATAAAATGACAAATGTGACAAAAAAGTAATATGAGAAATGAATATAGAAATGAGATGAGAATTTTAGATTACATGGTAAAAATGAACATAAAAAGGTGATGAGAATTTTAGATAACATTGTAAAATAAGATATGAGAATATACTAATATAATTGAATTGGAACTGGATAAGATAAGCTTAATATTTAATAATAATAAGGATGATGCAATATGAAATTAAACAAATAAAATTAATAGGTAATTATGTTTATGTTTGTATTGAGATGTGAAACCTGGAACCACACTTCTTGCCAAATGAGAATTTTTTATTAAAAAAATAAAAATAAAAACAGGGAGAAAATTGAATAATGGAATTACTAGGCATGTTTAATTGATATGGTGGTAGGCATTTGGAGAGAGTATTGAAAGATTCAAAATAAGCAATGAAGGATTATGAATTAATGTCAGTATATGCCTTGAGAGATATGATTGGTATTATTAATTTGCCTATACTACTGTGGAAAGGGAACTTCATGAGGACAGTGGTGACACCCAAGCAGGAAAAGCCCAAAGGGAACATCAGGCCAGTCATAAAACAAACTTGCATAGGAAAAGAGATTTAATAAAAGGTATTGAAAGAAGCCCCCTAGACAAAAGCCAAGTAATTAAGAAAGCTAGGGAAACAAGAAAAAGAAATCCCTTACAAACAACAGGTCATGCCAAATCAGCAAAACAAATAGACAAAAGACACGAAATAAATTCCATAGCAGATAGGAGATTGCCACCAAACAAATATAAGAAAACATTAGAATGAAACTGATAATCCAATCAAACCACCCCGTGGAGTTTACCCTCCGGCGGAAATGAAGACAACCCCCGACAGGATTTAAAACATTAAGAAATACAAGCACAAGCACACACACACACACAAAAGGAGAAAAAGGTATAAAAATCAGGGGTTTATTATACAAAGATGGCTAGCCCCAGGAACGCAGACTTCTTGCTATCTCTTGCCTTCCTGAAAAAAAAAACAAGCTTCCAAGCAGTTGTCTTGTCCTTGCACTGGAGTTCTCCCAGCAGGAAAAGCGAGCCCTCAGAAGAAAGGCATTTTCCAGCCTTTCAACACTACAATGTAAGATATATTAATGCCACACTGTTAATATATCGTTGTGTATGTGTAGATTGAAATAAAAATTCTTTATAAAAAAAGAAAGAAATTTCACCTCTCATATTGCTAATAGTATAGACATAGCTCTTTGAATGCACAATTTACAGATTAACAGAGTTGTAGGTCATCCAGTCCAACCCCCCCACCCAAGCAGGGGACCATACACCATTTCTGACAAATGGCAGTCCAATCTCTTCTTGAAAGTCTCAAGTGATGAAGCTCTCACAACTTCACAGACAACATTTCATTTTGAAGGAAATAATATAAAACACCATTTCAAAGGTAAAAGGAAAAATTTTCAGGAGTAAAATATAACTGAGAGATCATTGCCTTTATAAAACCACAGGTGAGAACCTCCAGGAAGCAATCATATCAAAATGGTATACAAATAAACTTGCAAAACAGTATATGAAAGAAGACTTAATTAAAAATACTAATGGCAAAATCCCAATTTGTTTTCCAACTTACATATGATAAACTGGACTTCGATGTGAAAATTTGCCCCATGCTTTCTTTCTTTCAACTTTCTTGCCATCTGGCAGGAAGAGTATATTGTCATGAAAGATTCATTGTGTTTTTCCGGCTGAAGCTTTAATGCCATTGTGCTAGGACATTGTGCAAGCATAAGAAAAGGTCAAGTCTTGCTTTTGCTTAATATTTTTAAGTTCAATCAAGAAGAGAAACGGAAGAACATTTTGGGTGAATTTCAAATGAGGAACGAAATAAATCCCCCCATCATACGGTAGCTGGAGTTAATGTTTTCTGATGACACAGCGGTTCCATTCTGTTTCTAGAAGTAACCATTAAATAAAGTATGTAGCATTATCCTGACAATTCAGCAAAACTAAGCCATTCCTGGAAGATTTCCTTTTCTCACATGATATCAGCAGCTCCTTGGGCAGTTTGAGCTTTCTGAGTTGGCGCAGAAAGAACATTCTTTGTTGTGCTTTTTTGATGACATTTTTGATGCTAGGTGTCCATTTTAGATCTTGTGATATGATAGAACTTAGAATTTTGAAGGTCTCTACTGTTGATACTGTATTGTCTAGTATTGTAAGAGGTGGTAATATGGGAGGGTTTCTCCTAAAGTCTACCACCATTTCTACAGTTTTGAGTGTGTTCAGTTCCAGATTGTTCCGGTTACACCACGAGGCAAGTTGTGCAACCTCCCATCTGTATGCGGATTCATCGTTGTCTCGAATGAGACCAATCACTGTTGTATCATCTGCAAACTTCAGTATTTTAATACATGGATCATTTGAGATGCAGTCATTGGTATATGGAGAAAGCACACAGCTTTGGGGGGGGGGGCTGTGCTAATTGTGCAGGTATTAGATGTGATTCTGCCTAGCTTCACCTGCTGCTTCCTGTCTGTTAGGAAGCTTATAATCCACTTCCTGTCTGTTAGGAAGCTTATGATCCACTTACAAGTGTGTTCAGGTATCACTAGCCGGTTTAGTTTAATTAGAGGAATGTCTGGAATGATGGTATTGAATGCTGAACTGAAGTCTACAAAGAAGACCCTTGAGTAGATATTTGGAGATTCAAGGTGTTGTAGGATGTAGTGCTGTATTAACAGCATCATCTGTTGATCTATTTGCTAGGTATGCAAACTGCATGGAATCTAACAGCGGATCCATGATGGTTTTCAGGTGGGATAGCACTAACCTTTCAAAGGTTTTCATAACTACAGATGTTAGAGCAACTGGTCTGTAGTCATTCAGTTCCCTGATGGAGGGCTTCTTTGGCAATGGGATGATAGTAGAGCATTTGAAGCAAGTAGGAACATAGTACATCGCTAGTGATTTATTGAAGATTTGGGTGAATTATTATTGTAGCTTATCTTTTTCTCCTCTTTACTTTTATTCTTAAGAATATTTGTTCCTACAGTGTATAATATGAATCCTTTGTAAACATTGAAAATAGAGAAATCAACAATAGGATTCAGATATTGAACAAGTAGGTACCTTTCATGAAGCACAATCCATATAACATAAGAAATTAAATAAACAGCAAGGATAAGTAGAGAAAAGGATAAGAAAGGCAAGAATAATATATTGGAATAATGATGCAGTTAATCATCCAAAAAGCCACTAAAAATTAATTTTCCCTTAGAGCTTTCTTTTAAAAATAAAACTCTAGCAGAGATCACTCACAGTGCAAATCTAATTTAGAAGCTCTCTATTTATGTTGCCAACCAATGCAATGACACTGAGGAACTTAGATGGGCGTTTTGTGTGAATAGTAGTTTTGCTCTGGGCAAGACTGAAGACCTTGTGGCTCTCCCATATGCTAAAGAATTACAGTTCCCAGGAACTGTAAGGTCATTTGTGAGAGATACAGAATGTTGCAATTCAGCAGCATATAAAAAGCTGTATTTATGTTGTATGTTGCTTTCAATACTTTACTGAAAATCTAGTTTCCTTACTTGAGTACGCTCTACTTTTGAACCTGGTAAAGTTTGTCAGGTGCTTCATTCATTGACTATAGGATTATTCAGAAAATTAGGTGAATCAAAGTTGAATCTTTGGACTGATTTTAGGTAAAGCAGGAATAGATCTTTTTTTAATTTTACTATTCAGTAATTCATACAGTACAACATTTTTGCACTTATCTACTCTTAGCCACAGCCAGGAAAGTAAGATTTGTATTGGAAGATTTCTGACAATGGAGAAAATGAAATGGCTAAATTATCTTGTTTACAGTGGACTCATTCAGTCCTCTATAAACTCACTGAACTCAGTCAATTTCAGGATCTATTCTAGAATACTTAATGCCATAGCCATGATTTTTCAATATTTTCCTTTGATATTAATAAGAAAAATATCATTTAATTAAAACCCAAACTCAGTAACTTGACATGAATGAAAAGCTTATTCAAATAATCTAGCAGCTGTTCTTGTATAATTGCTGAATTACCTTGGTTAAATTCTGGTCCTGGTAACCGACCCAGATTGGATCCTGCAACATTATCCTGAGACACATATATTGTCAGGCTACAGAACTTTTCCCATTCAGTCAACTAGAATGAACTTCTGAAAACATATCAAAACATATCAAAAGGAATCCTTTATTGAGATGAGACAATTCATGTAGGGGTTAAAAGCAGCGTCTAAGGTCTCTCAAGCATGCAAAAATAGATAAGAGAGTTTAAAACCTCTCCCCTTATCTTGATGTGTATTTAGTAAAACAAAGAGCCAACATGCCCCCACCCCCTTTTTAGAATGATCTTTTCTAGAGTTTCCCAGGACACATCTCACTATGGAATTTTTATGGTCTCTTCATCTCCTGGCTGTGTCTCCCGGAGGTGATAGGTTCTGGCCATCTGGGTTTCACATCCCTCCATTGTATCATATGTAGGTTATACAAATTCGATATAAGATTAAATATATTCAGGTTACATCAAGAAGGATTTCTTTATCAGTCTACCCCCCCCTTTTTTTTTTCTTCTTCCATTGAAGAAATGACAGATACACGGATCTGACAATAGGAATTGTTTAGAATACCCCAGATTAGGAATAGACAAAAGGTGGAAAGCATAGGCAGTTAGCAAGACATCCCCAATAAAGGAGTGGTTCTGCAGGTGGTGACCACAGACCACTTCTCAGTTCCTACGCTTTCTGGCTGATGGTTTGGTCACTTTTGAATGCTGGCGGTGCTGTCTAGTGGTAGCATGAGACGGAGTCTACAATCCACACAAGTGGCTCAGGTAGTGCAGCTCATCCAGGATGGCACATCAATGCGAGCTGTGGCAAGAAGGTTTGCTGTGTCTGTCAGTGTAGTGTCCAGAGCATGGAGGCACTACCAGGAGATAGGCCAGTACATCAGGAGATGTGGAGGAGGCCATAGGAGGGCAACAACCCAGCATCAGGACTGCTACCTCTGCCTTTGTGCAAGGAGGGACAGGAGGAGCACTGCCAGAGCCCTGCAAAATGACCTCCAGCGGGCCACAAATGTGCATGCGGCTGCTCAAACAGTCAGAAACAGACTCCATGAGGGTGGTATGAGGGCCCGACATCCACAGGTGGGGGTTGTTCTTATAGCCCAACACCATGCAGGACGTTTGGCATTTGCCAGAGAACACCAAGATGGGCAAATTTGCCACTGGCGTCCTGTGCTCTTCACAGATGAAAGCAGGTTCACAATGAGCACATGTGACAGATGTGACAGGGTCTGGAGATGCCATGGGGAACATTCTGGTGCCTGCAACATCCTCCAGCATGACTGGTTTGGCAGTGGGTCAGTAATGGTGTGGGGTGGCGTTTCTTTAGGGGGCCACACAGCCCTCCATGTGCTTGCCAGAAGTAACCTGATTGCACTTTAGGTACTGAGATGAGATCCTCAGACTTCTTGTGAGACCATATGCTGGTGCGGTTGGCCCTGGGTTCCTCCAATGCACAACAATGCTAGACCTCATGTGGCTGGAGTGTGTTAGCAGTTCCTGCAAGATGAAGGTATTGATGCTATGGACTGGCTCGCCCATTTCCCAGACCTGAATCCAATTGAGCACAACTGGGACATCATGTCTCGCTCCATCCACCAACGCCACTTTGCACCACAAATTGTCCAGGAGTTGGGGGATGCTTTAGTCCAGGTGTGGGAGGAGATCCCTCAGGAGACCATCTGCCACCTCATCAGGAGCATGCTCAGGTGTTGTAGGGAAGTCATACAGCAATGTGGAGGCTCCAGACACACTACTGAGCCTCACTTTGACTTGTTTTAAGGACATTACATCAAAGTTGGATCAGCTTGTAGTGTTTTTTTCCACTTTAATTTGGAGTGTAACTCCAAATCCTCCATGGGTTGTTAAATTTGATTTCCATTGTAATTTTTGTATGAGTTTGTTGTCAGTACATTTAACTGTATAATGAGCAAAGTAATTAATAAGAATATTTCATTCATTCAGATGTAGGATGTCTTATTTTTGTGTTCCCTCTATTTTTTTGAGCAGTGTATATTGTTGGAAGTGTATAATGACTTATTGGAATTATCAAAAATACCAGAATCATGGATCGAAGGTTATATTTCCCTTATTCCAAAAGAGAGTACAGATCACAAATATATCAAAAATTATAGACCTATCTCACTGCTGAATGCAGAAAGATTGAAGATAGTGCTAAATGAAATAATACATCCAGACCAGAATGGTTTTTTTTGCCAGCGAGGCAAATTAGAAACAATACAAGAAAGGACTTAGACATTTCAGAATATTATGAGGCACTGTGGGAACTATGATTCTTTGTTCTTTGTGTACGTGCTAGGACAACGGAGCCTTCTGGTAGTTGGCTGGAACACGAAGCTAGGAGCAAAGACAAATTGTTGCCATTTCTTAACCAGAACTGTAGCAAACTTTAACTCTGCAGCCTTGTATGCTTTATGCGAATGATCAGTGGATGTTGTGTGATGTAATGCGTTTGTGATAGGACGTTAACAAAATTGCTACGTTAACAAAGATTGCTTCTAATAAAAGAGGGTTTCGGAGTTCTCTCTGAGCTCTCATCCCAAGACAACTTTGCGAAGTGTCTTCTTTTCATGAGAGACCACCACAAGGCACATCCTGGGAAAAAGGTGGCACTAATCTTCCTGGATGCCCAGAAGGCATTTGACAACCTTAATTGGTAGTTCTTGATCCAACAAATTAGAAGTATGAGATTTGGAATAAAATTTGAAAAAATTATAAGTATAATATATGCAACACAAAAAGCTAGAGTGATAGTAAATGGAGATTGCAATGAAATATTTGGAATTAAAAATGGAGTACAAGAAAGTTGCCCTATGTCACCTCTATTTTTCATATTAGTGATAGAAGTGCTTTTAACCCAAGTAAGGCAAAATGAAAAAATAAAAGGACTAAACATTAAAAATCAGGAATACAAAGCACAAGCATTTGCGGACAATTTAGTGTTCTTCATTGAGGAACCTATGGAGATAGGGACAAATATGGTAAGGGAAATTGAAAGATATGGACTAGTGGCAGGACTAAAAATTAATAAAGAAAAAACAAAAATGTTAGTAAAGAATTTAAAAGGAAGTATTAGAGAGAGTATTAACAATTGAAGGGCATGACCTTCACACAGGATGGCACGCCTTCCTGTGGGATAAATGAGTAAGGATACATTCATACTTTTATCACCATCAAGTTAGGGACTCATTAATAGCAACATGGAAAAAGTTAAGGAGGAACCATTACATCAGTGGTTCCCAAACTTTTTCAGTCCACCGCCCCCTTGGTGCTACAAACTCATCCTCAGTGCCCTCCATCTAGAGGTGGGATTCAAATTTCTGTGGGCATTGCCTAATTTGAGGGTGTAGCTTGCTGGTCACATGACTGGGTGGGCGTAGCTTGATGGTCATGTGACTGGGTGGGTGTGGCTTGCAGGTCACATGACTGGCTGGCATGGCTTACTGACTGGGCGTGGCTTGCTGGTCACATGACTGAGTAGGTGTGGTTTGGTGGTCCTGTGTGTCAGCCTTCAAGATCTTTTCTACTGCTTTGCATCTTTTGGCTGCCATAAGTAACGGGGGGAGGGGATATGTCTGGGAAGAGAGCTGGAGGTGTTACATTCTTGTGTTGTGTAAATGAGGAGTGGGTGGGTGTGGCCAGGTGACTGGCAAACCAAATACAAGTGGTCCTCACTTAATGGGCAGCTGTTTAGCAAGTCTTCTAATTTATGATTGGCCTCCCCAGAGCTACTTGACCTGTTTTTGGAGTTTTGACAGCCATGCACACACATACACACACACACATCCTTCTAACCCTTCTAACCCTGCTGGAGCAGGTCATTGGATTAGAATCAGCAAAGCATCTCTGATTAGATTCTAGTAGTGAATAGAATCTAATCAGAGATGCTTCGCTGATTCTTGTTGATTTGTTTTATTTGTATTTATTTTATGTTGATGAATGGCTTTGACATATGTGTCCCTTCTTGTGCACAGCCCAGAAACTTTTGTGATTCTTTGCAGCAAAAATTACTGGCCTCTGGCTTTGCTCAACTTTTCAAATGTGCTGCCACTGCCACATTCAAGGTGCTGGCCCCGCAGGTGCACCCCATTGAGTCCGCTGCACCAGAGGGATCTGCCCAAGCAAGTCTGAACAGAGCAGTGCAGTGCACCAAGTCAATGAGCCTGAGAGAGGGAAAGAGAGAGAGAGAGAAAAGAAAGAGAAAGAGAGAAGAAAGAAAAGAAAGAGAAAAGGGAAAGAAAGAAAAAAGGGACAAAGAAAGAGGAGGGATGGAAGAAAGGGACAGAAAGAAAAAGAAATAAAGGAGGGAAGGAGGGAGGAGAAAGATAATGAGATATCTATTCTAGTCCAATCACCTTGTAATTTACCAGTACATTTTGGTTTTGCCTTATTCAGAATTGGCACTGTAATACATTGGGGAAAAGTAATTTTTTAGGGTGGAGATCTGGTCCAATGTTTAAAACCTCAACAAAATGTGAGAACTTCCTGATAGTCTTGACCATGTTTCGTCTACAAAACCTTTAATAGAAGCCAAAGATATTTCAATGTGGAAAAGGGCCTCAGTCTAAGCTAGGCCTCATTTCAATCTGATGCATCAAGTCTGTCTCCCTCCCTCCCTCCTTCCCTCCCAGACTGGCTTTGCTCTACTTTCCCGATGTGCCTGTGGGGCCGACGTTTCAAACATGGATGGGTGGATGGAGAGAGAGAGAGAGAGAGAGATAGGTAGATAGATAGATAGGTAGGTAGGTAGGTAGGTAGGCAGGCAGGCAGGAAGACAGACAGACAGACAGACAGACAGACAGACAGACAGACAGACATTTGGATGGGTGGATGGATAGGTAGGTAGGTAGATAGATAGATAGATAGATAGATAGATAGATAGATAGATAGATAGATAGACAGATAGGTATGTAGGTAGACAAGTAGGTCAGTAGGTAGACAAGTAGGTCAGTAGGTAGATAGGTAGGTAGGTAGATAGTAGATAGGTAGATAGATCTATATTGGTAGATAGGTAGGTAGGTAGAAAGACAGGCAGGTAGGTAGGTAGTAGGTAGGCAGGAAGGTAGGCAGACAGACAGACCTTTTAGATGGATGGATGGATGGATAAATAGACAGACAGACAGACAGACAGAATGTGACAGCGGCAGCACTTTGGGAAAGTAGAGCAAAGCCAGAGTGGGAATTGAAGTCCACACAAGTTGCCAAGGTTGAGAAACATGGGCTGAATATATCAACCCAGCCATTCTGGTTTAGAGTTTAGCATGCTGTTTGATTCCAGCTTAGTCAATAAACCATGGCTAAGATCTTCCTGCTCCTTATTGCAGTTGCCCCTCTTCCCCTTCTCCAGCTCCCTGCCCCAGTTCTTTCTTTGGCATCCAATTTTGCAATGCTAACCTCTCCGGGACAGTGATGCAACCAACTTCTCCCTCTTTGCTTCGACCCAAGGTCCACTTCCATTGGGCCAAGCAAGGGCCCGCTCCATCCAGAGGAGGAAGGCATGCAGAAGCATCCCAGACCGGTGCAGGGGAGGCGGAGGGAATGGTCGCTTGGAAAGCAAGCAAGCAAGCAAGCAAGCAAGCAAGCAAGCAAGCAAGCAAGCAAGCAAGCAAGCAAGCAAGCACAGGGCTCTGTTGGAAGAACCAGGTTGCAGAGGGAGGCTAGGTTCTAGGTCTGGCCCAGCCACATAAAATCGAACCAAACCAAGCCATGCACCTTGGAGAGCTACAGCTGCACTCACCCGCATCCTGAACGCAAGCCCGGCTGGCTGGAGAGGCAGAGGCTGGGCAGGTGTTGTGTGCTTCCTCTGGGGAAGGGGGCCCTAACACCGGACCACCCATCACTTCCACTGCATGCCTTGGGAGGGTTTTGCTTTCAGGCCTTCTGGTGTGTCTCTGCCACTTCCACTGGAGAGGGCAGCCTGCAAATTAAGGTGTCCCCTTTCTGCCACCTCGTCCCTCCCCCCAGGCTTGGCAAGGCTTGCCGCGCACAGGTTCCGCATTCAAGGCACCATGCGTAGGTTCCGCATTTGAGCGATGCAACAGTCAATAGGGTGACCCTGCGGGGCCGGCGCCTCGAACATCCCCTGCTGCCTCTTAGCACCCCTGCTGGCCCCCTGCCTCTTAGTGCCCCCCTAAGGCATCCCACTACCCCCCAGGGGGTGGTACTGCCCCCTTTGGGAACCACTGAATTACATGAAACTACCGGACTGGGTGTCACCGATGGAAGCAGTGATTTACCCAAATACAATGGAGAAGAAAAAGAGGATTAGATATAAGGAATTACTAGATAATCAGGGAAATTTAAAAACAAATTAAGAACTAAAAGAACAGGGTATAATCATGGACTGGTGGCCATATTTGTAGATAAGAATGAGGCATAAAAAAGATATAGAGGAATTTGGAATAGAAAAGGAACCCCAACAACTAGATCAAATTTTGATTGGTAAAGAAGAAAAATGTATAACTAGAACATATAACTATTTGCTCAAAGTAGAAATAGAAGAAGTAGTTAAGGGTCGAATGATTGCATGGGCACAAATATAGGGCATGGTATACAGTTAGAAGTTTGGGAGAGAATTTGGATCAAGAACTGCAAATTAACACTGTCAACGGCGTACAAAGAAAAATTAAGATATTTTATCTATGGCATATGACACCAGCAAAATTGGCCAAAATATATCCGAACATGAAACTAGAATGTTGGAAATGTAAGCTTACAGATGTAACATACTATCACATGTGGTGGCAATGCCCCAAAGCTAAAAAATACTGGGAAAAATTGAGGAAATGGATACAAGAAATTACAAAATATGGTATTGAATTTAAATCAGAAACACTTTTATTGCGGATAATTAAAGGAAATTTAAAGAAACATATACAATACATCATACAACACATAAAAACAGTGGCAAGGATTGTTTATACCCAGAGCTGGAAAGTAGAAGATATACCTTCTGAGAATATGGTAATATGGTAATAAACAAAATACTTGATTGTGCCAAAATAGATAGGCTTATGAAGAAATTGAAAGGTAAAGAAGAGTCGGAGTTTCATGAGGTATAGGAAATGTATTTATGGTTAGAGAAGGGAAATAAAGTTTAATATGGAAAATAATTACAAATATATGTAAATGCTTGACATAGTACTGTTAAAATGTAAATAGAAAAGCATTTTGAAAATAAATAAAATAATAATTAAAAAAAAAACAAGGTTGAGGATTCTGGATAAAAAGAGAGGCTTATAATTACTAGATACACCTTCCAGAGAAGGAG
This sequence comes from Pseudonaja textilis, assembly GCF_900518735.1. The sequence goes on along the minus strand of NW_020769444.1, from coordinate 49,888 downwards.
TGACTTAAACTCAGTGAATTAACTGGAATTAGGATGGATCTTTCTTTGATATTTCTAACTGAAATAAAGTTTTAATCCAAATTTGGGAAATGTATTATATATTTAAGAATTACTTAAGCAATATATATTTAGATCCCTCCCTCCAAACTACCCTTTATAGAAATTTTTTCTTTTATAAACATCATTTTTAACACACAAAATTCTTAAAATAGGCAAATGTTATTGAAAATGTATTTGGGAATACCTGTATAAAGAGAAAGTTAAAGAAAACGATGTATCGATTTAAAGAAAAAAATTATATGTTAAAAAGGATGTTTATAAAAGAAAAAAAATCTATAAGGGTAGTTTGGAGGGAGGAATATAAATTTAATACTGAAGTTTAAAGCCTATATTTAAGAAGTGAAAAAAGATGCATTAGAAAGATTTGATTTAAAAAAAAGTGTTTAAAGAAAGCTTAGTGTTATGTCCTGAGGACTCAAGGAGTTCTCACTCAGGTCCACTCACTTTGTGTGGGCGATATTCCCCCACTCCCATTGGTTGGTTCTCCCCAGCAGCCAGCTATAAAAGCAGGCTGCGGGGTCCAACTGGTTGCTGATTGCTGCGAGCCAGTTCCAGGCTTGGCAAGCACGGTCAGCCCTTTATTTGTAAAATAAAGTACTGTTGCACTCATGCTCTGGTTCAGCCTCTCATTGCTCAAACTTAACACTGGCGACGAGGATGGGATGGCTACCAGATGCACCTTGCAACCGCTGAGTCACTAGCCACCGATCCGCAGCCCAGAGAGAGCGATCGGCTGGCGATAAGGGGAACGCTGATCAGCAGCCAGAGAGAGTGGTCAGCTAACTAAACGAGCGATCAAAAAGAGCAAACGCAGATCCGCAGCCAGAGAAAGCGGTCTGAGTCAAAAAGTTAGAAGCGTCTGTAGCCGCTTGTTAGCCCCGCTACGGGGAAAGTGAAGCGCTGCGAGCCGCAGCCGCTCTGCATTTGGCGCGAAATTCAAACGGGTGTCATTTGAATTTCGAGCCAGTAGGAATCACAGCACAGCGCTGTAGAGAGTCACTAACGCCCACTTTTTTGGCGCGAATCAAGACACCTCCAACGGCTAGCAGCCAACGTGGTAACCCAGAGAGAGAGAAAGAGAGGGTAGCAAAAAACCTCTCCAGAGCTGATATCACTAGTAACTCACGAGCGTTCGTAGTCCTAGAGAGATTCCTCCCGCAGGTAGCCCAGCCGTTCCAGCACCATGAGTTCCAATCCAGTATTCCCGGCGTTTAAACCAGACGAAGAGAAGTGGGAATCGTATAAGAACCGTTTCAATCATTACATCGATGCGGTCGGCCTGGCGGATGCGGGAGAGCATCGGAAAAAATCCTATTTCCTAATCTACTGCGGAGCCACCGTTTACGATACCGCCGCAGCACTCGTAGCGCCGAGAGAATTGAAAAACGTTCCGTGGTCCGAGTTGCTTGAGATCCTCACTAACCACTATGCTCCCAGGCCTTCACAAATCGCCAGGAGGTTCACGTTCCGTATGAGGAAGCAATCAAGTAAGGAGACCATCAATCAATATATGGCCGCCCTCAGAACAGCAGCCCTGCACTGCGGGTTTGGAACATACCTGGAGGACATGCTCCTCGATCAATTAGTTTGTGGGGTCAAGGATCTCAACCTACAGAGGCGACTGCTAGCCAAAAAAGACCTCAACCTGGCGCAAGCAGTAGAGGAGGCCCTAGCAGCCGAGCTAGCAACGAACTCAGCCACCGAAATTCAGGGCCCAAGTGCCAAGCTAGCATCGTTCCCAGTCCATTCCGAAGAGGTGGAAGCCGAGGAAGCCCACAATGATGAGAACGATGTCCATCGCCTCACCAATGACAGACGGTCGCAGGTAGGGGCCAAACAAGAATACACCGGTCCACCCAAGCACATCACGCTGTGCCTAGCCTGTGGGGGATCACATCAAAGGGCCACCTGCAAGTTTAAAGGAGCCGTTTGCAACAACTGCCATAAGAGGGGGCACATTGCGAGAGTCTGCCAAGCCCCCCAAAGCGCTGCACACAGACCCCCGTCCTCGCACTCGGGACCACAGAGGCAAGTATTAAACTGTCGCACGCACCGCCTTGCCAGGCGTACTTGCCACACTGTTAGTAAAATTTCTCTCTCCGTTTCCCTAGAAGGTAAACCGTGCCACATGGAGGTGGACACAGGGTCAGTGCTCTCAATAATCTCGTGGAACACCCTCAAGAGACTCCACCCCAGCCTATCTACTACCCGGCTTCAGAGATGCCAGTTCGGTCTGAAGGACTACCAGGGGAAGGCCATTCCCGTGATCGGCAGAGGCAAGTTCTTTGTCAGTTTTAGAGCTTTTAAAGGCCACCTACCTCTAGTGGTAGTTAACGGCAATCTACCCACCTTATTGGGGCTCGATTGGTTTCCCCACCTCGGCCTAGGGTTAACAGGAGTCCATGCTGTCTCAACCTCAGACACTGACTCCTTATTCGCTGACTACGCAGATGTGTTCAGCGAGGAGCTGGGGTGTTATAATGGAACCCCCATCTCGTTCACCGTTGACCCCCAGGCAGTCCCAATCAGATTAAAACCGCGTAGAGTTCCATTTGCTATTCGACCAAAACTAGACGCTGAATTGGATAAACTACTAAAACAAGGGGTCATTGAGCCAACAGATTTCGCCAAGTGGGAGACGCCCATTGTCACACCCCTCAAAAAAGATGGTAGCCTGAGAATTTGCTCGGACTACAAGACAACAATCAATAAATATTTACAAGTTAGCGCCTACCCCGTGCCCGTCATTCAGCACTTATTGCACACATTCGAACCAGGCAGTATTTTTGCTAAATTGGACATGTCTCAAGCATATCAACAGTTCCCTGTTGATAACCAAACAGCGGAACTTCAGACCATCGTCACTCACAGGGGTGCCTTCCGATGCAAGCGTCTCCAATTTGGCGTAAGTGTTGCCCCGGGTATTTTTCAATCCCTCATGGAGCGGATTTTACAGGGCCTCCCTGGTGTAGTACCCTACTTCGACGACATCTTGGTCTCGGCCAGGGACAGACCCCAACTCTTCCAGAGAGTGCGAGCAGTGTTAGAGAGGTTCAGACAGCATGGCCTCAAGTTAAAGAAAGAAAAATGTGCCATTGCCACTAGACAGGTGGACTTTCTGGGTTATAAAATTGACGCCTCTGGCATTCACCCCCTGGAGTCCAAGGTCAGGGCGATCCACGAAGCTCCCACACCGACCTCCAAAACGGAGCTACAAGCTTTCTTGGGGCTCCTAAACTTTTATGCATCCTTTTTGCCCCATAAAGCCTCAGTAGCCGAACCCCTACACAGATTACTAGACAAAAAGTCACCGTGGCACTGGGGGCACAAAGAAGACCAGGCGTTTAACGCCGTCAAATCACTACTTACGTCAGAGGCAGTGCTCATCCAATTCGACCCCAACCTTCCTTTAGTACTGGCAGCAGACGCATCCCCTTTTGGAATTGGGGTGGTCCTTAGTCACCGACTCGCCAATGGCGCCGAGGCCCCCATCGCCTTTTTCTCCAGGACACTCTCGGCCACGGAGCGAAATTACAGCCAAATAGACAAGGAAGCCCTAGCAGCTGTTGCAGCCGTGAAAAAGTTTCACGAATTCCTTTTTGGCCACTTCTTCGAACTGGTCACCGACCATAAGCCCCTCCTGGGCCTACTGGCCGGCGACAAGCAGACACCTCAAGTCCTCTCCCCTCGGATGACAAGGTGGACACTTTTCCTAGCGGCCTACTCATACAAACTTATCCACCGCCCGGGCAAAACTCTATCCCACGCTGACGCGCTCAGTCGCTGCCCCTTACCCGCTCCGGCTGAAGACCCAGCTCCTGTCAATGCCATTTTTGAAATCACCCAGTTGGACCTGCCCATCACCGCCCTTGACATCGCCGCCAAAACCAAGGCAGACCAAACACTCGCCCAGGTGCTCGACTGGGTGAGGAGGGGGTGGCCGGGAGGCAATGTTGATAACAAATTCGCACCCTTTAAGACTCGCATGCAGGAGCTGTCCAGTTTGCAGGGTTGTCTACTGTGGGGCACTCGAGTGGTCATTCCGACCTCGCTGCGTACCCGAGTCCTGGAGGCGTTGCACGAGGGACACCCCGGCATTGTGAGAATGAAGGCGTTGGCACGCAGCTACGTGTGGTGGCCGGGTCTAGACGAGGACATTGTCAATTGGGTAAGTTCCTGCAGCATTTGCCAGGAATCCCGTCCTGCTCCCCCCATCGCCACCCCTACCAGATGGGAGAGCGCCAGTGCCCCTTGGTCTAGAATCCATATCGATCTGGCCGGCCCCGTGCATGGAAAGATGTTCCTAGTGGTCGTGGACGCTTATTCCAAATGGATAGACGTGGCACAGCTATCCACGACCACCACACTAGCAATCACCAACGTGTTAACGCGCCTGTTCGTTACCCATGGACTACCCGACTCCTTGGTCTCCGATAATGGCCCACAGTTCGCATCAGTAGAATTCAGCCGTTTTGCAGCCAACCTAGGCATTCGCCACATTTTCACAGCCCCATTTCACCCTGCGAGTAATGGGTTGGCTGAAAGGGCCGTCAGGACCACCAAAGAGGCCCTCGCTAGGTTTGGCAGAGATGATTGGCACTACAAACTCTCACGGTTCCTGATGAGCCAGCACTCAACCCCCTGTGCAGTCACCAATAAGTCCCCAGCGGAACTTCTGATGGGCCGGCGCCTGAGGACTGTATTAGATAGACTGCACCCACAATACTGCCCTGACTCTCCCCTCGCTTCCACTTCGGGGGTTAGACATTTTATGTTACAGGAGCCGATATTCGCAAGGAATTTCGCTGGGGACCCACTTTGGATTCTGGGCGAGGTCATCGCCGTCACCGGGCCGAGATCGTATAGAGTCAGGCTGGAGGATGGTCGCGTCTGGAGGACACACATAGACCAACTCAGAAGGCGCCTCAGCAACCTCGCAAACAAGAATCCAGAGTCTCCAGTCGAAGGGGAACCGCCTCATCCGCCACCCAGCCACACCGCACCCAGTGACCAGTCTGCGCCAGCGGTCGTTCCGGTCAGCCCAAACTCGGACAACAGCGCCCAGAGAGTTGACCAACCGGATCCAACCCACGAGAGCTCGACCCCAGAAACCAACCCGGTGGTTTCCGAGGATGCCCAGTCCAGAGAGTGTGTTGGCGACACTATGCCAGCTCAACCGTCACAGACTGATACCGAACAGTCAGACAATGTTCCCGAGTTGCGCCGCTCCGGACGCCAACACAAACCCCCCATCTACCTCAAGGACTATGCGTGTTCGCATCTGGGGGGAAGGGGTGTTATGTCCTGAGGACTCAAGGAGTTCTCACTCAGGTCCACTCACTTTGTGTGGGCGATATTCCCCCATTCCCATTGGTTGGTTCTCCCCAGCAGCCAGCTATAAAAGCAGGCTGCGGGGTCCAACTGGTTGCTGATTGCTGCGAGCCAGTTCCAGGCTTGGCAAGCACGGTCAGCCCTTTATTTGTAAAATAAAGTACTGTTGCACTCATGCTCTGGTTCAGCCTCTCATTGCTCAAACTTAACACTTAGCACTTCAAAAAAGGGTGAAAAATGAAGAGTGATTTTTTTTCCAATAAGGTCAAAGAATTTGAAATGATACAATGAATCTTCTTTATAAAAATGATGACAGTTCACAAAGATTATTAGGTATAAATAGAAATAAGTATTATTAACATAGCAAGGAATTCCCCGTTAGGAGAATGAGCACACACAGGAAGACGTAGTGAGAGTAGTAAAGAATAACACACACACAGCACACGGATACGCTGTGTAGTAAAATGTAGGTTTTTGCTTCCAATAAATGTTTAAGCAGAGTTCAAACAAGCAGTCCAAGTCATTCACAGTTAAAGCAGTCCGTTTTCAGTCCAGGGATAATCCAATAACAAAGTCCAGTATCAAAAACAGTTCAGTAACAGACTTACATCAAATCCAAGAAGAACTATGATCAGTAACACTCAACAGGAACAGCAACACTCTCCAGAACAACAGAACAGGACAACCCAGGTTTCTGGCTCCATCCTGAGTAACTACACCCAATTAAAATTTTAGCATTCCCTTAAAGAGACAGTATTAAAAAAATCTATCCTGGTTTATATATTTTCCAACCCAACTATTAGGTGACTTACATTCCTAACACAAGGAATTCATAAGAGAATACCTAACCATCCTCACTGAGTACAAATCACCTGGACCAGAAGGTTTACATCCCAGGGTTCAGAAGGAACTGGTAAACATAATCTCAAATGATGTAATCTTTCTAAATGTAATCTTTCAAAGTTCAGGAGAAATACCAGAGGACAGAAGAAACTGGTTCCAAACTACAAAAAAGGGAAAATGGATCTAGGAAGTTATAGGCTAATGAGCTTGACATCAATATCTGGGAAAATCCTGAAAAAGAAAATGAAACAGAGGATTTGTAAGCATGTAGAAACAAATAAGGACAAGACAGATTGCAAGAAGATGATCATGTCAAAAAAAAATTAAAAAAACACCCAGAAACTTGTATTATAGCAATACTGTGGTAAGACGGAATCAATCCCTCTTATTTCTCATCTACTTCCATCTATTTCCATATTTCCCATAATTCCAAGAAAAATGCCACAGCATTTAGACTCCAACAGACAGACTTCACATTCACACAATGATTAAAGACTTAAAAGTTTCCTAAAGCCAGTCCTATGCTCCAATTAAGCCATAGTTTATAGCAAAGGCTGCATGCTCCCTTTGAAAAACAAAAGAGAGGGATGAAAACTAGTAGTTATTTTCTTATCCATAGGAAGGAAGTAATGGAAAACCACTTCCGTTGTATTAGTAGCAGCATAGGAAAACAAATATAAAACCAATAGTATTTCTACTAGTACTACAACATTTGAAGAATTACAAGATTTCCCCCACAAAACTGAAATCTTTGTTGCATATTGCAGAACTAGCAACTTAAGGACTTTCTTTTATAGCCCCTGACTGAATGTTTGATTGCTGGATAATCTGTCTTTATACATACAAACTCTTCCAGACTCCATAAAAGAAGAAGTGGAATTGCACTATATTTAAACGATCACTACATTGCTAGAGAAATGCATGAAACCAAAGACAAAAACCTCCTAGAATGCATGTGGGTCAATTTAAAAGAAAAAAAGAATGATGTGGCCATAGGTGTATACTATAGGCCACCCAATCAAGCAGAAAAAATAGATGTCGGTTTGCTACCCAACTAACATATACATACAGAAAACAAACTACAATGGGCAGGGATGGAATTCTACCGGTTCGGACCGGTTCTATGGAACCGGTTGTTATGATTCTGCCCAGTTTGGAAAACCGGCAAATTATGTCTCTCGCTGGCATCTCAGAACCACTACACCACATCTTTAGTAATAACTAGCAGTCTGCATGGGTTTGTTAAAAACAGATCATGCCAAACCAATCTTATTTCATTCTTCAACATAGTGATTAAATTAGTAGACCTGCGAAATACTGTGTATATAATATACTTAGACTTCAGCAAGGCATTCAACAAAGTAACCAAAACATACTTCTTGGTAAGCTAGAAAAAAGTGGGATAGACAGCATCATCACCAGATGGATTCATAACTGCCTGACAAACCATACTCAACAAGTAGTCTTTAATGGCTCTACATCTACATGGAGGGAAGTTAACAGTGGGGCACCATAAGGTTCTGTCTTAAGCCCAGTACTCTTCAATATCTTCATAAATGAGATTCAATTGGTGGAACCTCCTTTCCTGCCCCTCCTTCTCTCCCTCCAAAAACTTCTGCATAAAACAGTTCTGCTTTCTCAATTGAATCAATTCTATGTCTCTGTTCCTGCCACGTAAACATCAATCCTTCTGGGATCAACCATCTGTAAGACACCTCTTTTTCCAATAACCTTTTGGTCAGGAATCGATATTCTCTTCTCATCTCTCTCACTCTTCTAGGTATTTGTTTTAAAACCAAAATTTCTTTACCTTTGTATTTCAATGTCTTCTCTCTTGCCACTTGTAATACTTGTGTCTTCATAGATTTTTTAATAAATCTAATATGAACTTCTCTGGGTAGGTTATTTCTCATCGCATATCTTGTAAAAACTCGATATATCTCATCTATTCCATCCATCATCTTCTCTTCTGTTATCTCCAGCGCATCCGCCAAGATTCCTACCATTATCGCAGCCAGATCTTGTCCTTTTTCTTCTTCTATATTTTGAAATCTGAGATAAAATTCTGATCTATCCAACTCCCACTTCAACATCTCACTTTTTCCTTGTTCAATCACTGTTAATCTATTATCAATATTTCCAATCTTCTCCTCTCTTTGTTTGCCCCCCTCTTCAACTTTTTGAAGTCTCTCCTCATATTTTCCCATCATCTGTTGGATACTTTCCACTTTTTCCTCCATCCTACCTGTTCTTTGTTCAATAGTATCTATTTTTACCTTAAGATCTTGAATTCCTTGCATAATCATCTGAAAGGATACTCTTTCTTGTTCTTTTTCTTTATCTTGCTTTAACAATGTCTGAATTGAGCGCTGTCCAGATGGTGGGGAGGCAGAAGCAGACATAGAGGCACCCGAAGATATAAATTTCTTACTCATTTTAGGTGGTTCCAGCTCTTCAAATTCTTTCAAATTTTAATCCAAAAAAAAAGTATGAAGTTATAATCCAAGATAAAAGGGCCAACAATAAAAAAGCCAATAATGAGAGAAAAAGAAGAAAAATTCTTCCTGACCTTAATCCAATTAAGAAAAATAATCCATAAAAAGAGAGTAAAAATAAGAGTAAAAACCCAGTGATAATAATAATGAACAAGACAAAGCCAAAAAAGAAAAAGGAAAAAAGAAAAAGAGAAAAAAAAACAAAGCAAAAACCAAGAAAAATAAATTTCTTCAAATTCCACACCTTAGTCCAGCCAAAAAAGAAAAAAGAAAAAACCTCAATTGAAAAAGGAAAAAGAAATAGTCCACTGATGTACATTTAAAAAAAACAAAAACAGGATCCAAATAGAAAGGAGAAAAAATAAAGCAAAATAAATCAAAATGGAATAAAAATAAAGAAAAAATTCAGAGGCTTCCCTTTGCAAATAAATCAAACTTAAAAATAAAGACCTTGATGTTAGTGGAGGGGGTGGCGGAACTAAAAAAAAAAAAGAATTAAAAAAAAAGAATAAGCAACAATACACTGCACTCTATTTAATTGTCCAAGGCTCTAATTATAACTCCCTTCTCTTTCCCACAAGCTTCAAAGCTAAGCCATAAATATCCAGAAAGACACCTGTAATAATATTCAACAAAGTGCTTTCCTCTATCTTATCAGAGGGTGTCCTTGAGAAGAAGAGTTTGTTTTTTCCAGTTCAAGTAAAATATTTCCGAGCCTCTAGTTGGCAGTGTTACAAAGTTTCTTAGTTCTCACTTTCCCCCCTCCTCTCTGAAGAGCATAAAAAAAAAAGGGAAAAGGGAAAAGCCGATATGGAATACACAAAAGCAAAAAAAAAACAAAATCAAAGGGAACCTCTAGCCTAAAAATGAAAAATCCAGAAGAAGAGTAAAACATATAAATATAAAAAGAAACAGTCCAGTTATCCAGTAAATAACAATAAAGTCCGGAAGCAAAGAAAAAAAAAAGTAAATGGATTCTCTCTTTGACATTTCCCTTAAAAAAACGCCGCTTAGTCAGTTTTGTCAAAAGAAAAAAAAAATCACACAGGTTTCTTCAAGTAGTCAGAGTGAACTTTCAAGGCTCAAAAAGTTAAATAAAGAAAAAAAAAGTTCTCACCCAACCGACGAACTCTTTCTCAAACTCATTCTATCTGGAGCCGCCCCGGCTTCAGCAGCATGGGGGCTGCCTCTCCGCCGCTGGCAAGAAGAGCTTCACCCGGGCTCTCCAGGGATTTTGCGGTATCCCCGGAGTCCTCAGGATACGCTCTTCACGATGGCTACCCCTACGGGACAGCGTAGGTCCGTTGGACCGGCCGGTAGCGGAGATATCGGCTGCAATCGAGGAGCTCGATTGCATACCGTATCGCCACGGCGCAGGCTCTTTTTTATGGTACAAGGGAACCAAAACACAGGGGTATTTTAGAAGACATTATATACGGGAGTCTCTGTGGTTAAATTGGGAGAAGACAAAAAAACAGTGTTATTTGAAAATTCCAGTTTGGTTATCGACGATAGAAGCGTTCTCTTATCCTATAATTTATAAAAAGGAACAAACAGTTAGCTATGGGGAATTACTAGATGAAAAGGGTGAACTTAAATCGATGCAAAAACTAGAAGAACAAGGTATACAGATGAATTGGTTTTCATATCTGCAAATACATTCAAAGTACTATGAGGATTCCAAAGCAGAGGGATTTTATGATAAGCAAACTGATTTAGATAAGATTTTGATGGGTACTGATGAAAAGGTGATTAAAAAGCTGTATGGTTATTTATTGGAAATTAAGCTGGAGGAAGAACAAGTTAAAGAAACTATGATTGCGTGGGGGAGGAATTTTGGATATGGGATTGATTTAGAGAAATGGCAGAATTTATGGTTGCAAAATTATAAAATGACAATGTCTACAGCCTATAAAGAAAATTTGTATAAGATGTTTTACAGGTGGCATTTTCCCCCGACAAGGATAGCAAGAATGTTCAAGAACAAATCTGAAAAATGCTGGAAGTGTCATCAGAAACCTGGTTCATACTACCATATGTGGTGGACTTGTGAGGATGCTAGAAAATATTGGACTAAAATCCACATGTGGTTGGAAAAAATGACAAAGAAGCATATAGACTTGAAACCGGAGTTTTTTTTATTGGGAATCCTACCAGATACATATAGTAAAGAGTTGAAATATTTGATTGTAAATGTATTGACTGCTGCTAGGATTGTATTTGCAAAAAATTGGAAAAATGAGAAAATTCCATTACAAGAAGAAGTTGTAAAGAAAATATTGGAATGTGCTGAGATGAGTAGATAGACTTTTGAAATTAGAGAGCAAGAAGATAAACAATTTTATATAGTTTGGGATCTCTTCTATCAATGGTTGAATGATGAAATACTAAAATATAAAGGTTAGACAATAAGAAATAATATTGATTTTATTTTTCTTTTCTTCTTATTGGTGTTTGATACTATATTTATATAATAGTTTTCTGTTTCTTTTTTTTTTTCTTTCCTATTTAGGAGAGAATTGGCATGATTATAAGACTTATTTTAGAATAAATTATTTAAAATATAGTTATCTCATAAAGGCATGATCGAATAAAAGTTTAGTCAAATTTCTTTTTTTTTTAATAGTGATACTATGATTTATAAATTTGTATTGATAATAAGAGTATTATATAAGGTAATTGTAATTGTGACTATGAGATGAATGCACAAAACTGATGGACCAACCGACTTACTGTTTGTATAAAAATATGGGGGAGCTGATGCTTTTATGTTTTGTTGTTGTGTTTGTATGTTAAAAAACAATAAAAAATTAAAAAAAAAATCTTCATAAATGACTTAGATGAGGGAATAGATACTGAGCTGTCAGGAATAGCTAAAACCCTAGAAGATAGACTCAAAATCCAGATGGATCTTGACAGACTCGAACACTGGGCCCTATCCAGGAGTGGGTGCTGGAGGCTTCCAGGGACTCAAGTAATCTCTTAGCTAAGACTCTGCAGGGCTCAGCGAGCCCCCAAATCCCACTCTGGGCTGGCCCTACCACACCTTATAGATCCACCCACTCTCCTTGCCTCATTTCCTTTGGCCACTCACATCTGGCTCCCTCCCTCACTTGCCAGCCTTTGCCAACCCAGTTCCATGCAGCCCAGCTCCACCTTCCTTGCTCCTTAGGTAAGATGCGGTGGCCCATGGGGTAGGGTGGGGGTGATGAGGCTCTGATGGCTGCCTTTCAGTCTTTACAGGCCAGGCCCAGCTCTGAGATTCTGTGCATGCCTGCCGCACAAGGCCCAAAGCTTGTGGGGGGGGGGGGTGCAGAGTCTCCAATGGTTGCCTTTCAGGCTTGCTGCATTCAGCTGGAAGCTTGGGATGGGGACTTGGGGTGGGGAATAAACATGACAGAAGTGTTTTCTGCAGTGGAGAGAAGTTCCTCTTGCTGGGCACTTCCTCCATTCCTTGTGCTGCACATGCTTGCCTTGGTCACTCAGGGAGACACATGACATGACCAAGATACTGGCCCAGCCTGGCAACTAGTCTCTGCCTCTTCTGTTACCACCTCCATGGGCTGTACAAGATGCTGTGAGAGCTCTCGCAATATCTTGTTCAGCCCAATTCAAGCTCCACACAGTGCCCACTATTCATTGCCACTGGCAACAACAGCAGTGGCCTCTGAGTCAGGCTCAGGGCAGAGTCAAAGAGAGCAGGTTGCGAACGGCTGTTGGGTGGCAGCAGGGAGCTGGTCCTTGTGTCCTCTGCCATGGTTGCCGAAAGTACACATTTAGACTGGGTGAAACCAGGCTTAGAGGAATCTTGGAGTCTTAGTAAACAACCAGTTAAATATGAATCAGCAGTGTGCAGTGGCAGTCAAAAAAGCCAACACAATCCTAAGTTGCATTAACAGAGGAATACAATCAAGATCAAGTGAGGTACTAATATCACTCTATAAAGCCTTGGAAATACTACACTTAGAACACTGCATCCAGTTTTGGTCACCACACTATAAAAAAAAACATGTTAAGGCTCTAGAAAAAGTACAGGGAAGAGCAACCAGGATGATTAGGGGACTGGAGGCTAAAACATATGATGAACGGTTACAGAATTGGGCATGGCTAGTCTAGTGAAGAGAAGGACCAGGGGAGACATCATAGAAGTGTTCCAATATTTGAGGGGCTGCTACAAAGAGGAAGAGTCAAGTTATTTTCCAAGGCACCTGAAGGTCAAACAAGGAAAAATAGATGGAAATTGAACAAGGAGAGACTCAACCTGGAAATAAGGAGAAATTTTCTGACAGTGAGAACAATCAACCAATGGAACAGCTTGCCTTCAGAAGTTGTGGAAACTTCATCATTGGAAGCTTTCAAGAAGAGACTGAACTGCTATCTGTCAGAAATGGTATGGGGTCTTCTGCTTGTGTTGGGGGTTGGGCTAGATGACCTACAAGATCCCTTCCTACTTGTTAATCTGAATCTGAATCAAATTTGAACCCTGGGACCTATCTAACAAAATAAAATGCAATGGTGAGAAAAGTAAGGTTCTACACTTAGGTAAGAAAAACCAAATGCACAGGTAGGGTATAGATCAATGGTGGGTAACCTTTTGGGGGTCTTGTGCTGAAAATTGTGTGCTCGTGCTCCCACACTCACATGCCAGCACTCAGAAGGCATTGTGCCCCCCCCCCACTGCCCTCTTCCCTGCACTGCACATGTGCACGCCTCCCAGCTGATTTTCGGCCCCTTTGAGGCCTTTTTTGGCCTCCCAGAGGCTCAAGGGAAGCCTCTGCAGCAGAGTGGTATTCAGCAGGTTCTGACCACTTCTGGAGAACCGGTAGCAGAAATTTTGAGTAGTTCAGAAAACCAGCAAATACCACCTCTGACTGGAGTTTTTAAAGTATCCTTCCCCTGCCACACACACCAAGCCACACCCACAGAACCAGTAGTAAAAAAATTTGAATCCCACCACTGCTGTGCAGCTTTTGGATGCCAAAAAATGGCATGTTTCATCACTTTCGGTATTGCCAGAAATACAGGAAGTGATGAAACAGGCCTGTTTTTCAGCCTCCAAAGGCTGCAGAAGCTTCCCTTGAGCCTCTGAAAGGTCGAAAAAGACCTCAAACGGCCCAAAAATCAGTTGGAAGGCATGAACATGCACAGTGAGGTAAGTTTGGCTCGGGCTCGCGTGCCCACACAAATGGCTCTGCATGACACTTGTGGCACATGTGCCATCGGTTCGCCATCACAGATATAGGTGATATTTGCCTCAACAGTAACTGTGGGAGGAATCTAGAATCACTTAAACATGAGCCAGCAGTGTGCTGTAGACACCACAAAAGCTAACATTGTTTTAGGCTGCATTAACAGAGGAATAGAATCAAATTTATGTGAAATGTTAGCACCATATCATAATCTAGATATATAAAGCAAAAAAGCACTCATGGGTCATCACAAAATCTCCAGAACCATAAAGCCTACAAACTTGAAATGTGGCACGTATGTTCCTCTTGGTTTCTAGGTGCTCACTAAGAAAGGATTTTTTGAAATGCCCATCAGAGCATTAGTATTTCCTATATTATTATTAACATGCTAAGGAGTTCTACTCCCCCTCCCCACCTGAAAACTAACAACTTCTACACTGCAAAAACATATGGACTACTCTACTTGACCAGGGTAAAACAATAGATGCAATTTACATAGACTTCTGCAAAGCCTTTGATTCAGTGGTACATGACAAACTACTGTTAAAACTAAACTCTTACAGCATTTCTGGATCCCTTCATAAATGGATTACTGCATTCCTGTCAAACAGGCAACAAATAGTAAAAATAGGGAGCACTATATCAAGCCCTGCTCCAGTCAACAGTGGTGTCCCCCAAGGCAGTGTTTTAGGACCCACACTCTTTATACTCTATATAAATGACCTTTGCGATCACCTTATAAGCAACTGCATCCTCTTTGCGGATGATGTAAAACTATTCAACACCACTGACGATGCTACTGTTCTTCAAAGTGACCTTGATTATGTGTCTGAGTGGTCAAACATTTGGCAACTCCAAATCTTGACCAACAAATGCTCTGTCCTATACATTGGTTAAAAAAAAAGCGGTTCACCAAATACAAGCTAGGCAGATATGACCTCGTTGATGACCCTCACTCTGTCAAGGACCTCTGAGTACTCATATCCAATGATCTAAGCACTAGAGCTCACTGTAACAGCATTGCCAAAAAGGCATTAAGAGTTGTAAATCTAATCTTATGAAGCTTCTCTTCCAGAAATATTGAATTGCTAACTAGAGCATACAAAACTTTTGCTAGACCGATACTCAAATACAGCTTGTCAGTCTGGAATCTGCACTGCATATTGGATATTAATACAATCAAGTGTGTCCAGAAGTATTTCACTTCTGAGAAGAATACTACACTCATCTGCTCACAACAGAATACCCTATATCACTAGGCTTGATATTTTGGGCTTATGATGACCCGTAGTCTCTCAAAATAACTCAAAACCCAAAACATATATTAAAGTCCGGTAAAGCCTTCAACTTAACTTCACTGTTTTATTAGGCACAGTTTAAAGTCACAAAAGTAAATAATGAGCTAAACAGAAAACCAAACAAACTGCATTGATGAGAGTTCTGAAGCAAGCCGAGATAACTAATTATAAACTCCAGGTAAATAACCAAGAAAAGTCCATGGGAAGAACGCCAGCAAAGATAATCCTCTTTCAAGGTGAACACTAATTGACTCCAGCAATTCTAACTACGTAGTTGAAAACTTATATACATAGCTCCCACCTGCAAGCCACGAGGAGGATCATGGTAATCTCCTCCCTGCATGACCTAGGACAGATAGGGGATGGGCCTGGATCCTCCTCTGACTGCTCAGCTGGCCTCTGCCCTTCCCCACCTCCTCCACCAGCTCTGGAGCCACACTTCCACTCCCTGTTGGCTGTTCCTCCTCTTCCTCAGAGTCAGTCTCCACCAGGAGCATGACAGGGCTTGGACAACCATGAACTACGCCACTTATAGTTAGACTTAAGGTTAGCACACAAAATTATCTGCTATACTGTCCTACCAGTCAATGAATACTTCAGCTTCAACCACAACAATACAAGAGCACACAAGAGATACAAACTCAATGTAAACTGCTTCAAACTCAATTGCAGAAAGTACTTCAGCAACAGAGTGATCAATGCCTGGAATGCACTACATGATTGTTGTTATATCTTCTAACCCTCACTCCTTTAACCTCAAACTAACCTCTATTGACCTCACCCCAATCCTAAGAGATCTGTAAGGGTTGTGCATAAGTGCACCATTATGCCTACCATCCCTGTCCTATTGTCCCCATTTATTTGTATCTATTTCCTGTATTCTTACTCATGTTTATACTTATACCTATTATCTTGTAAGCAATTGACAAATCAAATCAAATAAATAAATCTCTTCCAAATGCAAAACACAAGCAGAGTAGAGGAGTTTCAGATTCAGTTTTACTTTCACAGAAGCAAACAGCTTTACTACAGAACAGTTGAGCTAAGCCATGCCCAGGCTCCTTGCTGTCTCTTGCTCACACACCAAATACTATTTGAGTTTCCAAACACCCCTCAACTCTCTTACACACTGACAGGACACTAGCCAGATGAATACCAATGGATGCTGGTAGGCACAGGCAGAATTTTTCCCCTTATTTTCCTCCTCAGTTCATATGATTCTATTCCTTCTACTTTTAATACTAGTTAAAGGGAAAAGAGGCAGAAAAAGATTTGCAGATGTGATTAGGTAAGGGAATAACAAGTAAGGGAAGCTGCATACAAGTATCATCAAACTCATCCCCAAGTCAGTAGACAGGCTGTAAAAAAAGTCCCTTTTAAAACATCCCTATGTTAATCAGTCACAAATAAGATTAATGTCTTGGACTAATAAGTCTTTCTCTGGTTTTCAATATGAACCTCAGATTCATTATTCCAGGGAAAAGCTTGTTGACCTCGGACCTCAGTTACTTTGTGCCTGGTGCCGTACTCTAAAGTGGCAGAATGAGAGTCCCTGGATGTGCTGCAGTGGCGGTAAAGTCCAGCTCCCTCCCCTTCAGCCTCCCCTGAATGCTTACACAGCCTTCTCACAGCATCCAATGGCAAAGAACTTTCTTTTTGCTATCGGGAAGTACAATGGATGCTTCCAAATGACGTCTTTTGGAGCCAGAAAGGTGAGAGAGGAAAATTTTATGCCAACATTCAATGTGCAGGGGCAGGTCTACCAAAGGATAATATCATGGTGGGGCCTCAGCAGCAGCCTTCATTTCTCTAGATATACATTGTTGGTGATGATGAGGGATGAGAGGGACATCCATTGTGGAATCTATATATCTAAAAGTGAAATACCACTCATGCATCATCATGAAATCTTTAAACTGTAAAGCCTACAAACTTGAAATTCGGCGTGTATGTTCCTCTTGGCTTCTAGGTGCTCACTCACAAAGGATTTTTCAAAATGACCGTTAGAGCATTAGTATTTCCTATATTATTATTAACATGCTCTGATGCTAAGGACTTCTACTCCCCCTCTCCACCTGAAAAGAAATCTCTTCCAAATGCAGATCAGCTGCAGGCTCCTTGCTGTCTCCTTCTTGCTCACACAACAAATACTATTTCAGTTTTTAAACAGCCCTGAACTCTCTCATATACTGACAGGATGCTAGCCACATGAATACCGATGGATGCTGGAAGGCAGAAGCACAATTTCCCCCCTTATTTTCCTCCCCCAAAACTTGCCCGATCACATAGTTTCTTAGTGAAGCATGGGTACCCTGCGAGGATAGTCCCCATTCAATAATTATACCATCCTGTAGTTTTTTATCTGCTGGAAGTCCGAGTCTTCTTTTGGTATGAGAGTAATGAATGCTTCCATCCATGAATTTGGTTCTTTTACCTCTATCAATAGTTCATTGAATACTTTCAACATTGTGTCACAAAAATAATTCTATAAGGTTTTACATAATTCTGCTGGTCACCCATCTAGACCTGGTGTTTTGCCATTCTTTTGTCTTTTTATAGCTTCTGTTGTTCTATCATGGTTATCTTTTCTTCTAATGTTTATTTTATTTATTTATTTGATTTGTCAATAGTGGTCAAGAGTGGTTAGTTGGAGGTTGAAGGAGTGGGGGTTAGAGGATGCAACAACAGAGTCAGGTAATGCATCCCAGGCATTGATCACTCTGTTGCTGAAGTGCTTTCTGCAATCGAGTTTGAAGCAGTTTACATTGAGTTTGTATCTGTTGTGTGCTCTTGTATTGTTGTGGTTGAAGCTGAAATAGTCATTGATTGGTAGGATATTGTAACAGATAATTTTGTGTGCTACACTTAAGTCTAACAATAGGTGGTGTAATTCAAGGTTGTCCAAGCCCAAAATATCAAGACTGGTGACATAGGGTATTCTGTTGTGAGCAGAGGAGTGTAGTACTCTTCTTGTGAAATACTTCTGGACACATTTGATTGTATTAATGTCCAATATGCAGTGCATATTCCAGACTGACGAGCTGTATTTGAGTATTGGTCTGGCAAAAGTTTTGTATGCTCTAGTTAGCAATTCGATATTTCTGGAAGAGAAGCTTCATAAGATTAGATTTACAACTCTTAATGCCTTTTTGGCACTTAGGTCATTTGATATGAGAACTCCAAGGTCCTTGTCAGAGTGAGAATTATTAATGAAGTCATATCTGCCTAGCTTGTATTTGGTGTACTGATTTTTTTTTTAACCAATGTGTAGGACAGAACATTTTTTGGTCGAGATTTGGAGTTGCCAATTGTTTGACCATTCAGACACACAATCAAGGTTGCTTTGAGAGGGTCTTCTGGTTTGAGCCTCTTCGTAGACAGACCAAAACTGTGATCGTGTGCAGTTTCGATCCATGCTTGCCGCTGGAGCGCCCCGAGTCGGCTAGTTTTGGGACTAAGCCACCCCGTAGAGGTGGTGAAGAGTGGGGAGACCACCAGCAGGGTTGAGGGTCAAGTTTATTATCTACAATTCCATTAAAATCTCCCATCATAACTATATTAGCATAGTCCAGTTCAATTATTTTCATGTGTAATTTTTTATAAAATTCTTCTTGATTGTCATTCAGAGCATAGATTGCAATCAGGAGTGTTTTCATATTATTGTCCATTATTTCCACCATTAGTGTTCTTCCGTCATCATCAGTATAGATCAATTTTGCTGGGATAATATCTTTAATGTATAAAACCACTCCTCTTTTCTTGCATTGTGTCAAAGAAGTAAATATTTCCCCTAAATTTGGTTGTATTAACAGTTGTTGATGTTGCTTTTTGATATGTACTTCTTGTAGGCAGATTATATCAAATTTTAATTTCTCTAATTTATGGAAAGTTTTCCTTCTTTTAACAGCTGAGTCCATTTATATTAATTGTAATCATTTTTTTCTCTTCCATGATTATATTTTGTAGTTAGGTTTAGCAGCTCTCGTAGATCTTGGTTCATGTTGTTCTTTGGCTTCCACTTTTCTACCTACTGCACCTATTTCTTTTTCAGTCGCCATTTGGCAGTCCTCTTGGAATTCAATTAGTGAGATTTCTTTTTCTGCCTCTTCCTCTTTCCCTCCAAAAAATTCTGTGTAAAATGATTCAGCTTTCTCAATTGAGTCAATTCTGTGTCTCTGTTCTTGCCATGTGAACATTAAACCTTCTGGAATCAGCCACCTATAATTCACCTCTTTTTAAAGTAGCAATTTGGTCAGAAATCGGTATTCTCTTCTCATCTCTCTCACTCTTCTGGGTACTTGTTTCAGGATCACAATCTCCTTGTCTTTATATTTCAATGTTTTCTCTCTTGCCACTTGCAATATTTGCATTTTAATGGCTTTCTTTGTAAATCTGATGTGAACTTCTCTTGGTAAGCTATTTCTCATTGCATATCTTGTGAAGACTCAATTAACCTCATCTATTCCATCCATCATCTTCTTTTTCGTTATTTCCAGAGCTTCAGCCAAAATTTCTATCATTATTTCAGCTAGGTTTTGTCCCTTTTCTTTCTCTATGTTTTGGAATCTGAAATAAAGTTCTGATCTGTCCATCTCCCATCTCAGCACCCCACTTTTATCTGTTCAACCACAGTTAATCTGCTATCAATGTCTCCAATCTTCTTATCTCTTTGTTTATCTCCTTCTTCAATTTTTTGGAATCTCTCATCATACTTGATCATTATTTGTTGAATGTTCTCCACCTTTTCATCAGTTTTCCCTGTTGTTTGTTCAATATTCTCTGTTCTTATTTGAGTATTTTGAATTCCTTGCATAATCATCTGCAAGTTCACTTTTTCCTGTTCCTTTTCTTGCTGTAACATTGTCTGTATTGAACGTTGTCCTCCAGATGGTGAAGAGAAAGAAGTAGAAGTTGAGGAACCAGGACCTTAATCCACTTGTGAAATAACCAATTGCAATTCCAAATAAAAAATAGTAGGAAAAAAGAAACCAAATAGTAACAACAATGACAACAACAACAAGGATAATATTAATAATAATAATAATAATAATAATTCTTTAGGTTCTTGTATACCTTAATCCAATCGATTGGCTAGATAGCAGTAAAAACTCAAAAATGGAAGAAAAAAGCATAAACACACACACACACACACACACACACACACACGAACACAAATGTTAAATCTTGAAAAAGGCAGAAAAGTAAAAGGTAAAAAACTAAAAAGGAGGAAAAAAAGTTCTTCAGGTCCTTCAACACCTTAATTAAGAGGTCTCAGGTATAAAAGGATGCATAAGAAAAAAAAAGAAAGCCACAAAAATTAAAAAAACCCAATACGTAAGGTAAATAGAGAAAAAATACAGGGGAGGGAGAGAGAAAAACAAAAAGAGACCACTCCCTTAAAAAAAGGAAAGAAATCATTAATACTAAAGCTTTTCCTTTAAAATAAAATGCAAACATAAAAATTTGACTTCAAAAGACAAAAAGAAAGACAAAAATCAAGTTCCAAAAGGCCAAAAATCCAAATAGCTATTACGAAAAGTAAACTAGTAAGGAGGGGGGTTGTTAAACTAGGAAATAGTGCAACTTAAAAAAAAATAAAAAGAGCCTTGTTTGATTGTCCAAGGCTTTTATTAAAATTTATAACTCTCTTCTCCAGAGTCTTATCACCCTTTTTTTTCTATAAGCTTCAATGCCAGACTCCAGCTGTTGATAGAAACCCAGAAGAGCACCTGCAATAATACTCTCCCATGCTCTTCCCTCTATCTTATCAAATAGCAATGTCCTTGAAAAGAAGTCTCAGTTCTTTCTCAGCTTTGTCTGGTCAAGAAAAAAAAATATTGCCAAGCCTCTAGTTGGCAGTGTTACAAAGTTTCTTTTGCTTTCACTTTCCCCCTCCTTTTCCAAACAAAATATAATAAAAATTAATTAAAAAGGGAAAAAGATATTTTAAAAGATGACTAAAAGGGAGTGTCTAAAATATTATAAAATCAAAAAGGAAAGAAAGAATAGGTGGAAGAAGAAAAAACCAGTCCAGTTTCAAAATATAAAATTGTTATGTCTCCCCTTTAATTGCAAGTGAGCAAAATGAAATATAATAGTTCCAGAAATATCACAAACCAAAAAGCAAACCCCCACAAGGATGCGGATGCGGTTTCAACGGGAAGCATTCATGGAACCTCCGAATAATGTCTGGGGCATGAACTGCAGAAGCATCCGTCCACGAAAAAACCTCTGAGCCATCTGCTCTCCTCCCGACTAAGTACTGGAAGCGACCCTTCAGCCAATGAGAATCTGTAATGCTGACCACCGTGTCATCAACATCAGCCTCCTCACAGGGTGGTGATGAAGAAACTGCACCAGCGGGAGCACAAAGAGGACACTCCGGGGAGTCAGGAACCAGAAGGGAATGATGGAAGACAGGATGAATGCACATGGAGCGCAGTAAGGTGAGTTGATACGCCACAGGGTTGATGACCGCCTCAATCGGGAATGGACCGATGAAATGATGGTCCAGCTTCCTAATTGGGTGATTGACCTGAAGGTGCCTTGTGGATAACCACACCTTGTCACCCACAGCTAACGGAGGCATTGCTCTACGAGAACGGTCCGCAAACCGTTTATAGTCTTCTTTCACCCGTTCTAGTTGTTGTGCCACTAGTTGGTGAACTGATTGTAACTCCTCAAGAAAGTCTTGTGTCTCGGGAACTGGGGAATCCATCATAGTCAACAGAAAGAATCGTGGATGATAGCCTACATTCGTATAAAACGGCGTTACACGAGTGGAGGTATGCTGAGAGTTATTAAAGGCAAATTCTGCCAAAAGGGAGATATTTCGCCCAATCGTTTTGTCGATGATTGACAAAACATCTCAAATACTGAGTGAGAATGCCAATAACTTTCTCAGTCCTGCCATCAGTTTCTGGATGGTGCACTGATGCTAGACACACCTGTACTTGTAACGCCGTCATTAAACATTTCCAGAACTGCGCAGTAAACTGGACCCCACGATCCGAAACCACTCTATCCGGCAAACCATGTAGATGAAAGACATGCTGTAAAAATAACTGAGCCGTAGTGCGGGCTGATGGTAGTTTCCGACAGGGAATAAAATGAGCCATTTTAGTCAGCATATCGACCATCACGAGCACTGTTGTGAAACCCGACGAGGATGGCAAGTGCATGAGAAAGTCCATGGAGATTGCTCCCCATGGTCTGTCCGGAGTCGGCAATGGTTGAAGGAGTCCAGGAGGCGCACCCGACGCTGCTTTTGCTTGTCGACATTGTACGCAAGAAGCAACGTAGGAAAACACATCATGATGAACCTGAGGCCACCAAAAAGTCCGGGTGACCAAGTGCAGAGTTTTGTAAAAACCAAAATGGCCAGCAGTGGGGTTGTCATGACATTGCATCATGATGAGAGCTCTAAGCGACCTGGTGGGTACAAACAATAAACCCCGATGTCCCCCCTTCTCTGCTGTGTCCATGCGTCTAATCGCTGGCCTCCCGTATTCGAGCCCGCAAATCTACTGGATCTTGAAGCATGGCCAAGGATTCCGGTGGCAACACCGTTCATGGAGGAAGAGGATCCTCAGGACCGATATATTCAGGTTTTCTAGACAACGCATCTGCTCTCTGATTCTGTGCACTTGGAACATAAGTGACGGAAAAATTGAACCTTGCGAAAAACAATGACCACCAGATCTGGTGTTGGTTCAACTTCTTAGCGGTAGACAAATGTTCCAAGTTTCGGTGATCCGTCTGAACCTCCACCTTATGCTGAGCCCCCTCTAGATGATGTTGCCAGGTCTCAAATGCAGCCTTGATAGCCAACAACTCCTTTTCCCAGATAGTATAATTGCGCTCAGAAGCTGTGAGCTTCCTAGAATAATATGCGCAGGGGAAAAGAGGTGCTCCATCCTTCGAAGCTTGCAACAATACCGCCCCGATAGCCACATTAGAGGCATCTGTCTTGACTACAAATGGACGATTCGGATCTGGATGCCTCAATATCAGCTCGGCCACAAAAGCTTTCTTTAAAGTTTCAAAAGCCTGTTGTTGCGGGGGGCCCCACCAGAATGGGACCTTCTTGTGAAGGAGCTGAGTGATGGGATCCATCAACTTGGCAAAGTCCGGGATGAAGGTCCTATAGTAATTGGCGAACCCCAGGAGATGTTGCACATCCTTTACTCGACGAGGGGCTTCCCAACTACACAAGGCCTCAACTATTTTAGGGTCCATAGCAATGCCCTCGGGAGAGAGGATATGCCCTAAAAACTCTATTGAAGACTGAAAAAAGAAACACTTCTCCAGTTTCGCATAGAGTTTATGCTCCCGAAGACGCTGAAGCACTTGATGGACCTGACGAAGGTGGTGATCCCTGGACCAAGAGTAGATCAAAATGTCGTCCAGATACACCACCACAAACCTATCCAGTATGTCCTGAAAAATGTCATTCATCAAATGCTGGAATACCGCGGGAGCGTTGGTCAGACCAAATGGCATGATGGTGTACTCGAAATGGCCATAAAGAGTACCAAACGCTGTCTTCCACTCATTCCCCCTTGCGCATCCGAACCAGGTTGTAGGCCCCACGCAGATCGAGCTTAGTGAAGATAGTCGCCCCCCGCAACCGCTCCATCAATTCTGGAATGAGTGGCAAAGGATAACTATTCCTCACTGTGATGGCGTTCAACCAATGGTAATCACAGCACAAGCGGAGCTCTCCCAACTTCTTTTTAACAAAAAGAACGGGAGCCGAAAGAGGAGACCACGATGGTCGAATAAACCCCCGAGCCAAGTTTTTATCTAAAAACTCTCGAAGCGCAGCCAACTCAGGCTCCGACATGGAGTATAACCAACTCTTGGGCAGTGGAGCACCCAGTATCAGGTCCACAGGACAATCATAAGCACGATGCGGTGGTAACTGATCCGCCTCCTTCTCGCTTAAAACGTCGGAGAAGTCCAATAGCTCCGGAGGTGTGGAAACAGCAGGAGCAGCGGCGATATCCTGGCCAGCGCAGATATGTCTCAGAAGATCCACACATTGGAGACTTGGAAAGGAAATGGCGTTCTGTGCCCAAGCCACCAACGGATCGTGGAAACGCAGCCAGGACACGCCGAGTACCAAGGGGAGATGAAGGTTCGAGGTGATATAGAAACTTATCGCCTCCTCATGACCCCCAATAACCATACGTACTGGCTGGGTGGCAAAACGAATGGGCCCAGACTTGAGCTCATGCCCATCCACGGTTTCCACCTTAATGGGTGGTTCCACAGCAACCAATGGGATCTCAAAGTGCGTAGCAAAAGCCTGGTCCATAAAACTGGTTGTAGCCCCTGAGTCCACCAACGCAACTGCAGGGATTCCCTCCTTCTGAGACTGTAAAAAGATTTTAGTGTCCAAAAGTAAGTGCCGAGGAGGCCCAGGATTCACTTCAGCAATTTGGGGTGGGGGTGTGGAACGTGCCCGACCTAGGGTTTCCCCGAGGTCGGGCCTACCCCATTTCCCAACGGGCCAGGAGTGGATTCAGGCACAGATTTGCGGGTCCCTCTCCGTTTGCAGGAATTAGCAAAATGTCCTGGACCCCCGCAATAAAGGCACAAGCCTTCCTGAAACCTTCTCGAACGTTCTCGCACCATTAAGCGAGGGCGGAGTGCACCCAACTCCATCGGCTCCTCAGTCTTAACCGTAGTTTGAGAAACTTTCGGTGGCGTGGTTTGTAAACAAGGAAGAGAAGGTGGTTCCACAACGGGCCATCTGTTTCCACGCTGTTGTAAACGGGCTTCAATATGCAAGCACTGTGTTACTAGTGCATCCAAAGTTGCAGCCCGCTCCACATGCACTAACTCATCTTTGATGTTATCTGCCAAGCCCTCCTGAAATGCATCCATGTGGGCCGGTTCGTTCCAGTTGGAATCCATACAAAGTAAATGAAATTCTGCAATACATTCCTGCAGGGGACATTTCCCCTGATAAATGTCCCATAACTGTCTTGCCACAGTTTGAGTTTTAATTGGGTTTTTGAACATAACCCTCATTTGTTGCTGAAAACCCTGAAAATTATCCAACAAAGGGCTATCTTGAGTTAACAAGGGAGTAGCCCATTTGGCAGCCTGCCCAGATAAAAGGCTAATAATAAATCCTACCTTAGCCCGGTCATTTGGAAAGTCTTCAGGCCTCAAGGTCATAAATAATTGGCACTGCCCCAGAAATGCCAGAAACATGTCCTTTTTCCTGAAAATTTCTCCGGCATGGATACCGGGCTTTTCCTCAAGGGAGGGGCTGAAGGAGCAGCAGGAATTTGCAAACTTGAAACATGATTCACCAACTGGGTTACCTGATTTTGGAGGGTCTGGTTACTTTGTAGCAGTTGGTTTATTTGTTGCTCTTGCTGCTCCACCAAATGCTGCAGTTGAGTTGAATCCATCTTGGTTTGAAGATGGTTTGTTTGGGCCAGAAGCAAAAATGTTATGTCTCCCCTTTAATTGCAGGTGAGCAAAACGAAATATAACAGTTCCAGAAATATCACAAACCAAAAAGCAAACCCCCACAAGAGGACTGCTGAAGTCCTCAGCAATAAATCCAAACTCTGTCTGGCAATCCTGACGTGGCTATAAATCTCAATGCCTCCAAGAGTTCTCTTTGTGTGTTCACTCCCATAAATCACTTTGCTTCTGGCAAAGTTCACCAGCCAAGCTGTTTCCTTCTTATCCTCTTCCTGTTAATCTCCTTAATTAGTCACTGGCTCGACGCCTCCTTCCCAATTGAGATTGACGTCTCAATCTCCGTCTATTTCTTACATCAACCCAGGATCTTTCCAAGTTCTCTTCTTCACTGGAAAACTCTCGCATGTGTTCCTGGTTAGCTATTCCCGGCTGTTGCTCAGCCAGAGGAGAAGAATCAGAGGAGGTCGAAGGTCCTGACATCTCTATTAGTTAAATCCATTTCCTCATCCTGGCTACCATCCAAGTCACTCAGCAGTGCCGGCTCATATTTCACTGCCATATCCTCTTTGCTCGAGCTCACATCTGCCAACGGAGCAGATTCCAACTCCAGAGTCACAACATAAAATCATGTATAGAAAATCCAGCAATGAGAAAAAAAATATATTACTTTGACATTCCTGTTTAAAATTGCCGCTTAATCACTTTTGTCAAAACTTTTACAGATTCTTTCTTTTCCTTAGGGTGTCCTTTCAAATCTTAAAATAAAGAAAAAGTTCTCACCAAACCGGCACACTTTCTCTTTCCGTTCTCTTTCATTTCGGAGCTGTCCCAACTTCAGCAGCTTTAATGGCTGCTTCTTTGACGCTGGCAAAAAGAGCTTCTCCTGGATCTACCAGGGACTTTGCAGTATTCCTGGGATCAACAGGATGCGCTCTTTACATTCACCATCTCCTTGGGATGGTTTAGATCCGATTGGACCGTCCAGGAGCAAAGTTATCTGCAGTGATCTCAGACCTCCAAGATCGCATGCTGTATCGTCGCGATGCCAGCTCCGAAATTTCAAATCTTCTGCAATGCT
Source organism: Pseudonaja textilis (assembly GCF_900518735.1). Next base: position 23,148 of record NW_020769444.1, on the reverse strand, counting down.
TGCAACCTAATTTTTTCTAAGAAACTTCCAGTCCATCATATTTTTCCCTAAAATTATTGTACTACTGCAGTGTCCAGCAGTCAGGAAGGTTCCCTTCAATGTCTGATTCAATTCTTACAGTACCTGATGATGTGCTGGCACTGCTTTCCCCTGGTTGAGATGTGGGTGATGTGCTGGCTCTTTCCTCTGGTTGTGGTGTGGATGATGTGCTGGCACCACTATCCTCAGACTCCGATGGTTGTGGTTTTGACTCTTTTGGATCTCCTTTTGTTTCCTTGCCAAAGAAAGCAGCCAAACTCATTTGCCTTTTCATCTTGGTAATATGCTGCAAAAAAAAAAAAAAAAAAAATCAACAGTGTAGTGGTTTGGACTTGATTGTTGTTGTAAGTTGAGTGGTGAAGGCAGTGGCAAGCAAAGAAATCAGGCAATGAATGGAGATCAGTAATATTCAGTTACTTTTAAGAGTCCCTGACACTATAGCTAGTTAGTGTTTAAAAGATGTTATGGAAGAGGAAAAAGTTTCACCAGACAAGACTGAGACAAAACTGAAAGTGGATTTGAAAATGACAGTCTATAAAAAGATGTTGCACTGCGTCTATAAAAGAATGGCTGATATTTTCATAATTACATTTCATTAATTGAAAAAGAAACACTTAAAATGGAAATACTATTAACAAACCCAGGGAGTTTGTAATTTTGTGCCAGTAGTGGTGCAAAAATCTTTCCTAGCCAAGACTACTTACCTGGACCAACAGTCCCTAATGGAATGCTCTCTCTATAACACAGAGAGAGAAGACAGGAAAGCCATGTTTGGTCACCTAACCTTTTTAGAATGCAGCTTAAAAATGTACTGAAGCTTTTTACAGCCTTATGCAGATATATATATATATGTTCTGTCTCACCTGTGACCACGAGGTGAGAGTCCAAGCCTCCAAAGGAATATAAATAAACAGACAGGACCAGGAACAACAGAGTTAAATTCCTTTGACTGGAGAAGTTCCTTGGCAGTCTTCCAGAAGCTGCCTGCCAAGTCCGATATCAAACAAGACCATAAATCAAAAGACAGATGCCACACAGAGGATTTGTCCAAGCTGCTTTTTCAAATAAACAAATTGTCCCGAATGGAGATTCAGAGCTAACACGCCCTCTTTTGACCTGAGGGGCGTGTCCATCCCTCAAATCAGTTCCTGATTTGACATTTCCTTTTACGTTGAATTTCACGCTTCTGCCTGCATCTTTGCCTTGCATCCAACCAGCATTCCTTGGCCTGATCCTCAGCCAAGGATTCCGGCACGCTCTCCTGATTATCTGCCGACACCTGAGGCACAACCAGGGAGGAAGGTCCTGGGGAGGGAGATGATTCCAAAACTTCCAGCAAGGCAGGCTCAAAACTCAAGATCAAATCCTCCTCTTCCTCATTACTCAAGTCTGTGTCTTCTAACAGAGCAGGCTCAATCCTCCGAGTCAGAACATATATATATAGTACAAAAAAGATAATAGTACAAAATCATCTAAGAAGTTAGATTAAGAATGGAATTGATAGGCACATTTACAGAGCAATACTGAATTCTTTTTCTGAAATTTATTCCCCAGTTTAAAATACTGGAATATATGATTAGGTTCAGTATTGTGCTCTGCTAGTACTCAAACAGATATTCAAGATTGTGTCAAAATTAGCAAAAATGGTAAGGCAACATATATAGATTTAAATTTTGAAACCAGAAATATTTTTGTTGATACCCACATAAATAAAGGTAATACAATACACATTTAATGTTACACTGTTAACAGAGGCTAGAATTATGTTTGCACAACAGTGGAAAAATGAAGAGATTCCTATAGATGAAAATGAAATTAAAAAATTACAATGTGCAGAAATGGATAGAGATAAGAGATAGAAATTAGGCAGAGAATGATCATTGCTATGTATTAATACAGAAGGTTGATAATTATAAATATGTTGATATAAGTAACAAAATTAGAAATAAGCCAATACAAAGAAATTTAAATAATTTTTGTTACATTGCTGTTGTTACATATTGATACTTGTTTCTGTGTTTGCTTTTTGCTGAAAATCTATTAGACACTATATCTACTAGACATACTGAAAACCTGCATGCATAAATAAATGAAAATGCTGAAAAGCAACAGCAGAAACATAAGTATCAATATGTAACAGCAGTGTAACAAAAAAAATTCATTTATGAAATATTTTATAATACTTTATAATAGAAGTATAATAGAATTACAGAGATAAGGTAAAGTAAGGATATATTATTATAGAATAGATTGGTGATGATGAAATGAACATTATAAAGTAGACTAAGTAAAAATGATGATTTGCTCGCATAAAATGATGTAATATTAGTAAAGTCTAGTAAATAATTAATAATAATAATATATGTTATTGTGTGTGTGTGTGTGTGTGTTTTCTTAAGTTTTCGCGGGTACTTACATGTATGGTATTCAGCTTTGTTCGGGTATTTTCCCACGTCACTATAGTTGTGCTTTTAAAGTTGTAGCAATGTTTCGGTAGAATCTCATCTGCCATCATCAGGCTTCTGTATTGTGTTCGTCTGTGAGTCAGACTTTCACAGCTGTTTCAGTTTTAAATTTGGGGCTATCCTACTGCTGTGTCAGAATGGTTTTTCTTAATCCTGATTGGTTGGGAGTCTTGGTCTGTGTTTATTGGTCTTGGAATTTGCTGTGTTCTAGTATTTATGAAGATTAATGCAAATTGGAAGGGAAAGACTGCAGAGATTGTGCACAAGTGATTTGTACCAACCGACACACTGTATGTAACTGAAGATGGTTTATGGTTTATGTTTGTTTTTTCATTTGTGGGGAGCAATGGCACTCAGTGGGAAAATGTTTGTAGCATAGTGTACATGCACTATAAATAGTGATGGGATGGGGCAGGTGGGGGAGAATGCAGTCAGCTATGGTCATGCGCAATGTCGCGCATGAGCAATAATGGCTGACTGGGCCAGGAACTGCGGAGTGGGGCTGGCGGCAGGGGATAATGTCATCCCCAATTATTGTGCATGCACGTAATATCGCGCATGCACAATAATGAATAACTGGGCTGTGAAAGGAGGGGCAGGCAGAGGAGAATGAGGCAGGGATTGTCATGCATGCACACAAAATGTCAGGCATGCACAATAAGAAAAAACATTTTTTTGAGCAGAGGAGCGGGTGGAAAGGGGCAGGGCCAGCCAGGGGTCTGTTTTACCAGTTCTAAGAACTACCGGGAATGTTAACAACCAGTTCTATAGAACCAGTGTGAACCAGTAGAATCCCACCCCTGGTTTTACATCATCTGCAAAGAGGGCACAGTTGCTTATAAGGTGATTGCAAAGGTCATTCATATAGAGTATAAAGAGTGTGGATCCTAGAACGCTGCCTTGGGGGACACCACTGTTTACTGGAGCAGGGTTTGATATAGCGCTCTCTATTTTTACTATTTGTTGCCTGTTTGACAGGAATGCAGTAATCCACTTATGAAGAGATCCGGAAATGCCATAAGAGTTTAGTTTTAATAGTAGTTTATCATGTACCACTGAATCAAAGGCTTTGCAGAAGTCTATGGAAATTGCATAGTGCTTTACCCTGGTCAAGTAGAGTAGTCCATATGTTTTTGCAGTGTAGGAGTTGAAGATTACAGGACAATTTTTTCCTGAAACCAAATTGTATTTTGGAGAGTAGGTTGCTTGACTCTTAAATGGAGGGCGATGAATTGGTTAATGATTGATTCCATGACTTTGCATGTGACACAACACAGTGAGATTGGTCTGTAGTTTTCAACGAGGCTGGGGTCACCTTTTTTGAAGATAAGGATGACCATAGATAAGGACCATAGGTTTGGCAAGGAGCTGGTTCTGAATGATATCTCATATATAATGTTTAGGGGTTCTGCTATGGCAGAGTAGAGTTTTTGTAAGAAGTATGCACATAATCCATCGGGGCCAATAGATAGGGATGGTTTTAGGTTACATAGTGCCTTTTCTATGTTACCTTCTGTAAAGTCAATATGTAGTAGGTCATTACAGTAGTTGTGGTATGACTAGGAAATGTGGGGCATGAACCATTGCTGTTTACAAAGATTAAACTGAAGAATGTGTTGAAGAGATTGGCCTTAACAGCTTCATCATTGCAGGCTTTCCCATTTGGTCCTTTTAGGGGTGGGGTGGTTCTTGAGTCTTTAAGTTTGGAGTTTACAAAATTGTAGAAGGCATGGGTGGATTTTGTATGTAGGAAGTTTTCCTCTTCCTTGCAGTAGTAATTTGTGCATTCTGCCTTTATCTGTCAGCATAAGGTGTTGTACTGGTTTTTAAAAGTTTGCTATGTAGCTAGTTTTGTTTTTATGCCATAGCAATCTTTTGTTATTGAGATTTCCTTATTGTTATGGGTAATTTGTTTTTTGTTTTTGTTTTGGGGAGTTACTAATGGTACATATAGTTTAATGACTCTTTCAAGTTCAAGCAAGAATGCATTATAATGGTCTTCTGTAGTATTACAGCTAGAGAAGAGAACATGCCAATCAAGAGATGATAGGTCAGCATCTATGAGATCATAGTTGGTTTTTTTGAAGTTATATTTGGGGGGGTCCATCATTATGATCCTCTTTGTGACGGCGTAAATTGAGACAAAAGTTGATCATTCTACGGTCACTGTTTGAAAAGGGTTCTTGTATTTGTAGGCCATATATTGAGTTTGAGCTGTTGCAGAAGATAAGGTCATTTTAATTGTTATTTTAATTGTTTCTGGTATTTTGTGTAATTCTGCTTTTTCTAAGTATTGTTTAACTTTTCCTTCTGAAATTATCTCTTGATCATATAGTTTTTCATAATATTTTTGAATTATTTCTTTTTTATTTTCATTTCCATAATGAAGAATTCTTTTGTCGTCTGTTAGTTGGTTAATCAGTTTCTTTTCTTTCTCTTTTTTCAGTCTGTATGCCAGCCATCTTCCTGACTTATTTGCATTTTCAAAAAAGTTTTGCTTAGATCTTTTATGGAAATTAAAATTTCTATGTGATTATCTGTCACAGATGCTATTTTCTTCTTTAAGAAAGAGAAAAGATCTAAAACTTTTGTAGCTAATGCATTATTTGGGGGGAGCATTATACAAAACCAGTCTGAAAACTATTATTCAAGAGAGATGCAAGCAATGCCTGTTTTAAAAAATTCTAAACTTAGTAAATTCCATAGACCACTATCAGAGGACAATTGAAGAAAAATTACAAAAGACCATAAGAAAACCATGCATAATTATTTTTATGCATTTTTCCCTATAAACTAATATGACTAATATGACAGAGGTCTTTGTAACATGAAAGATAAAATATAATTTTATGTTGTTGAAATATTAATTTAAACTTATAAATTTTATAGTAAGACTATATACAATATTTCATGTAGATATATATGTCACTGAAAAGCATTGTAAGTTTGATGTTAGTATGATTTAGTTATTTATATTCCACCTTTTTATTTTTATAAATAAGTCAAGGCAGCAAACATATCTAATACTCCTTTCTCCTCCTATTTTCCCCAAAACAACCTTAGTTCTGAAGTAAGTTGGATTGAGAGAGGACTGGCCCAAACTCCCTAGCTGAGTTTCATGCCTAAGGCAGGACTGGAATTCACAGATTCCTCATTTCTAGCCTGATGCTTTAACCCAGGGATACCCAACCCCCAGTCCATGGACTGGCACTGGGCCTCAGTTTGCCCTAAATCAAGCTGCGCAAACAAGTGAAGCCCCATCCACAGGATGCAGGTAGCATGCAAAATTACACTCCCTCCAATCAAGTGCACGGAACAACCTTTCTAGATGGAACCAGTCCCTGGTGCCCAAAAGATTGCGGGCTACTGCTTTAACAATTAGACCAAACTGGTTTTGATGTTAGCTTTTTGGGATTCCTTTAAATGTTTACATCATTTAAAATGCATTCTTACCAGGCAGAGGCACATTTTCCCCCTTATTTTCCTCCCCCAAAACTAAGCCCAATCACATAATTTCGTAGCAAAGCATGAGTATAGAGCTAGTGACTTAATAAGTGCACACTTGGTATACTGCATCCAGTTTTGGTTGCCATGATATATTAAAAAATGTTGAGACTCTAGAAGATGATTTGGGATCGGAAGCTAAAACATTAAAAACAGTTGCAGGAAATGGATATATCTGCTTTTATGAAAAGAAGAACTAAGAGTGACACTATAGCAATGTTCCAATATCTAAGGGGCTGCCAGAAAGAAGAGAGAATCAATTCTCCAAAATATATGCAGCCATAACAGGAGGTAATGGATGGAAACTAATTAAGCAGGGGAGAACCAACATAGAAATAAGGACAAATTTCCTGACAATGAGAAAAATCAATCAGTAGAAAATTCTGCCTTCAGACCTCAAAAACCCCTGGAGGTTTTTAAGACAAGATTGGACAACCACTTTTCTGAAATAGTATAGACTCTCTTGCTTGAACAGAATTAGACTAGAAGACCAAGGTTCCTTCCAATCCTGTTCTGTTTAATTGTATAGAATTGTTGGATGCAGTATGGGGGTGGGGGGTGGGGTCCTGCTGGATTTAATACAATTTGCTTGTGATATATTAATCATATATGTTGCTCTACAATAATCTAGGCATGCTAGGCATGATGATGGGCATAATGATGATGGGTATCTATAATATCCTATAGCTTCATCTAGTATTATGTTGTAATTCACCTTGTTGAATTACAGCTGCTGTTATGGCACAAGGCTTACAATTATTCAATATATCAAGAATCTAACTTTTGTTATTTCCACATTAAAAGCAGAATAACAGCTGGAAGGGACTTTGGAGATCCTCAGTCAAGAAACCCTATATCATTTCAGCCAGCATCTGAATATTCAGTGATGAAAATGAATGAAAGAAGCTTGCTTTATGGAGGCTATTTCCAGTCAAACAATAAAAGGTGTTTCCAGATGGGCAGTGTCTTGCAAGACAACCTACTACAATATTTTCAAAAAAATGAAAAATGAGAAATTTTCTCACAGAACAATCAACCAATGGAGCAACTTAATTCAGAAGTTATGGGAACTTCATCACTGGAGGCTTTCAAGAAGAGGTTGGACTGGCATTTGTCAGAAATGGTGTAAGGTCTTCTGCTTGGGCAGACTTGGGTGGTCCTTCCCAACTCTATTAATCTGTAAATATGTGGGCATATAGCTCTATTATGCCTCTATACATATTACTATTTGCCCCTTAGTATATGCAACTAGGTTTTTGTTAGAATAATCAAATTATTTATTCTTCCAAACACATGTTTTCCTGATTTAAAATAGTTTCCATGAGATGATGGCAGAATTATACTTCATTTATCTTTTACATTCATCATCACTAATTACAGCACAGAATTGAAGTTCTACAAATCATGGCATGAGAAAAAAATCAAGTCACTATCTCACAATTCCTAGGAATATTTTTTGTTGTAAATTCAAAGAAATATTAGAGACAGCGGTTTCTTTCCTTCTTTCCTTGATCAAATCTACAGAATATCTTCCATAGCTTTTTTCACAGTATGGCTTTCAAAAGAACACAGGCAGAAACTTGAACTTAATAACTGGGTTTCCTTGCTTGGTTTATACAAAACACCAAGGGAGAATGACACCATTGTGCTTATATCACACATCTATTCTGTACACACCTGTAGTCAAATAATGAAAATCTTTTGCCAGGGAAATATTCTTGAAATAATTTATTGCTTTCTTGTTTCCAGTCTTATAACAATATTTTAACAACATAAGCGATGATACAGGACTTGACGTACTCAAATTGCCACAGATTTTATCACATCATTAAGTTAGAATGTATTGGTGGCTGTATTTATTTATGTATTTTATTAGCATCTTCTGCTAAGTTATATGCTATACTCTATAGTTTTGATACCTTCTGTCACATGCTGTAGTTATATCTTAAAGTCATACCCATAATACATAACATCTGAAGAAGAAAAAAACAGGTTGGGGTTAAAGCAATATTTACCTTTTCTGGATTGGACATATATATCTCCTATTGTTAGAAAAAAACTTATTTGGGAATCAGATATTTTTAAGGTATCCAATCATATAATACATTGAAACAATCTCATTAGCATAATATATGTTATGGTTGGATAGTGAGTCTATGAGTAAATTTCATATATTATTGTGTTGTCCAGACAGTTTAGAGTTAATGGGATTTGGGATAGTTAGTTAGGAATTGTGAGCTGTCCCCTTAAGGGAATGCATCATGGTAAATGTAGTTAAGATATCCTGGGAAACGTAGCCCATGTCATGTGGTCACATCTGTAATCCTGATTGGTCACTAAATTGACCCTTGTTGGGTTGGGGGAGTCTCTCTCACTCTTGCCTGAACACAGCCTCATGGTAGTAGCTCTATCCCCTGCCTCTGGGACTATGGGATAGAAAGATTAATATCATTTACACTATGATTTCAACTCTGCAAAGAATTGGGTATTAGATGCATCTCGACATAATTGTGAGTCACCTTGAGGATACCTAATATAATTCAATAAAATAAACTTTGTATGGAAGAATTTATAGAGTTATTCTATCTGTCTTTATATTCAGCAAGTGAATCATAAGACAGAATAGTAAATGATATTAAAAACTTGAATTCCTGAAGTCCATCAGTATAAAGACAGTTAATTTGGATTTTGTGATAAAGCAAAGTAATATTGAAACCAGGAGTGAATATGCAATGCTAATCTAAATCTGAATTCTCATTGTCTTTCTCTTTCTGTGCAACAGAACTTTTTACACACTATTTGGATGGTGGGAGGGGCTGGAATTCCCCCACATGCTAGAGACAAAAGAGAGCTCCCAAAGCAATGCCTTCTCTGCATATCTTTCTGAGCCAGAGTTGCAAAACCGGTTTGAATTACAGGAACCCAGTCCCCCTCTCCTCTGCTCAATTTGTCTTCCTGCTATCTCAAAGTCTCAATTTGCATAACAAGAAGGAGAGCTAGAAATTTCGCAGCTCTCAAAGGAAAATCACACCTCTGTCTTAAAACCTTCTACAAATGCAGTGAGAGAGTCATGCTTGTGTCCTTATAAGTAAAATGAAAGCTGATCTTCCTCTGCTCATCTGGAAGGGAGGCAAAGCCATAAAAAGAGGCCCTCTCCAGCCAGTTTACAATCTGATATCCAAGTAACAAGGTCATAAAAATTCCTCCTGCCAGAGCCATCTCCAGAGCAATGGGCACATTCCTCCCCCCTGAAGAGAGACACTTAATCTAGCAATGATTTAAACAAAGCCAGCATCTTGCTTTTTGCTATACTACTGAAGTCAGTAAGGATTTTCCTTTAACAAAATTAGTAGCAATCTAAAAGCAAAGAGAAATTATTTAACCATGGTGGCCATGCAACATACTAAAGCATTGTGTTTATGTAATAACCTTTCCTTCCAGCCTCCTCAATTGCCGTTCAACTGCTAGCCTCTAGCACCGTCTGGTTGTCAAGTAGAAAATTCCCCAAAAAGTAATGAATTTGCAGGAAGTTTCCTAATTTTAGCAACTTCTTCCCACTTTAACCCAAGGGTCAAGCAACATTAACAGGCAAACCTGCTTTTTGCTCTCACGTCTTCAGACTCAGCAAATGACACCTCCCTTTGTGCCCATTTGTGTAGCAAGCAACACTAACAGGCAACCCTGCATTTTGCTCTCATGTCTTCAGACTCAGCAACAACGCCTCCTTTTGTGCCCATTTGTGTAGCAAGCACACAACGCACCCTAAAAGCAGCCATATTGTGCAGTGCCATCTACGTGCTCAAGTACTAAATTTTCTAAAATTCCCCCTTGCCAATTTGAAGCATGGCAACTTCTTCAGCCATGACAGATGTCTCTGAAGTACCAGAGGTCTTGAACTCTCCACCCACCCTTGATGTAAATGTGGAGTCATACTTGAGGGAGGATTGGGACTGGGAGTATCAACACCATACAAATTCATGGAAGAAGCTAGAGATCTACAATACCCCCACACGCAGGCTGTCCATTGAGATAATCCACACATTGCTAGATGATCTATCTAAACTTCTTGTACAATGGAGAGACAGCAAAAGTGAACTCAAGTTCATCCAGTCGAAGCTAGGTGACCCAAAGCTCCAAGATCACATTCAATGCTTCGAGGAGCTACACAAGGAACACAAAGACTGCATTGAGGAAAGCAGTAAAGCCCTCCAGGCAGCGCTCCTTGATGTGCTTCAAAAGGAACAAGGAGCAAGGGAGAGGGCCACATCCAAAATAGGTTTTCAATCACAAGCAGCCTCCTCCCACCATTCTAAGAAAACCTCCTTCCTCCATCCCAAACCAGCTAGATTGCAAGCAGGTTCCAGTGTCTCATGCCAGTTCTCTGCTGCCGTCTCTCACCATCCTTCCAGAGCATCCTCCCATCAGAGCAATGCATCTAAGGCCTCCAAAGCAGCAAGTTACGCTGATCAAGCTGTAGAAGCTCAAATCGAAGCTGCAGTAGCAGAGGCAGATTTACGTATAACGATGGAGGTGACATGGCAGAAGGCAGAAATGCCCAAACTACAGGCAAAAATGGCCAAAGCTCAGGCCAAGTTGGAGTTGGCCCAACAGAAAGGGAATTGGCAACAAAACAGCATGGGCCACACCATGGCACGCCTCCTTCAACTTTGACCTCAAAGAGTTGGGACAAGGGAGCCCAGACACACAGGTCAAGACCTACATGGATGAGCAGCACTCACTACAAAACGAGCAGGTGGAACTGGCATGGTTAGTTTGCAGTCTCCCAGAACCAAAGGATCGAAGGAGAGAATCTCAACCACTGACTTTACACACCAGTCACAAAACTGATATCATAAGACCTAAGACTTGAGACTCCCTTCCCAAATACATCAAACCTAACCCTATACCTCCAGTCCTAGAGAGCAAGTGAATTAACCCACCAGTTGCTATGCAGATTTCTCAACAGAGAGACGTACCTCAAGTGACAACTGCCACACTCAATCGACAGGCAGTAGCATTCCTACCACATCCTCAAGGCAACTCTAATGCAGATATGGGGCGAGAACAAATGTGGTACGCACACCTGGCAACAAGAGAGATCACCTGTGCATGTGTTAATGGATCACAACCTCCTCATAAAGTACTCTGAAGAGAACCATGAACCATCTACAACACATATCCTTGAGCCACAGTGCCATACCAACGAGGATGCTGACAGCAACAAGCACCCAGGTGCTCTACATCCACATTCTGAACCACCACAGCAGACAACTCATAACCCCGCCTTGGCCAAGGAGCCTCAGCATGCTACAGAGGCACACCCAGAGCCAGTGGTGAGTGTCAATTGCACTGCAGTGTACAATGGCACACCAGCCCCTCACTCGTATCATCAGATCTGCTTAGCCAAAGTCTACCCAGATGGATGCTCAGAAGAAGCAGTGAAGATGTATGTAATACTGGATCCTCAGAGCGATTGCTTACTAGCCAAGTCCGCATTCTTTGACCTCTTTGATGTTCAGAAGGAAGAAGTGCACTTCACAATATCAATGTGCACTGCACCAAGAAACATGGCGGGGAGGGAAGCTATTGGACTCTGTGTAGAGTCATTAGATGGGAGTTCCCAGTTCCTACTGCCACCCGTGCTGGAATGGAATGGGATACCAGATGACTGCAGCCACACTGCAAATCAGAGGTAGCTAGCAACATACCTCACCTGAAGCATATGGCTCATCTCTTTCCCATCCTAGATCCTGAAGCCAAGATTTTACTCTTGCTGGGATTCAATGCCCCTGATGCCTTAGCACACACTGAAGTAGTCAGAGGCTTGAGATACTCACCCTTTGCCTTCAAGACAGACCTGGGTTGGGGAATCTCAGGAATTGCCAGTGTCGATCGGATGCAGGCCCGATGCCTTAGCACCATCCATTCTGACAGCCTTCTGACACCCTTTAGCACCATTGAAAACAAGAATGCCGTTCTATCCTAAAAAGCCTCCAGCGAACAGTACACTTTCACTAGGACACCCTAAATGGCCCCCAGCAACCACCAGACATCCACTAAGATGCTCTATATGGGCATATGCCTCCACAACAACCTTTCCAACAGCTTCCTGATGCCCTTTGACACCGTGGAAGCAAGAGTACCGCTCCAACCCTAAAAGGCCACCAGAAGCAACCACCAGACTTTCACCATTGGCGCTAAGAGTACCTGTCCACCCTAAAAGGCCACCAGAGGTGACCAGCAGATGTGCACCAAGAAGCTGTACACCTGACTGGTCACCGACCTTGTGTTGCTGTGGAGAAAGGCTGAACTAGAAGATTGAACCTCAAGCTTTGCATGCTTTGCTTTGTTTGATGTTTTATTGCTATTTACTGTTACTTTTAGTTATAACAGATAACAGATAATCAGAGTTGGAAGGGACCTTGTAGGTCATCTAGTCCAACCCCCTGCCCAAGCAGGAGACCCTATACCATTTCTGACAAATGACAGCCCAATCTCTTCTTGAAAGTCTCAAGTGATGGCGCTCCCACAACTTCTGAGGGCAAGCTGTTCCATTGGTTGATTGTTCTCACTGTCAGAAAGTTTCTCCTTATTTCCAGGTCAAATCTCTCCTTGTTCAGTTTCCATCCATTATTCCTTGTCTGGCCTACAGGCATTTTAGAAAATAGCTTGACCCCTTCCTCCCTGTGGCAGCCCCTCAAATATTGGAAGATTGCTATGATGTCTCCCCTGGTCCTTCTCTTTACTAGGCTAGCCAAGCCCAGTTCCTGCAACTGTTCATTGTATGTTTTAGTCTCCAGTCCACTAATCATCCTGGTTGCTCTTCTCTGTACTTTTTCTAGAGTCTCAACATCTTTTTTTATAATGTGGTGAGCAAAACTGGATGCAGTACTCTAGGTGTGATCTTACTAAGGATTTATAGAGTGGTATTAGTACTTCCCTTGATCTTGATTGTATCCCTCTGTTACTACAACTTAGGATTGCATTAGCTTTTTCAGCTGCTGCTGCACACTGCTGGCTCCTATTTCGCTGGTTGTCCACTAAGACTCCAAGATCCCTCTCACAGCTACTGCTATTCAGCCTTGTTTCACCCAGTCTATATGCGTACTTTTGGTTTTTCTTGCCTAAGTGTAGGACTTTACTTTTCCTCTACATTGAATTTCATTTTGTTAGATATGACCCAGTGTTCTAGCCTGTCAAGATCCATCTGGATCTTGAGCCTATCTTCTTGGATGTTAGCTATTCTTGCCAGCTTAGTATCATCTGCAAATTTGGTAAGTTCCCCTTCTATTGCCTCATCTAAGTTGTTTATGAAGATATTGAAAAGTACTGGGCCTAAGACTGAACCTTGTGGCACCCCACTGCTTACTTCCCTCCATGTAGACTTAGACCAATTAAGGACTACTCGTAGAGTATGGTTTTCCAGCGAGTTGCAAGTCCATCTAGTGGTGGTGTTATCTGTTCCACTTTTTTCTAGCTTACTAAGAAGTAGGTTGTGGTCTACTTTGTCGAATGCTTTGCTGAAATCTAAATATATTATGTCCACAGTATTTTGCTGGTCTACTAATTTAGTCACTGAGTTGAAGAATGAAATAAGATTGGTTTGGCATGATCTGTTCTTAACAAACCCATGCTGACTGCTAGTTATTACTTTACTTGTTTCTAGATGTTGGCAGATCTGTTTTTTTAGTTATATATATTTAGTTATATTAGTTATATAGCTACCTGTTTATTTTAGGTATATAGTTATCTGCTATTCAGTTAGTATTACTCTTTACTGTTTATCTTAGTTAATTGCTCTTTACTTAGTTAGTGGAATTTACAATTCCAGGTGGGGAGTGTGCTGTCCAGACAGTTTAGAGTTAATGGGATTTGGGATAGTTAGTTAGGAATTGTGAGCTGTTCCCTTAAGGGAATGTATCATGGTAAATGTAGTTAAGGTATCCTGGGAAATGTAGCCCATGTCATGTGGTCACATCTGCAATCCTGATTGGTCACTAAATTGACCCTTGTTGGGTTGGGGGAGGGTCTCTCACTCTTGCCTGAACACAGCCTTGTGGTGGCAGCTCTACCTCCTGCCTCTGCGACTATGGGATAGAAAGATTAATATCATTTACACTACGATTTCAACTATGCAAAGAATTGGGCATTAGATACATCTCGACATAATTGTGAGTCACCTTGAGGATACCTAATATAATCCAATAAAAGAAAGACAGAATAGTTATTTCTAATTATTGTTTTGCTGTTTGCTATTTCTCATTGGAATGGATTCAATATTACTTTTTTGTAAAGGAAGGGCCCCTTCTGTTCTTGAAGCAAAAGATTTTCAGAAGAGGAAAGAAGAAGCCCAGGCAGCTTCTTTTTCTCATTTCCATCTTGCCCTCCAGTCCTCAACCAGGGTTTGAGTCTCTACTGGTTCCAAACACTTATCCTCAACTGCTCAACTGCTTTCCAAATGATAGCATGGATAGTAGTAGTAAGGCAACCCATGGAAACAGTCTCATAGAAAATCCACACTGTAATGTCTTTCTCCAGTCAACATGGCTCAGGCATATATTTGTATCCAGTCTCTTCTAATTTGATTTTAAATAAATAATAGATTGGTGTTATTATTTTGTTATGAAAACTGAAGAAGAGCTGTAAAAAATAAATGCATAATAAAAAGGCTTACAGATGCTTTCCCCTGCAACAGTAAGTTCACAATATAATATATGGATAATAATATCTTTGGCAAGGTCTTCTTTATGAGACTATGGAGACATTATTGATATAGCATTTTAACATTTGATAAAGCAGATTACATATTATTACTTTTGCCATAAAAGCATGTTTCAATGCTTTACTTGATTAAAACCTTGATTTTTAAAAAAATCAGTGGTTTTAATAGAGTGCTCAAATATAGCATAAATTAAAAACTGAAGTGAAGTAACAATAGTGAAGTAACCTGACAGTTTCAGGCTGACCTGTAGTTTCTCATCTTTTTAGAGAATGGACTGCTATTCTTAACCAACTGCACTGATTTGTTTGGCACTTTCTTTCAACTGATTTTATGCTTGAGCTTATTCATTTTGTCTGTATCTGCCAATTGCTATAGTATCTAGTAGGGCTGTAATCTTGTGATCAGAAAGTTACACCCCCTTAATTCACACTGTTTTCAATTTAAGGTCAAGGGACTGGGTAGCAAAATGGCAAAGTACAGCTGTATACTTTTGCTCACACAATTGTTGCTCCAAAACAAAAGGGGTGTCGGCTGTACAAATAAATGATTACATGGTTGCATGCAGTGTTCTTTGTGGGCCTCATAATCCTGTAATTTCTAGTACCAGTAAATAGAACTTGCATTCTGAAAGAATAAATGCATTCAAATCTTCCCCAGAGATGTGTTTTTTTCTCAAGTGAGATTTAGAAATGAAACAAAATTCAGCATGTTTGGAGTAAGAGTCCTCAATCCTCTGCACTATATTGCTTTGGCTCTTTCTATAGAAATTCTGAATAATATTTTGAGATAGTCTTCATATTGTTTATCTGAATAAGATAAATTAGTTCTTTGTTTGGACTGATAAACAGGATGGACACATGCTGATCAACTGTTCATTTTTTAGCAATATCCAGAATTATGGTAATTTTTATTACTCCCTTATTAAGTCTTCAAGGGGGAAAGAGCCTGTGGTCCAGATGATCCCTGCCCTAAACCAAGGTTCTGTGGCATTTTAGAATTCTACATCCTCCAAGAAGAAAGGAAAACATTTGTATCTTAGAGTTGAAATGAGGGCTCTTCGGTGTTCTCTGAGCTTGCGTGCTTTCTTGCAGATGTTTCATTATTTAAACTAGGGTCACAGTCACACTGATTATGACTGCAAGAAAACAAGTAAGCTCAGAGAGCACCAAGCTGGACATCTTGTAGCCTGCAATACTATCACATTCATATTATGAATGGTGCCAAGATTTTAAATGGCCCACCTTCATTTATCAAACTCTTAGGGGGAAACATGACAGTTTAATATTGACAACAATTATTGTGTCATGAAAGGCATGAGTGGCAGAAAATGTTTATGATTTCTTGGGTCAGAAAGATTGTAGGAAGTAATTTGAACTGTTAAAAAGAGTTACATAAGCATTAAATGGCAGGATTATTCATTAAAAATGTAAAAAGTTTTGACATGGAAAAATGGTGGTAGAAAACAAATGGGATGGGAAATAGTAATTTTTGACCTATAAAATAGAGGCAATTTTATGCTTATTTCAGAAAATTTGTACTTTAATCAAAAACCTTCCTTCCTCCTTTCCTTTGTTCCTTCCTCCATTCCTTCCTTCTAAATACTGACTTTTTAATTGTAGCTATTGTTTCATAATGAATGTGTTGGATGGGGGCACAAACTTGGTTGAAATACTGATTATTTTTTCAGTATTTTGTTGGGAAAATATTTGAATATTATTATATTGTTTATTATATTTTTATTTTTCTTCTCTTTTTTATATTATTCTTTCTTTCTCCTTGTTCATTTTGGCACATTCTATTTTTTCTTTTCATTTATGATTTATAGTTTGTATCTATATCATTGCAATACTTAATACATTTATTTGTGAAAAAAATATTTCAGTGTTACTATAGAGACTATCTCTCTAATCTCAAGCATCAATTACAGATTTAATATTACTGATCTCTAAATTAAAAAAAAGATATTTAAAGTTCCTGGATCTCAGAAATGAATTCATTTTTAACAGAGAATACTACTTTCTAATCTGAGATATTACTTGTTCTTATTTTTCTTTCTTCTATTCAATCTTGTCTATTTTTCTGAACAAGTTCTTATAATTTTCTTGGCAAGGTATTTCAGAAGTTGTCTGCCATTGTCTGCTTCCTACAGATGAGAGAGAGAAAGAGTGTCTAGCACAGGGGTGTCAAATTCAAGGCCTGCGGACCGAACCTGGCCTGCGAGGTGCTTAAATCTGGCTTGTGGCCAGTGAAAATGCAGCTTGGAAAGGTGATTAGTGGCCCTCCTGTGCTCTGTTTTCACTGACAGGGGGTTGCAAGAGGCCGTTGCACAATGGTGGGATTCAAAAAAATTTACTACCAGTTCTGTGGGTGTAGTTTGGTAGGTGTGGCTTGGTGGGTGATTGAGTGGGCATGCCTTTTTTTGCAGCACCCCCATTTTTATGGGCCTTCTGGGCAAGCCTCCTGGGGGGGGCGTTTTTGCTCCCAGAAGGCTTCCCTGGGCTCAGGAAGGGAAAAAACAGAGACTGGATAGGGCACCCAGCACCCCCTCAACACTTCATTTTGGGACCTTCTGTACCGCAGGGAAGCCTCCTGGGGGGCGTTTTTGCTCCCAGGAAGCTTCCCTAGGATCTAGGAAGGCAAAAACTGAAGCGGGGGCAGCCTTCCTGGGCCTCAGAGAAGCCTCCTGGGTGAAGCAGTAAGAAAGCGAGGGAAATCCCAGCACAGGTTATCATAGGAACAGCTGATTGTCAGGAAGGAAAAAAAAGAAATGCCTTAAAGAGTGACTGGGTCAGGTGAGCATCAGGCAGGCAGGGTGAGCAAGCATCAGGTGGGCGGGGTAAGCAAGCCAGGTCAGATTGAGTGAAGTTGAAAGAGACAAGAGCAGATCACTGGTATCACTGGGATGGGAAATCGATAGGTCAGGATTTTATCTTAGATTTCAAAATATAGAAGAAAAGGATGAAAACCTTGCTGAAATGATGACAGAAATCTTGGCAGAAGCACTAGAGATAACTATAGAGAAGATGATGTATGGAATGGATGAGATCTTCCGTGTCTATACAAGAGGTGGCAAGAGAGAAAATACTAAAGTACAAAGATAAAGAAATAGTGGTACTGAAACAGGTACCAAGAAGAGTGAGAGAGATAAGAAGAGAATATTTATTTTTGACTAAGGAGTTACTTAAGAGAGGAATAAATTACAGGTGGCTGATACCAGAAGGTCTCATGTTTACCTGGCAGGAACAAAGACACAGAATTGATGCAGTTGAAAAAGCTGAGTTATTTTATCTGGAATATTTCAAGGAAAGGAGGAAGGTACAAGAAAAGAAGAGTCATTAATTGAATTTCAAGAGAAATGTATAGCAGTAATTGAGAAAGAAGAAGGAGCCGTAGGTGGTGTACCCAGAGAGCAATGAGAACCAAAATCTACTAGAGCAACAAATCCTTCTTATGAAGTCTAAAATGGATGAGAGAAAACCGATTACAATTAATATAAATGGACTTGATTCAGCTACTAAAAGAAGAAAAATATTCCATAAACTAGAGAAATTAAAATTTGATATAATCTGCTTACAAGAAGTACATATTAAAAAACAACGTGAACATATATTGAAACAACAAAAATTAGGGAAATTATTTACAGTGTTGACACAGTGTAAAAAAAGAGGAGTGGTTTTATACATTAGAAATACAATCTCGACCTGTTTCAATTGGTTCCTCAATGAAAAATACCATATCATTCGCAAATGACTGGAGTTTATATTCTTTTTAAATTTTTAGTCCTTTTATTCCTGGGTTCTGTCTAATTCATGTAAGCAATGTTTCCAAAGATAATATGAAGAGCAGGGGAGATAATGGACATCCCTGCCTGACTCCTTTCTCTATTTTTATTGAGCGCGTGTACTCTCCATTAATTATAATATTCACCTTTTGTGAATCATAAATTGTAGTCACGATGTTTTCAAATTTAGTGCCTAAATTCATATTGTAAATTTGTTGGATTAGGAATTACCAATTTAGATTGTCAAAGGCCTTCTGGGCATCCAAGAATACAAGAGCTATTTGTTTTTCTGGATGGGCTTCTAGTATTCCAAAACATTTAATACTATTCTTAAATTGTTCCTAATTTGTCTTTTGGGAAGAAATCCATTTTGATCTTTATGTATATATTCGTTCAATATTTTTTTCAATCTATTTGCTATAATTGTGGTAAATATTTTATAATCAGTATTTAACAGGGGAATTGGTCTATAATTTTGTATAAGTCGTAAATCTGAATCTTCTTTTGGAATCAACGATATCAGTATCTCCTTCCACGAATCCTGCATTCTTGCTGCTAGTAGGACCTCATTATATGCTTCCACCATGAGAGGTCCTATTTGTTCTCCTATTTTCTTATAAAGTTCCCCTGGTATCCCATCGGGTCCTGGGGTTTTATTGTTCTTTTGGTTTTCTATTGCTGCTTGTAACTCGGGCCACATAATGTCTCTAGTTAACATTTCCTTCATCTCCTCCTTGATTATTTTATATTTAGTAATACCCAAATAGTTTCTTATCATGTCCTCGTTTACCTCCTACTTTTTATAAAGATCTTCAGAAAATTTACATGCAATTTCTTTTTTCTGTTCTATCCCTTGTTGGGCATCCCTGTTCTCATCTATTAATTGGTAGGTCAATCTTTTTTGTTTTTCTTTTTTAAGTTTATAGGCCAACCACCTTCCTGGTTTATTGGCCTGCTCGAAAAATATCTGTCTGGCTGCATTCAACTTTGAAACCATTCCTTCTTGTTCAATTAAATTTAATTTATGTTTAGTTATTATCATCTGTTTTTTCAATTTACAATCTTTTGGGGTGTTTTGCAGCTGAATTTCTAATTCTTTGATTCTTTGTTCTAATTTATTTTGTTGGGCATATTTTTCTTTATTTCTTTTAGCAGTGTATGATATCATTGTGCCTCTTATTATTGCCTTCATTGTATCCCAAATATTCTGTTTTGTAGTTGCCTCATTATTATTTTCTTTTAAAAAATAGTCTAATTCCTCATCAAGTTTAGTCATAAATTCTTTCTCTTTAATTAGCTGTGTATTTAGGGTCCACCTTTTCCTTGGTTTCTTCTTATCTTTCCACACTATCTGAATCGGGTTGTGATCTGCCCATTCATTTGGTAAAATTTCAATCTCTTTTAATTCATTTACTAACTCATAATTCATCCACACCATATCGATTCGTGTCCATGATTGGTGAGGGTTGGAGGAAAATGTAAATTGCTTTTTCTTGGTGTTTAATTTCCTCCACATATCTATCAAATTTAGTTCAATCATCATTTCTTCACATGTTTTCGGTAGTTCTCTTTTTTTTTTCCCCCCCCCCCCCCCACTACTGTGATCTTTCTGGTGGTCCACAATAGCATTGAAATCCCCCAAGATACAAATATTCCTTTTATCTAATTCCACTGTTTTCCCATGTAATAGTTTAAAAAATTCCTTTTAGTTATCGTTAGGGGTATAAATTACCACTAGTAGAATTGGAATTGATTTAATCCAAATTTGTAACAACAGAATTCTTCCATTGGAGTCTATCCAAATTGACTCTGCTTTCATCTTGTCTTTCACATATGCTGCTATCCCTTTTTTTCCCCTAAAATCTGCTGGCGATGTGTACAAATTCCCTAGTTTGGGGCATTCTAGATATTTTTCTTCTTCCTTCCTTATATGAGTTTCCTGTAAACATATTATATCTGCATTTTGTTTAATTAATTTGGTTAATATTCTTTTCCTTTTTATCCTAGAGTTTAGGCCATTTATGTTAATTGATAGTATTTTCTTTTCTTCTTCCATCACCTAATTGACTCTTGCTCTTTGTCTTGTAGTTACTCCTGTCTCTCTTTGTGGCTGATTGTGTGTCTTCGGTTCTTCTCTCTCTTGATGTGGTTTGTTTTTCGAATTCCTATGATTCCCATCTCTATTTTTTTGATAGTCTTGGTCGTCTTGCGAATTCATTTCTAATTCGTCTCTACTACTCAATTCTTCACAGCATATCAATCGTTCATAGAATTCTTGGGCTTTTTCCATGGGGTCTACTTTAATTTTTCTTTCTTCCTATAGGACGTAGCATTACATTATTAGAATGGGAAAAGATCTGGACAAGGAATAATAAAATTACAAAATCAGCAACATATAAAGAAAATGCCTATAAAATGTTTTATAGATGGCATCTCTCACCCTCGAAAATAGCAAAAATGTCTCCTAACAGTTCTTTCATCTGTCATATTCCCTTTCCATTACACATTCTTTTTATAAATTCTAGATTAATACAAATTTTAACACTAAAAAAAAAAGTATAGGTTTCCCCCCTTTTACTGTTTTGAGTGACAATTCAATGATCAAAAATATCCTTTCCCCCTCATCTTAATTCCCAATAAACCATTATTTTTAAGAAGTTACAAGAATAATCATTACATCTTTTCATTGGGATTCCACATAATATTTCCCCCCCTTAATTTTTAATGAGTTATCAGTATCTATATTACCCTATTTTCTAAATATTTTTAATTGCAGAAATATTCTTATTACCCCTTGTCACCCTGCAGAATCCCCTTTTTAATTCATCAACCATTATCTCTAAAAAAACAATTTCTTTTAACATTTTACTATTTCTGTATTTCTTCATTTCATACACCTGTTTCTTACTGCTTCCCCTCCCCCTCTTTTCCCTATATCTTTTCTCATTCCAGTTTATATCCCTCTTTTTCTTAATATCTTCCTTTCCCCTTTTCTGCTGGGTCTTTCTGCCTTTCCTGACTTCACAGGTATTCCCCCTTTTGATTGCCTTCTTAAATCTCAACTTTTTAACCTTCCTTCTTTCCCCACTTCTTTGTAGTGTTTTTTGTGTTAATTGTCTATTTAAAATGTCTTCTCCTTGAATTGACTCCTCCTCCTCTGAAGCTCTTTCTTCTTGTTCTTCACTCATCATTTCCATTTTTTCTAACACAGAGCCAAGTGATTCGCCTCTTTCCTGTAGTAATTCTCCCATATTTTTAAGTTCCATTTTTAATTCCTGAAGAGATATCATCATTACACACTCTTATATTTTTTGATCGTTAAAGTCCACACACACAAAAAACCACTTTTACTTTCCTTTTTTCTTCTTTCAATTTTCTAAAATCCTCAATTATTCCAGGCCAGGGTCTAGACCAAAAACATCAATCAATCCAGATAGTTCTGGCCATCTGGTTTTTCTCCCTCCATTGTATCATGTGTGGGTTATATAAATTCAATATAAGATTAAATATATTCAGGTTACATTAAGAAAGGTTTCTTTATCAGCCTCCCCCCCCCCTTTTCTTCTTCCACTGAAGAAATGACAAATACATAGATCTGACATCCTGCCCTCCTTAAAAAACAGATAGGTCTACCTGGAAAAACAAAAATCATGCATTACATTTGCAATTCAGGATGGTTTATCAGGGTATTTTTGGTGGAACTTATGTAGTAATGTGGGTGCTTTTACATGTTGTTTGGCTACCCACTCATTTTCTGAGGGAGGAAGGTGTTTCCAAGCTACTAAATATTGTGTGGATCCATAGTGAGTGCATGAAGCAAGGATATCTTTAATTTCAAAATGTTGTTCCCCATGTACCATGATAGGGGTTGGAGGTGTGGGAAGGGGGGGTCTGAGGTTTGAAGTGATCTCCAGTTTGATCAAGCTACAGTGAAATACTGGATGAATCTGCCTAAGTGTTTTTGGAAGTCAAAGCTCTACCATCACGAGGTTAATAATTCTGGAGATGGGGAATGGGCCAATGAATTTTGGTCCTAAATTCTTAGAGGGTTGTAATGATTTTAAGAATTTTGTGGACAAATATACACAGTCCCCAATCTTGAAATATTTTGGTTCGCAATGTTTTTTGTCTGCTTGAGTTTTGTAAACTGCTCTAGCTTCCTGTAAAGATAATCTTACCACTGGCCACATGGCTTGTAAATTATCCATCCACTCCTTAAGGGAAGGGATTTCAGGATCTCTGTTGGGTAGCTCCGGCATGGGGTTGAATTCTTTACCCATGGCTACCTGGAATGGGGTGAACCATGGACTGAATTATTGTATGCTACCTCTGCAAAAGGAAAAGGTCAGTCCAATTGTCCTGTTGGTGATTAATAAAGCACCTTAAATATTGTTCTAATATGCTGTTCACTCTCTCAATCGAACCGTCCATTTGGGGTGATTTCCTGACAACAACCCCTGGGTGGACCCTAATAGGTTTAAAAATGCCCACCAAAATTTGGATGTGAACTGAACACCCTATCTGTGATAATCCGTTGGGGAGCTCCATGAAGGCAATAGATGTGTATTAGTGTTGCAATGTACTGTTACACTAAATGTTGCAATGGTCAACCTTGTAAAAGTGATGGATGGACAATC
>NW_020769443.1:1385207-1397811 GCF_900518735.1 Pseudonaja textilis | reverse complement strand
TTCATCAGCCTCTGCTGACATTGTCAGAGTATTAAGCTACCATTACAGAGATCTTTGCCTTTATATATCATTAATGATATATAAAGGCAAAGATCTTTGTAATGGTAGCTTAATACTCTGACAATGTCAACAGAGGCCGACAAAAGCTTAGTAAGTAATTTTAGTATGTAATTAGTATGTAATTTAGTATGTAATTTTAGTATGTAATTTTAAGTTCCGGAGATTGCATGATGTCTGTTTCTTTTCAAGTATACCTGGAACTCGTATTTTTAGAATAGTTTGTAATTGTATGTATGTATGTATGTATACACACACATATCTTCTATATTCATATGTTTAATTTCTAATTTCCGCTTTTCTTTTCCAACCATTGATAAAATGATTCCCAGAGTATACAATATTCAGTTCATTGTTTTCCTTTAATTGCCAGTGTTAACCTATTCATTTCTGCACATTCTAATATTTCCCTAATCACATTCTCTTCTATCAGAATCTTTTCCCTTTTCCAGTTTTGAGCGAATACTACCCTGTTTCTCCAACAATACGGCCTCCCCCAATAGGAAGTCCCAGCCTGTTTTATAGGCATGAAATGAAATTAAGCCCCTCCCCCACAAATTAAGGCCTATATTAAAACATGCGAAATGGGGGGGAAATGGCGGGGGGGGGGGCTTGCCGTTAGGAAGTACTTTTGTTGCACACCCGGATATGGTGCTGCCTGCGTTGACCCCGATACGAAGTGCCCCACCAACGCCGAGGTCAACATCCAAGCTGTTGCCGCCTGCCCACCCGAAGATGCAAGGGGGGGGAATTAAGTCACCCCCGAAAAGACGGCCTAGCCATTTTTTCGGGGCTCAAAAAAAAAAAAAATAAGACCCGGCCTTATTATATGAGAAATACGGTATTCTAGCTGCAGTTAATACATGAATAATTAAGTATGTCTTTTCTTTGCTATAACTTTCAGGGATCATCCCTAACAAAAAATATTTCAGGTTTTAAGTCTATGTGTTGTTTTATCATATTTTCCAACCCCCGTGTGTATTATTGTCCAGTATCTCTTAGCTTCAGTACATGGCCACCACGTGTGGTAATATGTTCCAGGTGTCTGGTGGCATTTCCAACATTTATCTGATTTACGTTTAAACGTTTTTGCCAGTCAGTCGAGCAGCAGCCGCCAAAAAAGCCAATGCAATCCTAGGTTGCATTAACAGAGGGATACAGTTGAGATCAAGCGAGGTAGTAATACCACTCTATAAAGCCTTAGTAAGACTACACCTAGAATCCTGCATCCAGTTTTGGTCACTGCACTATAAAAAAAAAATGTTGAGGCTTTAGAAAAAGTGCAGAGAAGAGGAACCAGGATGATGAGGAGACTGGAGACTAAAACATACGATGAACAGTTGCATGGCTAGTCTAGGGAAGAGAAGGACCAGGGGAGACAGGATAGCAGCCTTCCAGTATTTGAGGGGCTGCCACAGAGAGGAGGGAAGGGGTCAAGCTATTCTCTAAGGCACCCGAAGGCCAGACAAGGAATAATGGATGGAAACTGATCAAGGAGAGATTCAACCTGGAAATAAGGAGGAATTTCCTGACAGTGAGAACGATCAACCATTGGAACAGAAGTTGCCCTCGGAAGTTGTGGGAGCTTCATCACTGGAGGCTTTCAAGAAGAGACTGGACTCCCATCTGTCAGAAATGGTGTAGGGTCTCCTGCTTGGGCAGTGGGTTGGACTAGATGACCTACAAGGTCCCTTCCAACCCTGATTATCTGTTATCTGTTATTCTTGTACTTCTACTTTGAACCTCCAAGCTCTTGACATGTTGTCTGGTTTTTTTTTTCTTCTCCCAGCTGAACTGGCTACGTCTTTGGAAGGCTTCGAAATCGGCACGGTGCCGCAGCAGGAGGAGCCAAAAAGCTATTTTGTGCGTCTGGGGTCCTTGTCCGGCAAACTCCGCCAGCGTGTCTTCCCGCATTTCCTGGCTAAGTTGAAAGATGCCAAGGAGAGCACCCAGGATGCCCTGGGCCAGCTCCACCAGACCTTAGTGCTGGTAAGAGCCTTCTTTGAACAGCTTTTTTCCAGAGGTTATGGGTGATTCATCACTGGAGGTTTTTAAGAAGAAACTGGGCAGCCATTTGTCTGGAATTGTATTAAGATTTCCTGCTTGAGTAGGGGGCTGGACTAGATGATCCTCCAAGGTCCCTTCTGACTCTGTTATTCTAGAATCTCAGATCAATTAACCAGTGGAACAGCTTCCCTCCAGAATTTGTGAGCGCTGCATCACTGGAGGTTTTTAAAAAGAGACTCGATAGACTTTTGTCTGAAATACTATAGGGTCTCCTGCTTAACCAGGGGGTTGGACTAGGTGCCCTCTGTGGTGACCCAGGGTGGGATACAAAATAAACACAGTCACAGGTGAAGCCTCTTTTATTCCTTCACTTTGCTTCCAAGCTCCAAATATCCTTGACTGGAGACAAAAAAAAACTCTCCCACCAGCAGTTACAAGAAGGAGGAAATGCCATTTAAATGATAAAGAGTAAAAAAACAACCCAAACCAGGCAAGATAAGGGCTTGAAGACGTCCACAGATATCAGAACACACACTGGGAAGGACGCCAAACTCAGAGAGGAACAATAAACTAGAGATATTTCCATGCTTTGTTTCCAGCACTGGCCCATACGCATGTCCGTCCTCTTATCCAGTTGTCACAGCTGCAGCCCATGAAGGGGATCAGGGCCCTTTCCTCCCCTGTAGACCATTCACATCTCTCCCTTATGCCCTAGGATGGAGAGGGGATGGGCCTGAGTCTTCCTCTGACTGCCCAGCCGGCCTCTGCCCTTCCCCAGCCTCCTCCACAACCTCCGGAGCCCCACTTCCACTCCCTGTCGGCTGTTCCTCCTCTCCCTCGGAGTCAGTGGCATGACACTCGCCAAATTCCCTTCTGACTCTATTATTCTATAATCTCAGACAAATTAATCAGTGGAAAAGCTTGTTGTGGGTGCTCTATCCATCACTGGAGGTTTGTAAGAAGAAACCGGACAGCCCTTTGTCTGAAAATGGTATAGGGTGTCCTGCTTAAACAGGGTTGGACTAGAAGACCTCTAAGGTCCCTTCCCACTCTATTCTGCCTGAATGTTTACGTCTTTTGGGTGCTCGTGCTTCTTAGCAGACAAAACGCTTGCTTAACTCCCATTTTGGCTGACTTGCAGTGATGTCAGAGAAGCAGGTAAACTAGTCCGACCTACGACCCCAATTTGCATCGCTAAGCACAGCGGTTGGTAAGTGATTCGCGCCCAATTTTACGACATGCGAGGACTTCCAACTCCCAGAAATCCCCAGCTGAGCTGGGGTGGGGAATCCTGGGAGTTGAAGTCCATGCATCTTAAAGCTGCCGACTTTGAGCAATGAAGGCTAGGATGTGTCAACGCCCATTGGGTCAGGATTTTGCGCTGTGCAGGTACAGCTATGCGTGCTGGAAGACAGGAGATTTTTGGTTAAAAAAAAATAACCTTTGGGGGCAACTTCTCCCATCTCTCTGCTTTTTGCCCTTTGTTAGATTCAACATGTCAGAGATGGGGTGGACCAGACGCTGGAGAATGGCCAAGAGAAGCTCCATCAGATGTGGCTGGTCTGGAGCCAGAGGCATCCCCGGAACTGCAGGCCACTGGATTCCTCAGCACAAACAGAGGTAGCTTTGCCTTTTTTTTCTAACCTGCTTGGGTCCAGATTCAATCCTTTTATTTTTTTATGATTTTATTTTTATTCCTTTATTTTATTTATTTTATTTTTTATTATTTTCTTTTATTTGATTTGTTTACTTTTATTTTATTTTATTTTTCATTTTGTTTTGTTTTATTTTGTTTGTTAGTTTATTTTATTTTATATTTATTACTTTTATTTTATTTTTCATTTTGTTTCATTTTGTTTGTTAGTTTATTTTATTTTTTATTTGTTTTATTTTTTATTTTATTTTATTATGATTTATTTTACTTTATTTTGTTAATTTATTTCATATATTTGAGTTTAGTTTTTATTTTGTTTTATTATTTTATTTTTTGTTTTGTTTTATTTTTGTTAGTTTATTATTTATTTTTGTTTTTATTCATTTATTTTATTTATTTTATTGTTTATTATTTTCTTTTCTTTTATTTGTTTATTATTTTATTTTTTATCTTTGTTTTATTATTGTATGATTTATTTTGTTGGTTTTATTATTTTATTCTTATTTTTGTTTATTCTTATTTATTGTACTTTAGTTTGCTTTGTTTTATGAATTTATTATTTTATTTAGTTTAGTTTAGTTTTTTATTTGATTATTTTATTTGATTATTTTGTTTTGTTTTATTATTTTATCTTTTAGTTTATTATTTATTTTATTTGGTTTGATTTGATTTATGGCCACAGCTGAAATCAAGATTTCAGTCATTAAGTGAATCAATCACTAAGTGAATCAATCAATTGATTCCAGGACACTGAAACCGTCATAAATATGAATTTATGAAAGGAAAGGGAAAGGAAAAGGGGATGTGAGATACAAGGTATCCAGATTCCGGCAGTTCCCCCCATTTAAATCATGAGTCTCGAGCCAAACTTCCAAAACTTCAAAAGGATTTATTGGGAATTAAAAGGTCTGGCACTGCCTGGGTGTAGCTGACTGTGAGACACATAATTCATTGTCACCCTTGACCCTGGTTTTCCCCCACCCCCTGAGTGTATCCTAATTCATATCCTCCAATGGGACACCTCCATAGCCCAGAGTCATCAAGCATGCTCTCCAGTTAGAATTTTGCGCTGCAGAAATTTCAGTCACCTAGTTACAATCTCTGAAAACATTTATGGAATGCAGTTTCGGTTTCTGAAGCTGCCGCACTGCTCCCCCCTCCCTTTCTGCTGGCCACTCTAAAAAGACCATAGAAATATTTTATGAGTTGACACAAGGGAAGGGAAGGGAAGGGAAGGGAAGGGAAGGAAGGAAGGAAGGAAGGAAGGAAGGAAGGAAGGAAGGAAAGAAAGAAAGAAAGAAAGAAAGAAAGAAAGAAAGAAAGAAAGAAAGAAAGAAAGAAAGAAAGAAAGAAAGAAAGCATGACTTCTGACTCTCCTTAGCACAAAACAAGATAAACACACTCGACTTTTTTGCTTTACCATATAACTACTATTTGTTCGACAACGACAAATCTTTCTGCTCAACAAAACCAAAGTTTCGTTAGTTTTTTTCATCACAAGCACAAAATCCAGAAGGGATATCCCAATGAAAATATGTTTTCCTCTTTGAATAAAACTATTCAATCGATTTAATGATCCCTGCTTTTTTATCTTCCTGGCTGTGGAAATAACAGTAGTATGTCTTCCTCTTTGCCCCTAAGCTTTGCGAACCGTCACAATTTTATTAACAAGGTTATGGGGCGTTGCACACCAGAACAACTAGACAAGACAACAAGGACAGTTTTTCCCCTGCATGCCATCCCTCTGCTAAAAAACAAATTCCCACAACACTGTCGAACTATTTACTAAGACCATATTACTGTTTTCTTCTCATCTTTCCCATTCCCTATATCCTTTTGTACTTACGACTATAACCTTGTTGCTTGTATCTTTATGATTTATATTGTTTTATTTACGTTTCCTAGTATGGTTTATGTTGATTGCTTATTTAGTATCCTATGACTATAACCAAGTGTGGTCTCTTACGATTCATGATGAATGTACTGTGTTTATGAGGACACTGATCACGATTCATCACTTATAGCTACACTGAGAGCTTATCCACTGAAGACAAATTCCTTGTGTGTCCAGTCACACTTGGCCAATAAAGAATTGAATTCTATTCTACTCTACTCTACTCTACTCTACTCTACTCTACTCTACTCTACTCTACTCTACTCTATCTTCTTTTCACTATAATCTTGTGGCTTGTATCTTTATTATTTATATTGTGTTATTTACTTCCTGGTATGTTTTCGATTGCTTACTTAGTATCCTATAACTATCACTAAGTGTGGTATCTTATGATTCATGATGAATGTATTTTATGATTATAATCAGAGTTTATTTATATCTTTTATGTACACTGAGAGCTTATGCACTGAAGACAAATTCCTTGTATGTCTGACCACAGTTGGCCAATAAAGAATTCTATTCTACTCTACCCTACTCTACTCTCCTTCTCCTTTCTTTTCTCTTCTTTCTATTTCTATTATTATTTTCCTCTTTCAATTCTCTTCTCTTTCTCCTTCTCCTCCTTTCTCTTCTCTTGTCTTATTTCTGTTTCTGTTCTCCTTTATTCTGTTTATTCTATTCTCCTCTTTCTTCTTCTCTCCTTTCCTCTTTCTATTTCTATTCTCTCCTCTTTCTCTCCTCTCCTCTTTCTATTTCTATTCTCCTCTTTCTATTCCATCCCATTCCATATTTTCTATTCTATCCTATCCTATTTTATTATTATTTCTATTCTATTATTATTTCTATTCTATTCTATTATTATTTCTATTCTATTCCTTATTCATTCTATTCTATTCTATCCTATTCTATTATTATTTCCATACTATCCTATTATTTTTATTCTATTCTGTTCTACATTCCAATATTCTATTCCGTTCTTATTTCTATCCTATTCTTTCAAATCCTTTGGCCTTATTGGGAGGAGGGGGAAGCCTCTCCTTTTTTCCTTTCCTTTTTTGCACCCTTTTTTAAAAGGGCTTAAACTTTTTTTTTTTAAGTCAAAACTTTCTAGGGCATCTTTTCCTCTGACTTCCTAAGCACTATTTTTGGGGTGCTGTTTTCTAGGTCGAGTCCCGGGCGATGGCCATGTTTCGTGGACTGACTCGACAGCTGCAGCTTTCCTATCTGACCTTCGTGTCTCAGCTCCGGGGCCTGCCCGCCGGCCTCCAAGACAAAGCCAAGCTGATCTGGCACATGATGGAGGACCTCAACGGATCCTTCTTGGCCTCCGATTCCTTCCAGGAGGTGTCCCCCAGCACCTTGGCTGAGAGCTGTCAACGGATCGTCAAAGCCCGGGGTTCGGTGGACGAGATCGTGGACTACGTGGTGCAGAACGTCCCCCTGCCTTGGGTGGTGGGGCCGTTCGCCCCCAGCTTGGTGGAACTGCCTTACCCCTCTAGCATGGAGGGCAACGAGGAAGGAGAAGATCCCCCACGACGCAAACGTTCTTCCGCAAGGAAAGAGCAGAAGGAAACGGAGATCTGAAGGAGGCGGAGGTTCAAAAACGGCTCCCGCAAACCAGGGGCGGGATGCAAATATTTTTAACTACCGTTTCTGTGGGCGTGGCTAGGTGGTGGTAGCCATGTGACTGGGTGGGCGTGGCTTCTTTTTTGTAACACCCACCTGTCCCTCTGCACTCCTTTTTTTTTTGACCTTCCGGGCCTCAGAGAAGCAGCTCTTGGGCAGCCATTTTTGAGTGCAGCGGGGGTGCTTCAAGATGGGAGGGTCTAGGTGGTTGTGGCCATCTTGACTGGGTGGGCGTGGCCTTTTTGTTTGTTTTGTTTTTTTGGTAGCGCACACACACACACTCCCGGGCGCCCATCATCCGGTACTTCAAGATGTTCACATCCCCAAGACACAAACCAACAAACATTGATGTATGCAAGTCATTTATTTAAGTACAAGTAACGCACATCCCCTCCGGCGACGCCGGCTTGAATTCCGATCTCGGTTAGCGCTGGGAGCGTTTGCCTTCCCGTGGCTGAGGCGCTCTTTATAGCATAACTCCACCCATCTAATCGCAGCTCCCTCCTGTACGCCGCCCTATTCTAATTGCCGATGTATTCGACGTTTCCTAATACGGCTAATTAGTGACTTGGGCTGTACTCCCATGCCATAGCTTCGAACTCTTTGCACCCTCCTTATCGCCGATCTCCTCTACTTCCCTGAACACCCTGTAAACATAAATCCCTCCCTCCCCGCACTATAGCGGAGCGCCCCAGCCATGTCATATGGGAATTCCCATTCAGCCTCCCCCTCCCAGGTAGCAGTGCGAAGGATCCCCGTTCCACATCCACTTCGTCACCGGTGGGAGGGAATCCCCGATTAGCATCTTTTATTCTTGTATTACTGGCGGGCCTAGTCGAATATGGAGCCCTACAGCGCCTTTCTGACTCCTGGGACTCAGGGAAGCTTCCTGGGCGAAGCAGTAAGACAGTGAGGGGAATGTCGGAACAGCTGATCGTTAGAACAGCTGATCATCAGAAGAAGAAGAAAGAAAAGAAAAGAGATAACTGGTTCAGCCAAACCGGTACCTGTTTTTTTTTTTTTTACTATTGGTTCGCCCAAACTGTAGCATTTTTTACTACCAGTTTGAGTGAACCGGTGCGAACCATTAGAATCCCACTCACTTGCCGCAAACACTTAGAACTGCCTTGCCAAATGGCTGACAAACTAAAAAAATATATAGAATTTTATCAGGAATGTGGACTTTTCAGACAGATTGCCTTATCTGCTCTCAGTTGTGCCTTTAGAAGAGAGTTTCTCCACCTCGGTCTCTTTCAGATACAGGTAGTCCTCGCCGTTCAACCACAATGGAGTCCTGAATGCACGTTGCTAAGTGAGAAATTTGTTCAGTGTGTTTACGATTCTTCTTGGCCATATTTGTTCGTTGAATCGGTGTGGTGGTTAAATTAGTAACACAGACGTTAAGTGAATCCGGCTTCCCCGTTGAGTTTGCTTGTCGGAAGGTCGCAAAAGAGGATCACGCCCCCCCCCCCAGGGGACACTGCAATGGTCATAAGTATGAAACAGTTGCCAACTGTCTGAATTTTGATCACATGGCCATGGGGATGCTGCCACAGTCGTAAGGGTGAAAAACGGTCATAAGACACATTTTTTTGGTACTGTTGGAACAGCCGCTTAAATGAACTATTGTAAGTCAAGGACTACCTGTAGGTGGATTTCAACTCCCAGAATTCCCCAGCCAGCGGGGAATTCTGGGAATTGAAGGTCCGCCCATCTGACAAGAGACTGAGGTTTAAGAAACGCCACAAGTTTAGCTTACCGTGTCAGTGGGAAGATCCAAATAACCATGATGGTGCCTTGAATGTTTGTTTTATAAAAGAGCTGTGGGTTCAAATCATGATGGAATGGCCAGCCATCTTAGTTTTTTTCAATATAGAGTAGAATCTCTGGTAACTAATGCTTCTGACCGAGACCAAATCGGGTTCCCACCAAAAAATTCACAATTTTTATTGTTGTTTGAGGCCAATTTCTCCTTCCGTGCCATTTTTTCTTTTTTGTAGGTGCCAATTTTCCAAAATTAGGTTCAGGTTGCAACCAAAGTTAAGGAACAAATTATGGTCATGACGAGAAGTTCTACTGTACCCTCTCCTGTAGACACCCCTACGGAACCACCCTATTGAATCAAATAAACGGGTTTTCTTACAACCGGATCTTGACTGAGGCCGAGGGGGCATTTAAAAGTCTCTTCTCAAATGTTAAAAGGTTTTTGTTAGCTTTTTTCCCTGTATTTATAGAAGAAATCAGTCTCACCTACACCCTTGGCCTTTCCTTGTGGTCTCGTTTTCTAACCTGACCGTATTTTCCGAGTTCAGAAGGAGGCAAGGAATACACGACCAGAAAGTCAGCGATCCATCATCCTGGCGAATGGTTTGTTTTTAATGGTGGGGCACTGAACGCATGCAAACGTTCTGGCTGGATATAGGCAAGCATCCCTTGAGGGCGGCTTAGTTAGCTTTTCAGACCCATTGCAGGGGGGTGGGGCTAGATGATCTTTGGGTACCCCTCCCAAGTTTACTTAGGACCGTGATGGTGAACCTGTGGCACAGGTGGCACGCAGAGCCATTTGTGCCAGCACGTGAGCTGCAGGCAAACTTACCTCACTGCGCATGCACGTGCCTCACAGCTGATTTTCGGCTGGTTTGAAGCCTTTTTCGGCCTCCCAAAGGCTTGAGGAAGCCTCCTGCAGGCTTCTACCAGTTTTGTAGGCTGAAAACTAGCCCCGTTTCGTCGTTTCCGGTATTCTCGAAAAACAGGAAGTGATGAAACAGGGCTAGTTTTCGGCCTAAAAAGCCTGCAGAAGCCTTCGGAAGGTTGAAAAAGGCCTCAAACCGGCCAAAAAGGCGCAGTGCAGATAAGTGGGGAGTGGGTAGGTGGGGGATTGCACACACATGCATAGGGGGTCTGGGGGAGGCACACATTGCCTTCTGGGTGCTGACACATGAGCGCAAACTTGCAAGCGCGCACACAGTTTTTGGCACAGGAACCCAAAAAGGTTAGCTCCTACTGATTTAGGACCTGTTGTGGGCCGCCGACCACTCCAGCAGCGGAATCAGACAAGGAGGAAGCGGCGTGGGAGTCATGGTCAGCATCAGGGCACCCTGAGAGCACCGAGGGGGGAAGAGGGAATAGAGCTGGCACAGAGAGAGAGAGAGGTGCAGAGCCTGGGCCGTCCGTCAGCCCTCAGATGGCGAGTCAACAGCCCCCAGGTCTGGAGGTGGCTGATGAGGAAGAGGAGGAACCGCTGGGTCCATTGCCTGACACGATGCATAGAAGGCAGAGGAGAGGAGAGCAGTGGAAATCTATGGGCCGGCCCTCGGGACGGAAGAGCCACCGCTGCTAGCAAAGCCCCATCCTAGCTCTGGGGATAAAAGGCAGGGGGCGGAGATGAATAGATGTGGCAGACAACAATTCATCTTCCGGCCAGATGGACTTCTTAGCCTGAAGTAAGAGAGAAAGTTTTTGCCAGGGCTGGCGGCATTCCTAATAAAGGAATATTTTGAGTTCACTTCAGAGGTTTGGTCGTGTTTAGGGAGCTGGGTTACAACAGGGTCAGAAGTGAGCCAAAATTTCTGGTGCTAAGCAAGGCCATTGTGTAAATAGCGTCCCGTTTACAACTGGGGTTTTTTTTTGTCACAGTATCAAAGCAATCTGCTGTGGTTGTTAAGTGAATCAGGTTGTTAAGCAAGCCTGTCTTTCCCCCTATTGACTTGGCTTGTTAGGGGTTTGCAAAAGGGGGGGTCACATGACCCCGGGACACTGCAACCGTCATAAATGTGAGTCAGTTGTGAAGCTTTGACTAGAGATCATGTGACCACAGGGAATGCTGCAGTGGTCGGTAAGTGTGAAAAATGATCCTGTCACTTTTTGAGTGCCTAAATGAACTGTTATAAGTCAAGAATTCGATAACAGATAATCAGAGTTGGAAGGGACCTTGTCGGTCATCTAGTCCAACCCCCCTCCCAAGCGGGAAACCCTACACCATTTCTGACAAATGGCCGTCCAATCTCTTCTTGAAAGCCTCCAGGGATGAAGCTCCCACAACTTCTGAAGGCAACTTCTGTTCCATGGGTTGATTGTTCTCACTGTATTTCCAGATTGAATCTCTCCTTGTTCAGTTTCCATCCATTATTCCTTGTCTGGCCTTCAGGGGCTTTAGAAAATAGCTTGACTCCCCTTCCTCTCTGTAGCAGCCCCTCAAATATTGGAAGGCTGTTCTCCTGCCTCCCCTGGTCCTTCTCTTCCCTAGACTAGCCAGGCCCAGTTCCTGCAACCGTTTTTCATATGTTTTAGTCTCCAGTCCCCTTATCATCCTGGTTGCTCTTCTCTGCACTTTAAAGTCTCAACATCTTTTTATAATGGTGACCAAAACTGGATGCAGGACTCTAGGTGTGATCTTCTTACCTATAGTTAAAACCGTGTATCAGGACTGAGGTAAATATGAGGCATAAATCTCTGGAACTTAAAAAAATCAGCCAGAGGAGGAGAAGTATTTGGAAATATTCCCACAGAATTTCATATACATGTACAACCAATTTCCAGTCCCTTCAAGAAAGTGTGTACGGATGTGATGAATGCCTCCAATACGGTATATATAGTGACGTATGAATAATATTCTAATGCTCTTCAGTAAATGAATACGATAAAGAATAACCCGACATCTTCAAAAATTCAGAGCTGGGCAAAAATGGCTTTGTCCCCTTGCTGAATGCAAAAGAGGTGAAAAGAGGTAGAAAATGGTAGGCCAAGAAGGAGAAAGAATGAGGGACGGAAGAAAAATAAAGAAAAAGAAGAGAAATAGACTCACTCTGGGAGATTCTGATCAGGAAAAGATTATTCCATAGTTCAGCACAATGTCTGAACTGATAATCCTAGAAGCGGAATCCTAGGTACTATTCAGCAGGTTCTGACCGGTTCTGGAGAACCGGTAGTGGAAATTACGAGTAGTTTGGAGAACGGGCAAATCCCACTTCTGACTGGCCCCACCAACCCCATCTCTTATTTGCTTCCTGAGTCCCAGTTGATCGGCTGGGTCTCGTTTGGTTGCCCTGCACAGGAGAATGGAGCTGGAAAGCAGGTTAGTGGGGTGGGGAGGAAATGGGGATTTTGCAGTATATCCTTCCCCTGCCACGCCCGCCAAGCCACGCCCACAGAACCAGTAGCAAAATTTGAATCCCACCACTGGGTGGAATCAAATAGGCCAACAGTTTGGCCTAGTGGTGAAGGTTAGAAAGTGGGAGACGGTGAGTTCTAGTTCTGTCTTAGAGATGAAAGCTGGCTGGGTGATTTTGGGCCAATCACCAGGAGACTGGGAGTTCTAGTCCTGCCTTAGGCATGAGAGGCAGCTGGGTGACTTTGGGGCAGTCACC
>NW_020769443.1:1343228-1370826 GCF_900518735.1 Pseudonaja textilis | reverse complement strand
TTAAGACTTGTGGACTTCAACTCCCAGAATTCCCGAGCTAACATGACCGAGAGGAGGAATTCTGGGAGTTGAAGTCCACAAGCCTTAAAGCGGTCAAGTTTGAAGACCCCTGGTCTAGCATGGGGGTCTTCAACGTCGGCCATTTTAAGACTTGTGGACTTCAACTCCCAGAATTCCTGAGCTAACCTGACTGGAGGAGGAATTCTGGGAGTTGAAGTCCACAAGTCTTAAAGCGGTCAAGTTTGAAGACCCCTGATCTAGCATGGGGGGGTCTTCAACATCGGCCATTTTAAGACTTGTGGACTTCAACTCCCAGAATTCCCGAGCTAACCTGACTGGAGGAGGAATTCTGGGAGTTGAAGTCCACGAGCCTTAAAGCGGTCAAGTTTGAAGACCCCAGTTCTTAGAACCACCTCTACTCTTGTCGTCCTGCAGCCATTCAACCCGGAAATCTGGCTCCATTTTGGCCCACCTTGTATTTCTCCTCCAGATAGAGAGCGCCATCACTGGAGACTTTCAAGAAGAGATTGGCCTGCCATTGGTCAGAGTAGGGTCTCCCGCTTGGGCAGGGGGGGGGGGTTGGACTAGATGACTTACAAGGTCCTTTCCAACTCTTGATTATCTGTTAGACCAAGCCGGATAGACCAAGGTTGTGGGGGGGGAGGATGAGGGTGAAATGTTGCAATCTGGAACAAACGGTGAAGGGAGGAAGTGGTCTTCCATTGACTCATCATCCCATTCGTGAGCATTTCTTGCAAAATGGTTTTCTGGCTAAAAGTCTCCATCCTTTGGCCCAGAGAAAAGGGTTTGACGCAACAGAGCGTCTGGGAAGAAGGATTTGAGTTTTGGGGGCCAAAGATCGTTGGCAACTTTGGACTGGGGTGGAGGGGGGGGGTGCAGAGATACACATGGCAGCCTCTTCTGTCCCACGAGGGCGGGGTAGGTTTGTTTTTAAGTTTTTCTGCAGGGATTGGGCCTGAAGGAAATTAGCCAAGCTCTTAAGTTTTGGGTTCCTGGGTGAAAAGTCAGATGGGATCAGAACATTTGGGGTCCTTGGTGCTCCCTGAGCTGGGTGGTGGTTCTGGCAGACGTTTTGTCACCCAACTAGGTAACATCTTCAGTGCTACAAGGGAGTGAGGTTGGAGGAGGAAGAGGAAGAAAGAAAGACAAGGGAGAGAGAGAATGAAAGAGAGAGAATAAAAGAGAGAAAGAATGAATGAAAGCAAGAATGAATGAGAGAAAGAATGAATGAAAGGAGAAAAAAATGAAAGAAAGAAAAAAAAGAAAAGATTGTGGCCCCTCAAATCCTGAACTGGGTGGTTTTCTTGGAGATGTTTCAGCACCCAACTAGGTAACATCTTCAGTGCTAGAAGAGGGTGGGGTTGGAGGAGGAGGAGAAAGAGGAAGAGGAAGATTGTGGAGTCTTTACTGCTTTCTGAGCTGGGTGGTGGTTCTTGCAGACGTTTTGTCACCCAAGTAGGTAACATCTTCAGTGCTACAAGGGAGTGAGGTTGGAGGAGGAAGAGGAAGAAAGAGAGAAAGAAAAAGGAGAGAGAGAATGAAAGAGAGAAAGAATGAATGAGAGAGAAAAAATGAAAGAAAAAAAGAAAAGATTGTGGCCCCTCAAATCCTGAACTGGGTGGTTTTATTGGAGATGTTTCATCACCCAACTAGGTAACATCTTCAGTGCTAGAAGGAAATGAAATTTGCTGTTATTTATGTATAGCAGCTGGTCCTGCTGGTGTTGGTGGAATGTGATTTTTCTCCCTTGGTAGTTTCTTGATTTAAATTACTGCTTTCTTCCTGGCTGTTTGTCTAGGCTTAATCCCTGCTCCTCCCTGGGTGTTGGATTTTTAATTATGCTTCCTTTCGGACTCCGCTTGGAAGGCCCAGTTTCACAGATTGCTGGTCAAGCTATTGTTTGTGGGGGTCCTCGCTGCTCTCGGAGCTTGCAGAAGTTTCACTACCCAACTAGGGAACAACCTCCGTGCTGAGGGGCGGGGGGGGGGAGTGCAGTTTGCTCTGAGAATATCCCCATATTTGCAAACTACACTATTCTGTTTCTATGGCTGGGCATGATTTCCCCTTTGCTTTCAAATCCTGTTTTTATCTTCAGTTTCATATTGATTCCGTGTGTGTGTGTGTGTGTGTGTGTGTGTGTGTGTGTGAGAGAGAGAGAGAGAGAGAGAGAGAGAGAGAGAGAGAGAGAGCACCACAACCATCAAAAATATGAGTCCGCTGCCAAGCATCTGAATTCTGATCCCGCAACCATGGGGATGCTGCAAATGGTCATAAGTGTGAAAAACTGTTCCCTAAGTCCACTTTTTTTCCAGTGCTGTTGTAACTTCAAATGGTCACTATAGGAACTGTTGTAAGTCGAAGACTACCTGTCTTTCCCCTTCCCTGCTGTCTTCCACAGCATACAATGCTGTTCCCTTTTAATCTTTGATATTTTTAAATGTCTTAGTTGTAGTCTCACATTTAAGGAAAAATGAAGGTAGACTCTGCCCAGTGGTGACTCAGTGGCGAAGACACTGAGCTTGTCGATCAGAAAGGTCAGCAGTTCAGCGGTTTGAATCCCTGGCGCTGCGTCACAGAGTGAGCTCCTGTTACTTAATAGATAATCAGAGTTGGAAGGGACCTTGTAAGTCATCTAGTCCAACCCCCTGCCCAAGCGGGAGACTCTACACCATTTCTAACAGATGGCAGTCCAATCTCTTCTTGAAAGCCTCCAGTGATGAAGCTCCCACAACTTCTGAGGGCAACTTTTGTTCCATGGGTGGATTGTTCTCCCTGTCAGAAAGTTTCTCCTTATTTCCAGGTTGAATCTCTCCTGGATCAGTTTCCATCCATTGTTCCTTGTCTGGCCTTCAGGCGCTTTAGAAAATAGCTTGACCCCCTCCTCCTCTCTGGGGCAGCCCCTCCTCAAATATTGGAAGACTGCTATTATGTCTCCCCTGGTCCTTTTCTTCCCTAGACTAGCCAGGCCCAGTTCCTGTAACCATTCTTCATATGTTTTAGCCTCCAGTCCCCCAATCATCCTGGTTGCTCTTCTCTGCACTTTTTCTAGAGTCTCCACATCTTTTTTGATGGTGTGGGGACCAAAACTGGACGCAGGACTCTAGGTGTGGTCTTACTAAGGCTTTATAGAGTGGTATTAGTACCTCCCTTGATCTCGATTGTATCCCTCTGTTAACGCAACTTAGGATTGCATCGGCTTTTTGGTCTCAGCTTCTGCCAACCTAGCGGTTTGAAAGCATGTAAAGAA
Organism: Pseudonaja textilis; assembly: GCF_900518735.1. Next base: position 1,367,558 of record NW_020769443.1, on the reverse strand, counting down.
TGCAAGTAGAAAAATAGGGACCCCTTGGGTGGGGAAGGTAACAGCGTTCCATGCGCCTTCGGCGTTTAGTCATGCCGGCCACATGACCATGGAGGCGTCTTCGGACAGCACCGGCTCTTCTTTGGCTTTGTAACGGGGAGGAGCAGCGCCCCCTAGAGCCAGAAACGACTAGCACGTATGTGTGAGGGAAAACTTTTACCTGGCACTGGAGATCATCTCAAGTCATTTGGGAGGTGCTGTGAATTTCTGAAGCTTTGGGTCTAACGTAGAGATAGGGAGGCAAAGTCCAGGGTAAATAAGGAGTGTCCATTGCCTTCCCCCTTCCTCACCTTGGGGCTTGTAAATGGGTTGTGTAGATAATTTCACCCTTGATCCTTGTTCTCTGAGCAAATTACCTTTTGTGAGAATTACATGCCTGTCTCTTTATCTCTCTGGAATTTGTCTAGATGAACTCGGGTTCATCTAGATAAAACCTGGTGCGTAATCCGAACTTTCTTCCTTTGTAGCTGCACCTCGACTGGTTATGGCTTCCACTCAGAATCTCGATGTCACCCAATCCACCACCGGCCCAGCGGCCACCCAATCTACCACCGATCCAGCGGCCGCCCAATCTACCACCGGTCCAGCGGCGGAAGAAACCGAGCAGAAAATAAGTGAGGTATGGAGATATTTGGAAATTATAGATAGAAAAAAAGAGAAAATAGAGTAGGGAAAATAGAATGTCGAGAGTTAGAAGGCACCTTGGAGGTCATCTAGTCCAGCCGCCTCCTCAAGCAGGAGACTTTCTATACCATTTCACACAAATGGCTGTCCGGTCTCTTCTTTAAAGCCTCCAATGTTGGAGAACTCAGGACTTCTGATGGCAGGTCGTTCCACCGGTTAATTTTTCTCACTGTTGGGAAGTTTCTCCTTAGAAAGAACAGAACAGAACAGAATAGAATAGAATTCTATATTGGCCAAGTGTGATTGGACACACAAGGAATTTGTCTTGGTTTAAATGCTTTCAGTGCACATAAAAGAAAAGAGACATTTATCAAGAGTCAAGAATCATCAGGTCCAACACTTAATAATGGTCATAGGGTACAATGCCATCAAATCATACTAGGAAACAGTCTATATAAACCGTAAGGATACAAGCGACAAAGTTACAGTCCTACAGTCACAAGTGGGACGGGAAGGGCGATAAGGAGTGGTGAGAAGATTCATAGTAATAGTAGTGCAGACTTTGTAAATAGTTGGACAGTGTTGAGGGAATTAATTGGTTAGCAGAGTGATGGCTTTTGGGAAAAAAACTGTCCTTGTGACTAGTTGTTCTGGTGTGCGGGGCTCTATAGCATCGTTTTGAGGGAAGGAGTTGGAACAGTTTATGTCCGGGATGTGAGGGGTCTGTAAATATTTTAGTTATATTTAGTTCTAGGTTGCTTCTCTCCTGGGTTAGTTTCCATCCGTTGCTTCTTGTCCTGCCTTGAAGTGCTTTGGAGAATAGCTTGACTCCCTCTTCTTTGGGGCAGCCCCTCAAATACTGGAATGCTGCTATCATGTCAACCCTAGTCCTCCTTTTCATTAAACTAGACATGCCCAATTCCAGCAACCGTTCCTTATATGCTTTAGCCTCCAGTCCCTTAATCCAGGGGTCGCCAACCTTTCGGACCTCAGGGACCACGAAATTCATAATTTTAAATCCTGGGGACCACTAACTGGTTCTGTGGGTGTGGCCTAATTTGTGGGTGTGGCTTGGTGGTCATGTGACTGGCTGGGCCTGGTTTGTATGTAAATATAAATATATAAATATTGAATTTTTTTTTTATAAAAAAGAGCAACTTTTACCCAAAATCAGGCAAAGCAGGCAGGCAGATTGAGTTGCTCACAGAATCACAGATTCCCTCAGAGATCTGTGTTTCTGCCATCAGCTAGCTGAGTCTGCACTGCTTCAGTCCTAAGGAAGGTTTGGCTCTGCTTAAAAGTAGAGCTATTAGCTAGAAAGCAAGAAATCCAATGGTGTCCTGCTTCCTAGCTAATCTAAATCTCCCGGCACAGCAGAACAACGGATGGTCAGAAAAAAAGGAAAAATAGCAACTTAGCAGGCAAGTTTGCCATGGAAGGAGTGAGTGGGCCAGGAGGGTCCCTGCGGGCCATGTGAGCGGCGCAACCTTGTGTTCCCGCACAGCCTGGATTAATTGGGGGGGTGCTGAGGGGGGTGGACATTTCTCTGCGGACCACCAATTTTTTCTTTTGTTGCGGATTTTGGCTCCCAGAATTCCCCAGCCATGCATGCTCGCTGGGGAATTCTGGGAGTTGAAGTCCTCAAATCTCAAAAGCTGCCAAATTTGAAAATCACTGCTCTAGAGGCCCGAGAGGCACAAGGGGGAGCCATTCCTCAATTTACAACCACAATTCAGTTGCTAAATGAGTCACAACCCATTTTTAACCATCCTTTGGTCACAGTCGTTGAGCCAAATCAGTGCAGTTGTTAAGCGAATCACAGAGTCATTAAGCAAATCTAGCGCACACACACCCCCAATCGCTTTTGTTTTGTCAGAAGCCAGCTGGGAAGGTCACAAATGAGAATCACATGACCCTGGGAGCCTGTAGCCACCCTAAACCACCTGCCGGTTGCCAAGCACCTGAATTTCAATCATGTGACCGTAGGGAATGCTATGACGGTCGTACGTGTGAGGACTGGGTCATAAGTCACTTTTTTTCCCCCAGAGCCATTGTACCTTTGAGCGGTCACTAAAGGAATAATTGTAAGTCAAGGACTAGCTACAATATCCCAGCAGCCAGTTACTGATCACGTCTGCTGATTTCTCCTTTGGAGCAACATAGCAATAGCCATTAGACTTATATACCACTTCACCATGTTTTTATAGCCCTCTCTAAGCGGTTTACAGAGTCAGCCTATGGCCCCCAACAATCTGGATCCTCATTTAACCCACCTCGGAAGGATGGAAGGCAACCTTCAACCAAACTGCTGGCGGTGGGCAGAGTCAGCCCGCAATGCTGCATTCTAACCCCTGTCCCACCAGGGCTCTTGAAAGAGAAAGAGATGATGGATGGATGGAAGAAAAGGAAGGAAGGAAGAGAGAAAGGAAGAGAAAGAATGAGGGAAAAGGAAGGAAGGAAAGAAAGAGAAAGTAAAAAAGTGGAAGAAAAGGGAAGAAAGAAGGGAAGGGAGGGAAGGAAGGAAGAAAAGGAAGGAAGAAAAAGGGAAGAAAGAAAAGGAAGGCGGAAAGGAAGAAAGAAAAGGAAGGAAGGAAGAAAAGGAAGGAGGGAAGGGAAGAAAGAAAAAGAGAAAAAGAAAGGGAAGAAAGAAAGAAGGGGAGAAGGAAAGAAAGGGAAGGAAAAAGGGAAGTAAGAAAGGAAGGAGGGAAGGAAGAAGGAAGGGAAGGACGGAAGAAAAGGAGGGAGGGAAGGAAGAAAAGGAAGGAAGAGACTTATATCCTGTTTTACAGCCCTCTTTTAGTGATTTTACAGTCAGCCTCTTGCCCCCCCCCACGATCTGGATCCTCATTTTACCCACCTCGGAAGGACGGAAGGCTGAGTCGCCCTTTGAGCCTGGTGAGATTCGAACTGCCAAATTGCAGGCAGTCAGCAGAAGTAGCCTGCCGTACTGCGCTCTTAACCACTACGCCACCGCGGTTCATGGTGGAGATTCGTTGCCAAACATGTTTGAAGCTGGGCCAAGCTGGCGTAGAGTTTGCCCAGAGCTGAGAGATGACAAACCCTGGATCTATTTTGAGAGTGAGCAAGGGCTGTGTCGCCTTCTGACTTTTGCAAAGACCGTTGCACAACCCTCGGAAAAATGAATTCTCTGGAACGAGGGTCATTTTCCTTGGGTGATTTTGTCAAGGACAAGATGCCAGGGTTTCGTTCCTGACCTCTGCAGGGCAAGATGCCAGGGGGAAGGGCTTTAGGATCCAGGCCGCTGGGTGCCAGCTCTAATCCCTCATTGCGGTGACTCTCCTGAACGTGGCTGCACAAACACACACACACACACATTTCTTGCTGGCGCTTGTAAATACTAGGTTGTGCTGCCCATAGCTGCTAATTTGTTCCACGTTTTGTCAACTCATAATAAGACATTTGTATGGCCGTTTTAAAAGTTGCCAACAGAAAGGGAGGAAGGAAAGGGGTTTGAAAGAGCAGCGCGGCAGCTTGGAAATCAAAAGTGCATTCCATGCATAGTTTTTCAGTGATTGTAACTAAGGTGTTGTGGTTCACCGGCAGCAGGTGCAGATGGATGAGATCTCTGAGAGTGAGGACTCGGACGAGGGGGCCTGCGCGTGATGCAGCGATGGGTCCAGGATCATCAGGGAGTGGAGTGTTGTCTTTGGGGATTGTGGAGGCTGGCAGCAATGAGGAAGAGGTCCCCGAGGAGCCTGTGCCCAGTGCAAGTGCACGCAGGGCTGCTTGAAGGAAAGAGCAGCTGCAGTAGCACGGGCGACTCAGGAGTAAGGCTGCAAGGTGATGGCCCCTCCCTTAAGGGATAAAAGCCAGCCCTCAAGAGCTGGGATTCTTTGCAGGAAGCAAAGAAGTTCTGGCACTTCAAGTCCTGTGGAAGTTCGGACTATCCTGGTTTGTGTTTGGAGACTTTTGGTGTTGAATATTTCCTTTGCAATTTAATCTAGTGTTCTTGGCAGTTCTTTTATTCTTATCTGGGACGATTAGTTTTAATAGCATTTTTAATGTGAATGAATGGACGGAATTCACACAGAAGCATTAAAGAGGTTTTGCTTTGATCTCCGTTTGGTGTTTGTTTGCTTAGAACGAGGCTTGGGTCAGAACCCTAGGTGACTGAAGTTTCTAATGGGAGAACACGATTGATGACTCTTGGCTAAGTCGGTGTGATGACCCGGAGTGTAATACAAATGAAACAAAATCCAAAACATACATAAATGTCCTTTAATGCCACCAACTTGGCCCCACCGTTCAATAATTTTCAGTTGAGTTTAAAACATACTCAAAAATAGCCTTCGAAAGAAAGCAATACAGCCTGAACTTAATGAGCAGGTAGAGGTGAAATAAAAAACCAAAACAAACTGCGATGATGACATTCGCACAACGGACCAGGATAAGTACCAGATTCAAGGAGATAACAAGGCAGAGTCTGTTGGAAGAACGCCAACCAAGATAACTTCAGCCCAAAATAACACACACTTTGCTTCTAGCAATGCTGTATTTAAACCGTCTCTCTTATATACTATTCTCCCCAGCTGCAACTAATGAAAGGGGATCATGGCCGCTTCCTCTCTCGTAAGCCAAGTTGTTTCCTTCTCCATTCCTTCGTACGTGTCCAAGGATGCAGAGGGGATGGGCCTGGGTCCAGCCAGCTTCTGCCCTTCCCCAGCCTCCTCCACAACCTCCTTAGCCACACCTTCACTCCCTGTCGGCTGTTCCTCCTCTCCCTCAGAGTCCGACTCTATCGAGGGCATGACAGTTGGCTACACCCAGGGTTGTGCCGACATGTTAACTCCCAATAAATCCCGTGTAGTTTTGGAAGTTTGGCTGGAGGCTCATGTCTTAATTGGGGTAATTGCCGAAATCCTGACACATTTTTTTTAATCTACTTATGCCGTTTATAAGCCCCTTGGCAACAAGAAAAAGGCATTTGATGGGAGTTGTGATGGTAACAGAAATAAAATGGGGAGAATTTAAAGAGAACCCAGCTAGTCCTTGACTTACGACCACAATTGAACTCCAAATTTTCTGTTGCTAAGTGAGACGTTGGTGCAGTGAGCTTTGCTCCATTTTATTACCTTGTTTGTCAGAGATGTTGGGTGAATCGCCGCAGTTGATAAGTTAAAAAAACTCCGGTCGTTAAGTGAATCCAGCTTCTCTGTTGACTTGGCTTTGTCAGAAGGTCGCAAAAGGGGATTGCGTGACCCCCGGGGCCCTGCAACCGTCATAAATATGAATCAGTTGCTAAACATCCGAATTTTGATTACGTGAACGCGGGAATGCTGCCAAGGTCGTAACTATGAAAAACGGTCATAGGGGCCATTTTTCAGTGCCAATGTAAACAAACTGTTGTAAGTTGAGGACTATCTGTACTGACAGTCCTCAACTTACGACTGGTTGTTTAATGACCATGCACAGTTGGGATGGACTCCCCCCTCCTTCCCCCGGGCTGGGGAATTCTGGGAGTTGAAGTCCACTCACCCCACAAAATTGGTCCATCTATCAATGTTCCCTTCAAATTATCTCTTATTTTACTTCTGTATTATCACGTCAATCAAATGCTCCCAAAAGCCACTTATAACCCTGTTTTCAAGTTACAACGGGTGGTACACCCTGCAGACACGTAGTTTCCACACCCTTTTCAGGGTCCCGTGAACACAATTTTGCAATTTATTTATTTATTTTGTTGATTTCCAATGTTTGCTTTCAGTTTCAGGCAAGAAAAAAAAAACCCCACCCCTTGGGAAAAATTCACTTAACAACCTTCATAAATATGCCACATTCAAAAGATTGTAAAATTGGGTTAGTCAAATGATGGCCTGCTTTACTCCTGTCACAACGTAAGGCCGTAATGATCAGTGGCTAGTCCTCATGGTTGTCGCTGTTTTCTGCTTCTTCCCTTTGCCAGAATGTAGCTGATAGGGTAGCCAGCCTGCCGCTGGTCAGCTCTGCCTACGACATGGTCTCGGCGGCATACACCTCTACAAAAGAGAGCCACCCCTACGTGAAATCAGTCTGTGACATGGCAGAGAAGGGAGTGAAGACCATTGCTTCGGTGGCGGTCAGCGGTGCCCAGCCCATCCTCAACAAACTGGAGCCACAGAGTGAGTACAATAACCCAAACTGCGCTAAACGAAACTGCATTCTCATTCTGCTTTGCTGTCCCAAAAGCGCTTTTTTCCCCAAAAGGCAACTGAACTTTCTTTGTTTTTTTTTTGAAGACATTTCACTTCTCATCCAAGAAACTTCCTCAGTTCTGACTGAACGGTGAAGGGATGGAAGGATTTATACTCCTTGCAGTCATCTGGTCGTTGGCCCTCTTTCTGAGAGTTGTTGAGACCATTTCAGTGGTGGTTGTTAGGGATACACCCTAGCAGAATCTGCACGGCAGGCAGGCAGGCAGGCAAAATATGTGAGATAAACGTTTTTGTAGCTTACGCTCAGTAAAACAGATACACTGTGCTAGTTAAATAGTTTATTCCAGTAAGAGTTTTAGCATAGTCAAAACAGTCCATATATCATTCACTAATTCAGTCGGTTCGGGGATTATTCAGTTGCAAATTCCAGTGTCGAAAAAGAGGTTAGTAAACTTACAAATATCAGTCCAGTAATATATCTCCTCTTGCAGTAGAGATATGAAGAAGTCAAAACTCCTTTCTTCCTTCAGCAACTCAGCAGCAGGGAAAACACACAGTTAACAAGCCATCAATTCATCAAACCAGTCAATCGTCAGGAATCATCAGCAATCCAGCAGGTTCTCTTGCTCCCTCTTATGGCGGTTCAACACCGGCACCCAAAATTACATGCTTTGCAGTTTAAAGTGACACACACTTAAACTTACTATCATAGTTTATATATATATTATTTTACCCAAACTACGTTAGGTAACCTTGTTATTCCTAACAATGGTATTCTACCAGTTCATCCCAGTTTGACTGAACTGGTAGCTCCGACGATCAGTCACGTGGTCAAAATTTGGGTTTCCTGGAATCACCATTTGTAACCTTCCCAGCTGGCTTTGAACAAGCAAAGTCAGATGAGGGAAGGCAGATCTGCTTAACAACCACCGCAAAACAAGTTGTTAAGTGAGTTTGGCTCCATTTTGTGACATTTTTTGCCACGCTTCAGTGAATCACTGCAGTTGTTAAGCAAATCACATGGTTGCTAAGTGCATCTGCCTTCCCCCTCCCATTGACCCCGTGGTTCTGTGATCAATCATATGCATATCATTACCCATGAAAAAAGTAGAGTGTAGACCAGGGCTCTTCGAACTTGACAGCTTTAAGACTTGTGGACTTCAACTCCCAGAATTCCTCCTCCAGTCAGGTTAGCTCAGGAATTCTGGGAGTTGAAGGCCACAAGTCTTAAAATGGCCGATGTTGAAGGCCCCCCCATGTTAGACCAGGGGTCTTCAAACTTGACAGCTTTAAGACTTGTGGACTTCAACTCCCAGAATTCCTCCTCCAGTCAGGTTAGCTCAGGAATTCTGGGAGTTGAAAGCCACAAGTCTTAAAATGGCCGATGTTGAAGGTCCCCCCATGTTAGACCAGGAGTCTTCAAACTTGACAGCTTTAAGACTTGTGGACTTCAACTCCCAGAATTCCTCCTCCAGTCAGGTTAGCTCAGGAATTCTGGGAGTTGAAGCCCACAAGTGTTACACTTGCCAGGTTTGAAGACCCTCTGTAGAGCATCAGAAATGACGTAGGGTCTCCCGCGTGGGCGGGGGATTGGACTAGATGACCTACAAGGTCCCTTCCAACTCTTATCTGTTAGAGGGGCTTGAATGCATGGTGAATGGCCACCATCTTGACTTTTTTTTTTACCTCCAGGGACAAGCTAACCTTTTCTTCTTCTCCAGTTTCCACAGCCAACGAATACGCCTTGAAAGGTTTGGACAAGCTGGAAGAGAAGTTGCCAATCCTTCAACAACCCACGGATAAGGTAATCAAAACCTTCCTTCCTTCCAGGCTATACAAATTAAGATTTGAAGATCAAAAATGCATCCAGTCAAAAGATTTGATTCATGCTTCAAAAAAAAAAAAATCTGCCTGCTGCATCAGTGCAATAGCTGCATTTGGAAAACGCTGTTTTTCACAGAGAAGTTATAGGTAGAGATTTACAAGGGAATTTTTTTAAATGAAATTCCATCAGTCCTATGTCTGCCTAGACTCAGGTTCTGCCAGCCGAGGACTGACCTGAAAAAGAGAAAAAGTTAAACTGTTATGGGTGGAGATATATCTATATCTCTATCTCTATCTCTATATCTATCTATCTATATGGTATTCAGCTTTGTTCGAGTATTTTCCCACGTCATTGTAGTTGTGCTTTTAAAGTTGTAGCAGCATTTTGGCAGAATCTCATCTGCCATCATCAGGCTTCTGTATAGTGTTTGTCGAACACAATACAGAAGCCTGATGATGGCAGATGAGATTCTGCCGAAACGCTGCTACAACTTTAAAAACACAACTATAATGACGTGGGAAAATACCCGAACAAAGCTGAATACCATACATGTAAGTACCCGTGAAAACTTAAGAAAACATATAGATATAGATATAGATATAAAATTGCAAAATACCCCTCACACATCATCACAAAATCTCCAGAACCATAAAGCCTACAAACTTGACATGGTCCGTATGTTCCTCTTGGCTTCTAGGTGCTCGCTAAGGAAGGATTTTTCGAAATGACCATCATCAGAGCATTAGTACTTCCTATATCACTATTAACACGCTCTGATGCTAAGGAGATCTACTCCCCCTCCCCACCTGAAAAGAAATCTCTTCGAAATGCAAAACACAAGCAGAGGAGAGGAATTTCAGTTTCAGTTTTGCTTTCACAGCAGCACCAAGCAGCTTTAGTACAGAACAGTTGACCTAAGCCACACCCAGGCTCCTTCCTGTCTCCTTGCTCACATGGCAAATACTGTTTCAGTTTCCAAACAGCCCTCAATTCTCTCACACTGACAGGACACTAGCCAGATGAATACCGATGGATGCTGGTAGGCAGAGGCAGAATTTTTTTCTCCTTACTTTCCTCCTGAAAAACTAAGCCCTCTCACATAGTTTCGTAGCGAAGCACGGGATATCCAGCTAGTAGATAATATAAAGTAGTATGTTTCATCCTTGGATCCTTTAAGATGGATGGACTTCAACTCCCAGAATTCCCCAACCAGCCATGCTGGCTGGGGAATTCTGGGAGTTGAAGTCCGCCCATCTTAAAGGGGCCAAGATTCCACTTTATTGGGAGTTTGAAGATGGAAATTGGTTTACTGGGACTCTGAAGCATTTTCTTGAGATTGGTTGAGATTATATGCCCCTCCCCCCCAAAGCAATTAATCTCAGCTGCGCAGGAAGACAAGGCTGCGCCGCCCACATGGTTTGTGGGAAAACAAGGTTTGCGTTGCATACGAGGTAGTAAGGGGAGGGGGGAAAGGGCGGAGGGGGGGAACTTGCCCCACTCGCCCCACATGCCTGGCCTGGCCACCGGGCTGCTTCTTTCTGCTTCTTTCTTCTTCTGCTTTTGGCTGCACGCAAGGAAAGCAGCCAAAGTCTGTCTTTCTCTACCCCCAAACTCCGCCAGAAATGAGTCTTTGGGACCCTGCAAGGCCTCCTGCTCCAAGAGGCTGCGCCGGCGTGACAAGTCTCACAAAGACAAATTTCTAGCAGAGTTTGGGGGAGAGAAAGAAAGACTTCTGCGGCTTCTGCTGCTTTCCTTGCATGAAGCCAAAAGTCTCTCTCTCTCCCTGAGAACAGAGCTGGAGACGGTCTCCTGCGATCCCAAACAAACAATGATTGATCGGTAGGAAAAGCGGATGGGGGATTTTCCTGCAGACTTTTTGGGGGATTTTTCCCAGGGTGTCTGGTCCGCGGGATGTAAAATTATGAGTTTGGTGGTCCCTGAGGTCCCAAAGGTTGGTGACCCCTGGACTAGAAGGGCCTCCAAAGTTCCTTCCAACTCTTGCTGATTCTGTTCTTCTTTCAGATCATTTCAGGCACAAAAGACCTGGTGACCGGGGCTAAGGAGGCGGTGAGTTCCACCGTCAGTGGCATGGTGGACAAAACCAAGGAAGTGGTCCAGGGCGGCGTGGACATAACCCGCTCGGCTGTCCAGAGTGGCGTGGAGATGACCCGCTCGGCGGTTTCCAGCAGCGTCAACACCGTGATGGAGTCTTCCGTGGCACAGATGGTGTCCAGCAACTTGGAAGCGGCCCTTGGAAAATCTGAAGAGATGGTGGACCATTATCTTCCCATGACCGATGAAGAACTGGGTGAGTCGGTTGTCCGAGAGAAGCTGAAATTTTTCAGCTTCGGACGGCCACCTTAAGAGAGGGGTGGACTTCAACTCTCAGAATACCCCCCCAACCAGCCGTATTATGTGGGGTCCTTGGCGCTCTCTGCGAGGTTGGTTGTTTTCTTTGGAGATGTTTCATGACCCAACTAGGTAACATCAACAGGGCTAGAACGGCATGGGGATTTCTCTCTGTTTAGAATTAGAATTAGAATTCTTTTTATTGGCCAAGTGTGATTGGACATACAAGGAATTTGTCTTGGTGCAAATCATCAAGAGCCAAGAATCATCAGGTCCGACACTTAATGATAGTCACAGGGTACAAATAAGCCATCAAATCATACTAGGAAACAGTCCATATAGATCGTAAGGATACAAGTTACAGTCCTACAGTCACAAGTGAGAGGGGAGGGGTGATAAGGAGCGATGAGAAGGTTAATAGTAATTTTACACAAAGCGGCTTGCCCTGTCAATACTGAGTAGGGATGGCCTTGGTGGTTCCTTGGATAGGGTGTTGTTTATTATTAGCTTGTTCGTCTTGAGTTGGTAGTGGAAAGCTACTGTATATAAAACATAAAGGAAACCCCACACTCCTTCTAGCACTGATGATGTTACCAGGTTGGGAAATTAAATGTCTACCAGAAAACAACAAAGCTCAGGAAATACCCCACAATTCTCCTCCTCCTCCTCCTCCTCCTCCTCCTCCTCCTCCTTCTCTTCCTCCTCCTCCTCCTCCTCCTCCTCCAACCCCACCCCCTTCTATCCCTGATCATGTTCCCTAGTTGGGTCATGAAACGTCTGCAAGAAAACCATGAAGCTCAGAGAGCACCAAGGGCCCCACAGTCTTCCTCCTCCTCCTCCTCCTCTTCCTCTTCCTCCTCCAACCCCACCCTCTTCTATCCCTGATCATGTTCCCTAGTTGGGTCATGAAATGTCTGCAAGAAAACCTTGAAGCTCAGAGAGCACCAAGGGCCCCACAGTCTTCCTCCTCCTATTCCTCCTCCTCCCTCCTCCTCTTCCTCCTCCTCCACCCCACCCCCTTCTATCCCTGATCATGTTGCCTAGTTGGGCCATGAAACGTCTGCAGGAAAACCACCAAGCTCAAAAGAGCACCAAGAACCCCGCCGTTCAACCCCGAGCTACGTAGATTCTCTTGTGTTGGCTAGGCGTGCTTGGTGGGTAACCCTAGGTTTTTATCGCTCTTTTTCCTAGCCAAACTGGCTACCTCCGTGGAGGGCTTTGAAATTGGCACGGTGGAGCAGCAGAAGGAGCAGAAAAGCTACTTTGTGCGCCTGGGGTCCTTGTCCAGCAAACTTCGCCACCGGGCCTTCCAACACTCCCTGGTCAAGTTGAAAAAGGCCAAGCAGGGCACCCAAGACTCGCTGTCCCAACTGCACCAGACCATCGAACTGGTAAGGAGAAACTTGTGGAACGAAAGCCGTGGTGGCACAAGGGTGCCCTGGGGACGCACGGTGGTTAAAAGGTGGTATTGCGGGCTGACGCTGCCCACTGGCAAGAGTTCGATCCTGGCTGGCTCAAGGTGGACGGCTTTGAGCCTTCCGTCCTTCCGAGGTCAGTAAAATGAGGACCCAGGATAGTTGGGGGACGTATGCTGACTCTGTAAACGGCTTAGGGTTGTAAAGCACTGTGAAGCGGTATATAAGTGCTATTGTTCGCTTTCTCTCTCTCTCTTTATCTACAGTCTCTATCTACATTCTCTCTCTCTCTCTCTTCTACCTACAATCTCTCTTCTAGCTATGATTGTACCATATATCTATTGTCTATCTACAATCTCTCTCCTCCATCTACAATCTTTCCATCTCTCTCTCTCCCCTATCTACAATAGCTACCTACCTACCGGTCTGTCTGTCTGTCTGTCATTTATCTTCCATCTACAATCTTCCCCCCCTCTCTCTCTCTCTCTCTCTCCTATCTACAATCTCTCTTTATCATCTACAATCTCCTATCTACAATCTCTTATCATCTACAATCTCTCTGTCTTCTATCTACAATATCTCTTTCTCTATCATCTACAATCTCTATCTTTTATCTACAATCTCTCTCTCTTTATCATTTACAATCTCTCTCTCTCTCTTCCATCTACAATCTTTCTCTCTCTCTCTCTTCTATCTACGATCTCTCTCTCTCTCTATCTTCTATCTACAATCTTTCTCTCTCTCTCTTCTATCTACAATCTCTTTATCATCTACAATATCTATCTTCTATTTACAATCTCTCTCTCTCTATCTTCTATCTACAATCTCTCTTTCTCTATCATTTACAATCCCTCTTTCTATCTTCTATCTGCAATCTCTCTCTCTTCTATCTACAGTCTCTTCTATCCACAATCTCTCTCTCTTTATCATTTACAATCTCTCTTTCTCTCTCTCTCTCTTCTATCTACAATCTCTCTTATCATCTACAATCTCTCTGTCTTCTATCTACACACTCTCTCTCTTCCTCTATCATTTACAATCTCTCTCTCTCTCTCTCTCTCTTCTATCTACAATCTCTCTCTCTCGCCATAAGGCAACTCTAGGCAGTTTATAACAGCAAACTGTTTATGACCTTTTTTGCGATGTTGTTAAAACGAACCATCATCGTTAAGTGAGACGCCACATGATCATAGGGCGAGGACTGGCCGGGAGTCATTTTTTCCCCCAGTGCCGTTGTAACTCTGAATGGCTGCTAATCAAAAGGATGTAAGTCGAGGCCTCCCTGTGGCCCAATCCTGAAGAGCATCGCAGAAAGAAACACAACGAAGAATCGCCCTTTTTGATCCAATGGGTGTCTGGTTGTGTTCGAACCCACAGCCAGGAGCACCACTAACCTTCAGATTGCCCGTGTTAGTAACTGTGATTTTTCAGTCCTCACTTTCCTTCAGCATGTGGTTGTTAAGCAAATCACTGGTGCTGTTAAGTGAATTGCACAGTCATTAAGTAAATCCAGCCTTTCCCTTATCTGAAGTGTCAGAGCGTTTGCAGTGTGGCTACCATTATGAGACAACCCAGGAGCAAAAAAGAAAAAAACAAACCACCACACAGAGACGTAGATATTTAACAGTGGTTTGTATACAACAGTTACATACAGACATATACGTGGTAGGCAAAATACCTTACAAGCAATCTTTCTTCTCCTTAACTCTACACGGAGAACTTCTGCAATGAATACCAGACACAAGGAGAGAGAACACGCCCTCTAATGGCTGCCTTTATATAAACACCTCTTAAAGGGGTAGAACCCATCCCCAGTCTTAAAGGGAAATACCCATGCTAGGCTGAATCCCCTCTTATTGCATCAGCCACAACTGGCAGCTATTACTGCTGGTCGGCTTTTAAATCCCAAGACCTTAACACGATGCCAGCTGGGAAGGCCACAAATGGCGATTATGTGACCCCGGAAAAAAATACATGTTGGTTGCCAAGCACCCACATTTTACCATATGACTATAGGGATGAGGACCGCAAGTCACTAAACAAACCGTTGTATGTCAAGGTGTGGTGGCCTGTCAGCTGCCGGCCCCTCCAGCAGCCGAATCAGAGGAGGAGGAGGAGGTGTGGGAAGAGAAATAGCTGGGTCCGGTGCCTGACGTGTGGATGTGTAGAAGGCGGAGAGGAGAGGAGAGCAGTGGAAAACTATGGGCCGGTCCTTGGGACGGAAGCCCCACCTTAGCTCTGGGGATAGAAGGCAGGAGGCGGAGATGAATAGATGTGGCCGACAACTATTCATCTTCCGGCCAGACGGACTTGTTAGCCTGCGAGAGAAATGTTTTGCCAAGGCCGCCGGCATTCCTAATAAAGGAATCTTTTTGAGTTCACATCAAGAGGGTTTGTGGTGTTTGGGGAACTGGGTCAGAATATACAAGGACGGCCTGCAATGATGAGGAGGAACAGGGACCCAGGTTCTCAAGAACTTCAGTTCATCCTTCTGCTTAAGACTATAGAGTCTCGGGGGTTCCTTTTTAGCTATTTTTCCACCCCCCCTGGGTTTTTTTTTTTCTCCCAGAGTTGCTGACTCGGCCTTTTCCTTTGTCTCTCTCTCTCTCTTCCCAGATCGAACACGTCAAACAGGGAGTTGATCAGAAGCTTCAAAGCGGCCAGGAAAAACTCCATCAGATGTGGCTGCAGTGGCACCAGAAGCAGGCTCCGGAGGTGACCCAGAAGGATGCCCCCAAGCCACAGGTACAGAACGACAACGAGGCGGGAGGGTCCTTAGAGGTCTTCTAGTCCAACCCGCCGCTCAGGGAGGAGGAAGAAGACCCTGTATACCATTCCAGGCAAATTGGGTTGTCCAACCTCTCCTTCAAAATCTTCCGTGATGGAGCTCCCGCAAGTTTGGTGAATTGTCCTCACTGTTAAGAAGTTTCTCCTTAGTTCTAGGTTGGACCTTCTCTTGAATAACCTTCCGCCCGTTACTTCTTGAAAAACGGTTTGTGGGAGGAAGAAGTACACTAAACCAATTCTTAAAAGCTTTCGGGTTTTTTATACATCTTTGTTAGGGATACTCCCTAGCAGAATCTGCACAGCAGTCAGGCAGGCAGGCAAAATATGTGAGATAAACGTTTTTGTAGCTTACACTCAGTAAAACAGATACACAGTGCTAATTAAATAGTTTATTATTCCAGTAAGAGTTATAGCATAGTCAAACAGTCCATATATCATTCACTAGTTCAGTCCATCCAGGGATTATTCAGTTGCAAATTCCAGTGTTGAAAAAGAGAGGTCAGTAAACTTACAAATATCAGTCCAGTAATATATCTCCTTGCAGTAGAGATATGAAGAAGTCAAAAACTCCTCTCTTCCTTCAGCAACTCAGCAGTAGGGGAAACACGCAGTTAACAAACCATCAATCCATGCAATTCAGTAATTGTCAGCAATCAATCAGGTTCTCTTGCTCCCTCTTATGGTGGTTTCACACCACACCCAAAATTACATGCTTTGCAGTTTTAAAGTGACACACTCTTAAACTTACAATCATAGTTTATATATATTATTTTACCCAAACTACGTTAGGTAACCTTGTTATTCCTAACAATCTTTAAAAAAGACCACCTTGTTAAGGTCCTGAAAGTCCTTCAATGGTTGCCCTAAGTCTTGGAGGCTGAATTATCTGCCCATAGTAAGATGACAACTTTGGGGTCGTTTGTGCAAGATAACAGAAAAACAGAGTTAGAAGGGAGCTTGGAGGTCTTCTAGTCTAACCCCTCTCTCCTCAGGGATATACCATTTCAGATAAATGCTCTCTGCACTAGACCAGGGGTGTCCAACCTTGGCAACTTTAAGACTTGTGGACTTCAACTCCCACCCAGCAAAGCTGGCTGAGGAATTCTGGGAGTTGAAGTCCACAAGTCTTAAAGTTACCAAGGTTGGACACCCCTGCCCTAAACCATTCCAGACGGGTGGCTGTCCACTCTCTTCTTAAAAACCTCCACTGATGAAGCACCCACAACTTCTGGTGGCGAGCAGTTCCACGGGTTAATTCTTCTACATGTCAGGAAAATTTCTCCTTAGTTCTAGGTTTCTTCTCTCTTGGATTAGTTTCCATCCGTTGCTTCTTGTCCTGCCTGCTGGGTGCTTTGAAAAAAGATCTTGACTCCCTCTTCTTTTGGGGCAGCCCTTGAGATATTAAAACACTGCTATCCTGTCTCCCCTGGTCCTTCTCTTCAGTAGAACCAACTCCTGCAACCGATCTTCACGTTCTAGTCTCCAGACCCCTAATCACCCATTGATGATAATTGATAAGGATGTTATCCATTCAATCGTGCCTGACTCTTGATGATTCTGTGGGCCAGGTGTCTCCACATCTTCCAATCTTCTTTCAGTTGTTCTATGCTCTGCCCGATGTCAGCTTTGAGGGTGTCCCAACCACCATGTCCTTTGAGGGGCCGGTTTCCTTTTGCCACTAGCTCTTCTGGACACCATTGTTTTCTCCAGTGAAATCCCCTCACATGACACGGCCAAAAATAACTGAGATGAAGTTGTCAGCTTTGGAAGCCATATTAGCAGCAGAAGCTTCCACGCTGCCGCATTCTTGAGCTGTTGGAAAGTGGGGATTTCATGGAGCGTACGTGGTGAGACATAATAGCATTTTTTCTTTAAAGTCAAGGTCATGTTATTTCTGCACCTGGTTGAAAGGACGTCTCAAGTTGGAACGGATGGTGATTGCGGCATGTGATGGAATAATGGGTGCAGGGAGTGGATTTATAATTTTTTTACTTATTGGAGGAAAACCCAGAACTTTCAGATTCGGGGTTTCCTAGATGTGCCAGTATAACTACTCTAATAAAAGGAAACTTGCCTTTCTCTGAGTTTTTAATTGAAGTTGGGTTTTTCTGAGGACATATCTGGTCTTTTCTGTGACGGTCCCTCGAGTATGGAAGATGGCTATCATGTCACCCCTGGTCCTTCTATTTGTTCTCCACCTGAGTTATTTCTTGGTGGCTTGGAGAACCAGTTGACCATACCATGTTCTCCACAGGAACCCTGGCGTTTTAGTTTACTTTATTGTCATCGCACCTCATACAATGAAATCAAACGCCATCTTCAGGGCACATCATGACCATGAAAATAAACACAAACACACATCCTTCACACGCCACACAATGAATTAAAAAAAAACCCCGACACCACACCAGCACTGCACTATACAGTAGAATTCAAAAGAGCTACTGCCCTGGGATAGAAGCTGTTTTCCAGCCTATTTGTCCTTGTTATTCTGTACTTTTACTTTTATTATTCTGTTTTAATTTATTTGGAGGTGTGGAGGAGATACCCTCCACCTGAAGTTCCCAAAGTGATTTTTTTTTCAAGAGGCAGCTCGACTTCCTTTGTTTTTCCTCGAAGACGTTTTGCTTCTCATCCAAGAAGCTTCTTCAGTTCTCAGAGCTAAACCTCCAAGTGGCCTCAACGACTCTTGGAGAGAGCACAAACGACCAGATGACTGCAAGGAAGGTAAATTCCTTCCATCCTCCCCCCATTCAGTCAGAAATGAAGAAGCTTCTTGGATGGGTTGTGAAACGTCTTCAAGCAAAGCCAAGAAAGTCCAGTTGCTTTTGGGATCTGCATTACGGGGAATCTCCATAGAGGTCCACCTGAAGAACTAACCAATCTGACTTTTGCTTGGATCCCCGTTGCAGGAGATCGAGTCCCAAGCTCTGGAGGTCTCCCGTGGCCTCACCCAACAGTTGCAATCGGCTACCACAACGCTGGTCTCCAACCTCCAAGGTCTACCAGCCGGCCTTCAAGAGAAAGTGGGCCTTATCCGCCAGAACGTCGACGAGCTCCGTACCGCCTTCATGACCGCTGGATCTTTCCAGGATCTGCCGGGATCCATCCTAGCTCAGAGTCGGGAAAAAGTTGCCAAGGCCCGTCAGTTGACGGATGAGCTGATGGATCATGTGGTACAAAATGCCCCTCTTACTTGGCTTGTAGGCCCCTTCTCGGCCTCGGGCAAACCAGAGGGTGAAGAAATAGAAATGAAATAACAATATTCTGACTTGCTTTCATCCTTGAAATGCTAAGTGTAAGGCGGGGTTTTTTTTGGAGCAAAGGGAAGAATTAAGCTTGGCTGCAAATAGTTGAAATAAATATAGAACTCTTGATGTAAAAGAATGCTGAACCATGGAAAGTCGAAGGATTTTTTGATGGTCCGGGTGCTTTTGTTTTTCTAACATGATCCAGTGAAATTTTGGGCCGACGGGCTTATTTCGCCCAATTTAACACGCCTGATTTCATACTGTAAATTGGCAATTGAAGAGGCGTTTATCTCACTAACTCATCTAAAAGCAAGTGGTTTTTTTTTTATAACGTTGCAGGATTAGGAGAATAGAATCCATTTTAAATGGATGTGGCCCAAATTAAGAAACGGTTATCTATATTTTTCATTTGTACCCAACTTCTTTTCAATTGCTGGCAGATTATTCTTGAAAGAGAAATCTCAGAGACAAAGAATTATTCAGTTTGATGCAAAATGCAGAACAACGGGGAAGATTAACCAATTATACGCAACCTTTTTCTTCTGAATTTTCTCTTCCCCGTGATAATTCTCTGGCTTAATTGATTTTTTTTGCAAATAGTGACAGAACTGAGAAAGCTGAAGTTGCCAGAAATGTAAGTGGGATGAAAGGTTGGAGACGAAGATTAGGAAATTATCTGGGTTTTTTTTTTATTATTCTTGCATTCTGGTCCTTTTTATTCAGCCTTTCTTGGTGCCTGTAGGAGTTGGGAGGAGGGAAAATGAGGTTAAACATCTTTGCAAAGTTTCTTCTGTATTTGCAAGTCAAGTTATCTAGGGCAGCGTAGCATCCTTTGGTTAAAGTTCTTCCCATCATTTACACCACGAGTCTCCAAAGTTGGCAACTTTTCAGGCTTGTGGACTTCAACTCCCAGAATTCCCCAGCCAGCCATACATTCATAGCCGGCTGGGGAATTCTGGGAGTTGAAGTCCACAAGTCTTAAAAGGGTTGCCAACTTTAGAGAGCCCTGGTTTACAGGGTGGAATCAACTCTTAACCAATACAGATGATCAGACTTGTTCCATTTTCAGCTCCTTGCTTGTAAATGACCTTTCAGAGTTTTCCACGCGCTCTTTGTATGTTGTGTAAATCAATTTTCCCTCCAGGCTTCCTATTGTCGATTTATAACCCATGCCTTAACTCACAAAATAAAACTAATACCATATTGCATTAAAAAGCTGGAATCTTTTTTTTATATATATATATATATATATATTTTCCAAGTCATGTGACCATTTTATGCAAGCTCCTTTTAGGATATTCACATCCACAGATATTATAACATGGCCCAGAACTTAATGAGGCTTAACAGATAACAGATAATCAGAGTTGGAAGGGACCTTAGAGGTCATCTGGTCCAACCTCCCGGGAGACCCTACATCATTTCTGACAAATGGCAGTCCAGTCTCTTCTTGAAAGTCTCAAGTGATGATGCTCCCACAACTTTCTGAGGGCAACTTCTGTTCCATTGGTTGATTGTTTACTAGCTATTGTAGCTTTTAACCCCTTCCTCAGACACCTTCCATGTTACCATCACTATTTTGTAGCAGGGAGTCCCGCCGTAATAGGCGGCGGCCAGATTTCCTAAAACTCTCCTTTTTTATTGATCTTTTTTTCCCCTACAATCAATTTACAAATAATGGCATTGCCACCCAAGTGAAAGATTTTCCGATCAGCAACTTTATCTTGTTCTAGTTATCTGTCCGTGGCAGCAAAAAAACATAAGATTATCCGGTTGCAAAGGATGGATAGACATTAAATTTGCCATCTAAGTGGAAGTCAAGTTAAATGTAGCAGAAATTTTCACCTGGTTTCTCCTGATGGAGAGGTTTAACAGCGCCGTCAAAAATTAATGTGGCTTTTTCTTTAAAAATTCAATATTTTTTGTCTCCGGGAAAACAAACGAACAACGAAAGGCTAAAAATGGAGGGTTTGGCTCTCCCTAAAGAGGATACAGTCCTTAGCTTACGACCACAACTGAGCTCAAAATTCATGCAAATACCCACAATCTGCTCAGTTTTAAATTTGGGAGATGCCCGGAAAGGAACTAAGGATGCAAGAAAAAAAAGTACACCAGTCATCAGCCGTGGGCATAACACCATTTTATGTGAACCTTGCACATGCTGTGATGCTTTTTTAAAAAAAAAAATTATGAAAAGTTTTTAAAAGAATATAAAAGCAAAGCAAGCAAGCAAGAAACAGGGAAGGGAAGGAAAGAAAAATGAAGAAAGGGAGGAAATACAAGAAAAAGGCAGGAAGGGGGGAAATTAGAAGGAAGGAAGAAAATACAAGAAAAAGGAAGGAAGAAGGACAAGAATAAGGAAGGGAATAGGAAGGAAGGAAATGCAAGACGAAGGAAGGACAAAAAAAGGAAGGAAGGAAGGAAGAAAGGAGAAGGAAGGAAAGGAAGGAAGGAAGGAAGGAAGGAGAAGGAAGGAGAAGGAAGGAAGGGAAGGAAGGAAGGAAGGAAGGAAGGAAGGAGAAGGAAGGAAGGAAGGGAAGGGAAGGAAGGAGAAGGAAGGAAGGAAGGGAAGGGAAGGAAGGAAGGAAGGGAAGGAAGGAAGGGAAGGAAAGGAAGGAAGGAAGGAAGGAGCAAAAGGGCCAAAATAAAGAATAAAAGGAAACTGAACATGGGTTCAATTCCCTTTGCAGCAAACATAAATACAATTACAAAATTATCGCTTGACCTGTAAATTACAAGCATAGCCTGCTATTTTTCCGAATGGCCTCCCTCCCCGTCTCTTTCACAGCTCAGCCAAACTCCCACTAGTTGGCCAGGTGGCGGGGATTCCAAGTCCCATCCTTCCCCTCCCCCCCTCCAGCTGTGGATACTGGGTGTTGTAGTGGCTGCCAGAGGGCGGGGGGGGGGCGAGAAAAGCTGACCCCGTCGCCTGATCTGTGACATCATACCCTGCATCACAAGGGCCGCTTAGAATGATGGGAAAATCTTTAGCCTTGGCCCGCCGCCCTAAGGATGGTGGCTTGCCTGGGTGGGGAAACCAAGATGCCCTGAATTTCGGCCAGGATTATGGCAGGATGTGAGTGGGGGAGCCGAGCGGTCAGCTGTAGCAGGGAGGGTCCAGAAATGGACTTTCCTTGGGAATTTTGGAGGCCTCCCGGCTTATTAAACCCCCAATGCCCCTTGTAAAGTCTTCTAAGAGGCCGGAGAAGGAATGAAATACCCCAGTTCTATGCATCCTTCGGCCATCTGGCTTTTGCGTCAGTCTGGGTGACTACATAGACCATCCCTGCTGCCTTTTGGCCAGGAATATCATTTGCACTGAGCAATGGAAGAGAATATTTGCAGCTTGGGGCTGAAGAGTGGGGCGCTCTCTAAGCCTGGTGGCTTTCTTGCAGAGCTTTCATGACCCAGCTAGGGAACATCATCAGTGTTACAAGAGGGTGGGGTTGGAGGAGGAGGAGGAGGAGGAGGAGGAGGATCCTTAATGCTCTCCGAGCTTGGTAGTTTTCTTGCAGACCTTTCATGACCCAGCTAGGGAACATCATCAGGGTTACAAGAGGGTGGGGTTGGAGGAGGAGGAGGAGGAAGAAGAGGATCCTTAATGCTCTCTGAGCTTGGTAGTTTTCTTGCAGATCTTTCATGACCCAGCTAGGGAACATCATCAGGGTTACAAGAGGGTGGGGTTGGAGGAGGAGGAGGAGGAGGAGGAGGAGGAGGAGGAGGAGGAGGAGGAGGAGGAAGAAGAAGAAGAAGATCCTTAATGCTCTCTGAGCTTGGTAGTTTTCTTGCAGACCTTTCATGACCCAGCTAGGGAACATCATCAGTGTTATAAGAGATTGGGGTTGGAGGAGGAGGAGGAGGAGGAGGAGGAGGAGGAGGAGGAGGAGGAGGAGAAGGAGGAGGATCCTTAATGCTCTCTGAGCTTGGTAGTTTTCTTGCAGACCTTTCATGACCCAGCTAGGGAACATCATCACTGCTAGAAGGAAGGGAGATTGCAAGGAGGAGGAGGTTGTGGAGTCCTTGGTGCTCTCTGAGCTTGGGGGTTTTCTTGCAGACATTTCATGACCCAACTAGGTAACATCATCAGGACTAGAAGAGGGTGTGATGGTGAAAGAACCAGAAAGGTTGAAAGGGGAGGACTGAAATTAAGGAATGGAGGAATTGTCAATTTTGTCCTAAAAGTCTGGAATGAGAAGGTGAACCAGTTGAAAGAAAGCTGGGATCGATAAATGTTTGTCGTCAATTCAACAGATTATTTTATTTATTTATTTAGTTTGGAGCTCAGAAGAATATAAGATGATTGCCAGTTCCTCAGATCCTAAGTCACAAACTATGTATCTGCGGGAAGAGAAAATGGTATTCTCTCTCTTTTTTTAACCTTTGGACTGAATAATTGGAGGGAAAGGGTACTTATTTATATGTGTTTGTTTGTTTATTGCTTATTATTAAATTATATGCCCCCCCATCTCACTACCCAAACCATTAAAGAAAGATTATTCAGTACGAGAATGGATTGGTGGCCAGGAATAATAAAAAAGGAAGTCCTCAATTTACGACCGCAATTCAACCCAAAATTTCTGCTGCTAAGCGAGCGTTGTTAAAATGGAGTTTTGCCCCCATTTTGTGACCTTTCTTGCCACAGTTGTTAAGTGAATCAGTGCAGTTGTTAAGCTAATAACCAGGTTGTTAAGCAAATCAGGGTTCCCCGTGAACTTTGCTTGTCAGAAGTTTGCAAGAGGGGATCATGTGATCCTGAGACACCGCAATGATCATAAGCGTGACACAAAAATAACAAAGTCACAAAAGTCGAATAAATTCCCTTTAATGCCTCCAATTTGGCCCCCAATGTACAATTATCCTCGGCTGGATATCAAACTCTTCCAAAAACAGTCTACGAAGTGAGTAATGCAGTCCGAACCCAAAGTAAAGATAATTAGAAATTTAAAAACAACAACAACACAAACTACACTGAAGTAATTAAGTCGGCAGGCCAGGATGATAAATTGCAGACTTCCACAAGATAACACAGAAACCACAATTGGGAGGACGCCCAAACCCAGATAAGCCTCGGCAAAGATAATGCACGCTTTGCTTCCGGCAAGGAAGCTGTGTGCAAACGCCCCACTTATATCCTGCTCTGCCAGCTGCAACTAATGAAAGGGATCAGGGCCTTTTCCTCCCCTGTAACCCACGTTGCTCCCTTCTCCATTCTTCCTGGCGTGCCCTAGGATGAAGAGGGGATGGCGCTGGGTCTTCCTCTGAATGCCCAGCCAGACTGTGCCCTTCCTCCGTTTCTTCCACACTCCCACTCCCTGTCATCTGCTCCCTCTCCGCCTCAGAATCAGACTCCAACAAGAGCGTGACCATAAGTATGAGTCAGTTGCCACTGAATTTGGATCACACGACTATGGGGGGATGCCACAAGAGCCGTGTGAAAAACTAGCCTGTGAACTTTTTTCAGTGCTGCTGTAAACTTAAAATGGTCACTCAATGAACGGCTATAAGTCAAGGACTACCTGTGAAGTAGAATTAGGTCGTGTTTTACACCTGATCCACCTGGAAAGGCCGGTACTTACCTTATTCCAATGTTTTATGGCTGATCCACCTGGAAAGGCTGGTACTTACCTTATTCCAATGTTTTATGACTGATCCACCTGGAAAGGCTGGTACTTACCTTATTCTAATTTTTTATGACTGATCCACCTGGAAAGGCTGGTACTTACCTTATTCTAATTTTTTATAACTGATCCATCTGGAAAGGCTGGTACTTACCTTATTCCAATGTTTTACGCCTGATCCACCTGGAAAGGCTGGTACTTACCTTATT
This sequence comes from Pseudonaja textilis, assembly GCF_900518735.1. Next base: position 1,343,289 of record NW_020769443.1, on the reverse strand, counting down.
CCCATGTTTTATGTCTGATCCACCTAGAAAGGCTGGTAACTTACCTTATTCCAATGTTTTA
>NW_020769443.1:1323010-1341722 GCF_900518735.1 Pseudonaja textilis | reverse complement strand
TCTTTCTTTCTTTCTTTCTTTCTTTCTTTCTTTCTTTCTTTCTTTCTCTCTCTTTCTTTCTTTCTTTCTTTCTTTCTTTCTTTCTTTCTTTCTTTCTTTCTTTCTCTTTCTTTCTTTCTTTCTTTCTCTTTCTTTCATTATCTCTTTCTCTCTCAAGAGCCCTGGTGGCATAGTGGTTAGAATGTAGCACTGGAGGCTGATTCTGCCCACTGCCAGCAGTTTGATCCTGACCGGCTCAAGGTGGACTCAGCCTTCCATCCTTCTGAGGTCGGTAAAACGAGGACCCAAATTATTGAGGGGCAAGAGGCTGACTCTGGTAAACTGCTTAGAGAGGCTGTAAAAGCACTGTAAAGTGGTATATAGGTCTATTTCTTTCCTTCCTTCCTTCTCCACTAAATGCTTCCTCTTTCTTCTATCCTTCCATATAAATCTATTGCTTTCTCTCTCTCTCTCTCTCTCTCTCCTTTCTCTCTCTCTCTCTCTCTCTCTCTTTCCTTCCTTCCTTCCTTCCTTCCTTCCTTCCTTCCTTCCTTCCTTCCTTCCTTCCTTCCTTTCTTTCTTTCTTTCTTTCTTTCTTTCTTTCTTTCTTTCTCTCTCTCTCTCTCTCTCTCTCTTTTTCTTTCTCTTTCTTTCATTATCTCTTTCTCAAGAGCCCTGGTGTCATAGTGGTTAGAATGTAGCATTGCAGGCTAACTCTGTCCACTGTCAAGAGTTCGATCCTTACCGGCTCAAGGTTGACCCAGCCTTCCATCCTTCCGAGGTGGGTAAAACAAGGACCCAGATTGTTGGGTGGGCACAACAGGCTGACTGTGTAAACCGCTTAGAGAGGGCTGTAAAGCACTGTGAAGCAGTGTTATTAGTCTAAGTGCTATTGCTATATCTTTCTCCACAACTGGAGCCAAGGATCATTTCTAATTAGAGGTTTAAGCGGTGTCAGGTCCAACAATATGCTTCCAAGGTCCCCACCAGGTGGCAGGGATTCAGGGAATTAATTGATCGGGATCTGGCGGGATTTAGTATAAGAAAAATATGTATGGTAGTGTTATGTGCACAAAGATATACGTACCCAACTGACAGGCTGTTGAACAGACAGAAGGTTTTATTTTGTTTGTTTTTGTTGTTGTCATAAAAATAAAAGAAACTTTTTTTATTTAAAAAAAAAGTGAATCTGGTGGGATTTAGTGGGACAGGCAGATATTCTTAAGGAGAGTGACCTGGTCCTTTCCATGTAAAATATAAAGTCGAGGCTTCCCCTTGTCCAGTCATGCTCATCTCTAATTCATGTCTAGGACAGCTTGCTAAAACCAACTTGCGGTGGGACAACTCACCACGGTTAACTTTAGAGGTGGTATTCAGCTGGTTCTGACCGGTTCAGTAGCAGAAATTTTGAATAGTTCGGAGAACCGGCAAATCCCACCTCTGATTGGCCCCGTCCCCATGTCTGCCTCCTGAGTCCCGTCTGATCGGCTGGGTCTCCTTTGGTTGCTCTGCCCAGGAGAACGGAGCTGGAAAGCAGGTTAGTGGCGTGGGGAGGGAATGGAGATTTTGCAGGATCCTTCCCCTGCCACGCCCACCAGGCCACGCCATACCCACAGAACTGGTAGTAAAAAAATTTTTGAATCCCACCACTGGTTAACTTGCCTCAGCCAACTCGCCGTGGGATAAGTCGCTGTGGGACAAGAATAATATCGAAGAAATAGAATAACAGAGTTGGAAGGGACCTTGGAGGTCTTCTAGTCCAACCCCCTGCTTAGGCAGAAAACCCTACCTCACTTCAGACAAATGGTTATCCAACATCTTTTTAAAAACTTCCAGTGTTGGAGAATTCACAACTTCGGGAAGCAACTCGTTCCACTGATTAATTGTTCTAACTGTCAGAAAATTTCTCCTTAATTCTATGTTGGATCTCTCTTTGATAAGTTTCCACCCTGCCCTCAGGTGCTTTGGAGAATAGCTTGACTCCCTCTTCTTTGGGGCAGCCCCTGAGATTTTAGAAGACTGCTATCATGTCTCCCCTGGTCCTCCTTTTAATCAAACTAGACATACCCAAATCCTGCAAACTGTTCTTTATTTGTTTTAGCCTCCAGTCCTCTAATCCTCTTTGTTGCTCTTCTCTGCGTGGCTGGGTCTTCTTTGGTTGCCCTGCACAGGAGAATGGAGCTGGAAAGCAGATTAGTGGGGTGGGGAGGGAATGGAGATTTTACAGTATCTTCCCCTGCCATGCCCACCAAGTCACGCCCACAGAACCACTAGTAAAAAAATAATTTAATCCCACCACTGCACAATACCACCGAGGAAAAAAAAACCAAACAAGAAATCCAATAAGAAACCAGCATGGCTGCACAAATGGAAAGACATAAAGGACAAGTACAAAAAATGGAAAGAGAGTCGCACAACTAAATATTAGCAGAGTATCAGCAGATAGCCAGAATCTGCAAAGACGAAGTCAGGAAAGCAAAGGCTCAGAATGAACAAAGTCTTGCAACAAAAGTCAAAGATACTTAAAAAAAGTTTCTTCCAACATATAAATCACAAGAAAAAAGGAAAAGGACGGTCCACTAAAGAGAGAAGACAGTAAGGAAGTAACAGGCAACAGAGAGAAAGCAGAACTGCTTAACTCATTCTTTGCTTCTGTCTTCACACAAAAAGAAACTATAGCTCAACCCACCAAAAACGTAACTGTAAAAGACAGACCAGAAATAAAAGTTAAAATAAGCAAAAAAAATAGTAAGAGAATACCTGTCTGATCTTGATGAAAACAAATCCCCAGGGCCTGATGGATTATATCCCAGAGTTTTAAAAGAGCTGGCAGGGGTCATCTCAGAACCACAGCACCATATCTTTCAAAAATCCTGGAGCACCAGGGAACTACCAGAGGACTGGAAAAGACCTGATGTGGTTCCCATCTTCAAAAAAGGAAAAAAAAAAACGGACCCAGGAAACTATAGACCAATCAGCCTAACATCAATACCCAGGAAGACACTGGAAAAGATAATAAAAAAACAGATCTGCCAACATCTAGAAACAAGTAAAATAATAACTAGCAGTCAGCACGGGTTTGTTAAAAACAGATCATGCCAAACCAATCTCATTTCATTCTTCAACACAGTGACTAAATTAGTAGACCAGCGAAATACTGTGGACATAATATACTTAGATTTCAACAAGGCATTTGACAAAGTAGACAACAATCTACTTCTTGGGAAGCTAGAAAAAAAGTGGAATAGATAGCACCATCACTAGATGGACTCGCAACTGGCTGGCAAACCATACTCAATGAGTAGTCCTTAATGGGTCTAAGTCTACATGGAGGGAAGTAAGCAGTGGGGTGTCACAAGGTTCCGTCTTGAGCCCAGTACTCTTCAATATCTTCATAAACAACTGAGGGAGTAGAAGGGGAACTTACCAAATTTGCAGATGGTACTGTTGGCAAGAATAGCCAACACCAAAGAAGATAGGCTCAAAATCCAGATGGATCTTGACAGACCTGAACACTGGGCCTTATCTAACAAAATGAAATTTGGAGAGAAAAGGAAAGTCCTACACTTAGGCAAGAAAAACCAAAAGCACACATATAGATTGGGCGAAACCAGGCTTAATAGCAGTAACTGTAGAGGGATCTTGGAGTCTTACTGGACAACCAGCTAAATATGAGCCAGCCATGTGCAGCAGCAGCCAAAAAAGCCAATGCAATCCTGAATTGCATTAACAGAGGGATACAATCAAGATCAAGTGAGGTACTAATACTACATTATAAACCTTAGTAAGACCACTCCTAGAGTACTTCATCCAGTTTTGGTCACCACACTATAAAAAAGATGTTGAGACTCTAGAAAAAGTACACAGAAGAGCAACCAAGATGCTGAGGAGACTGGAGACTAAAACATAAGATGAACAGTTACAGGACCTGGGCTTGGCTAGTTTAGTGAAGAGAAGGACCAGGGGAGACATGATAGCGGTCTTCCAAAATTTGAGGGGCTGCCCCAGAGAGGAGGAAGGGGGTCAACCTATTTTCTAAAGCCCCTGAAGGCCAGACAAGGAATAATGGATGGAAATTGAACAAGGAGAGATTCAACCCTGGAAATAAGGAGAAATGTTCTGACAGTGAGAACAATCAACCAATGGAACAGATTGCTTTCGGAAGTTGTGGGAGCTTCATCATTTGAGACGTTCAAGAAGAGATTGTCAGAAATGGTGTAGGATCTTCTGCTTGGACAGATGATTGGCCTAGATAATTTACAAGGTCTCTTCCAACTCTGTTAATCTGTAATCTGAATTGTCGCAACTCTTCAGATCTCCATAAATAGAGCCACAAATCGGTGTGAGAGTCTCAATGGCAACTTTGACGGAGTCTTGGATGACCAAAAGTATGATGTTGACCTCATGATGGAGACCGTTTCCACGTTGGCAGATACTCAATCTCGTTCCAAGAGTCCCAGTGAGTATCGGCCGAGTTGAGGGGGGGTGACATGAGATGGGGTAAGGGTGATGGTGAAGGTGGGGACCGTGCAGCTATAGCAGTTGGGAAGTTGGGTTGGATTTCAGAACTGGATCTTTCTCTGGGTTGAGAAGGTTCATTTGAGGTTCACCTTTGCAGCCCGAAAACCCAAGGACCTATGCAAGGATAATAACCACCTGAACTTCAGAGCTCTGGAGGAACAGAACGAATTGGTGGAAGAAGACTCATCAGCAGCACTTCAGCCAGTCATAGAAGAGGCTATTGCTCCTCACAAGGTCTCCATTTTTATGTATTTTTCTACAAACACCACTAATCTCTATTTCCATTCCATTCAATGACATCCTTTCAGCTTACTTTTACATATCATTTTTGCATCCAGCCTACTTGGACCGATAGCAATAGCAATAGCAATAGTACTTAGGCTTATATACTGCTTTACAGTGCTTTTACAGCCCTCTCTAAGCGGTTTTACAGAGTCAGCCTCTGGCCCCCGATAATTGGGGTCCTCATTTTACCGACCTTGGAAGGACAGAAGGCTGAGTCAACCTTGAGCCTGGTGAGATTTGAACTGCCAAATCGCAGTCAGCTGGCAGTCAGCAGAAGTCGCCCTGCAGTAGTCTGTTCGAACCACTGTGCCACCACAGTTCTACCACATGTAGACCTCAAGTTATGACCACAAATGAGATGGGCACTTCCAGGACTAAATGAATTGGGTAGTAAGTGATCTGTGCTGAATTTTTGTGACCTTTTTTTTTTTTTTGCCATGAGCATTAAGCGAAACCAATTATTTAGTGGTGCAAACGGATGTCCAATCTCTTTCTAAGATGGAGTGATAGAGCACCCACAACTCCTGGTAGCAAGCAGTTCCACTGGTCAATTGTCCTCCCTATTAGGACATTCCTCCTTAGTTCCAGGTCGCTTGCTCTCGTTGATTAGTTTCCATCCTTATTTCTTCTTGTCCTGCCCTCAGGGGCTTTGGAGAATAGCTTGACTCCCTCTTCTTTGGGACAGCACCTTAAATACTGGAATACTGCTATCATTTCCCACCTAGTCCTTCTTTTCCTTAAAACAGACATATCCAGTTTTTGAAGCCATTCTACGTACGTTACGAAGTAAGATAAGAGGTTTCCCAGCTTTAACTCTTCATAAAATATGGTGCCACGTGTTTTACTTCCATCGATCTCGCCTGGCACTCCATCCGGCACAAAACGGATGGCGTCCCATTGGCGTTCCTCTCAATTCTTCTCCTTTTTTCTGCATCCCACCGTATGTAGGAAGAAAAAGAGACCCAGAAAGAGAACCAAGCTGTTCCACACGAAGAGAAGGCAAGCGAGTTGCCGTCTAAGAGGAAGGTCGACACCATACTCACAACACCATCCGGACCGATATTTATTTTGCTCGAATCGGAATCTACGGAAGACCTGAAAGAAGAACAGAAAGCTCTCGAAGAACCCAAAGCCGTCAAGAGGGATCTCTCACCGCCCCGTTCTCTGCCAAAGTGTGAAGCTTTGGCCATCTTGCCGCCGCCTTCTGAATCTCCACGTAAGCGTTGACTGTCACTGAATAGCAGAGATCACCTAGTCCAACCCCTTGCTCAGGCAGGAAACCCTATACCACTTAGATAAATCCTTGTCCAATCTCTTCTTAAAAACCTTCAGTATTGGAGCACTCACAACATCTGTAGGAAAGCTTGTTCTCACCATCAAGCTATTTCTCCTTCGTTCTTAGGTCGCTTCTCTCCTTGATTAGTTTCCATCCCTTGGTTACTTATTGAAGGAAGGACAAGAGACGTCTGCATTAGGGGTGATGAGGACCCAATAATTGAGATGGGATTCTTTCTTTTCAGGATGTGTTCTACTTCCAGAGAAGACCCCACCGGCCTTCCCATCTCCTCCTCCACAGGAACCAAAGACTCTTCAATCAACGTGCTTCGAGGAAGGCTCGGTCCTTAAAATATTGCTCGAGAGGGTATGGTGTTCCTTTCCTTTGAGAAAATCCATAAAATCATGAGCCGGGGTTGGGCCTTGGAGATCATCCGGTGGCCCCTGATTATTTGAAATGTCCTCACAGAATCATGGGAAGGAAGAGTTGGGGATTTGGGGTTCTCTGAGCTCATCTAGTTCAGGAATCCATTTATTCCAGAATCCCAAGCAGAGGGCCTCTAACATCAGTTGGAACAACTCCAGGCAAGTAGCGTCTACCATCTTTGAAAGCAATCTGGGCCGCTGGTGACGCCCATTATGGATATCGCCTTCACAGCTCTCTCAAATCTGTTTCCCAGTCATTTCCAGCCATTTTTCTCGTCTCAACTTCTGAACCCCGCTGTGCACACTTCTATCTAGTCTTCTACATCAGGGGTCCCCAATCTATGGTCCATGACATTTTGAGTGGCCAGCCAGTGTGCATACGTGGGCACAGCCCCACCTATGTGAGCGTCGTCACAGACACTTGCGACCCCACTCACATTAACCTTGTGGGCACCTGTGGCCCCACTCACAGTGGTGTCATCATGGGCACCCATGGCACCACTCGTGTGAGCCTCGTGATGGGGGTACCCATGGCCCCATTTGTGCAAGCGCCATCACAAGCACCTGCGACCCCCTCGTGCACGAGCCTCATGACAGGGGCACCTGTGGCCCCATTCACAATTGTGTCGCTGCAAATATTTGTCCCTCCCACAAAATCATCCCTTCCTTCCTGCCTCCCCTTGCTCCGGGCCGCCAACCCAGAAAGGTTGGAGAACTCTGTTCTATATGACTAGATAGAACTCATAGGGTTCTACCTCAACGGGGTCAAATAGAGAAAGTTCTGGATTTGACCACCAATGCCTTAAAAGAGTAAACAGCAGGGGAAAGAAATGAAAGTTCTTCTTGAAAAAACAACGTTCACACTCAGTAACAATCTGGTTCTTCTTTCTCTTCTTCATCAGACCAAACCCGTCTTTGAGATGGTCCCAAAGGGTCTTCATACCATCATACAAGAAATCGCTGCGATGCATCATCCACAGACGGAAGTCCCAGCTCAAACCGAAACGAAGGTAATCATGCTTATTCACATTTCAGACTCATTTCCCAAAACTGCACCCGAGGAAAGTCCTTATGATGGACTATTCTACGTTCCCATCCTGACAACATACAGATAGCCCTGGATTTACGAACCATTCATTTAGTCATCGGTCAGAGTGTTTGCAGAATGACTACCGTTGTGAGACAACCCAGGAGCAAAACACAACACACAGAGACTTAGACATTTGACAGCGGTTTATCTACAATAGATATATACAGAAATAAACGTGGTAGGCAAAATACCTTTACGAATAGCTTCTTAACTGTACACGGAGAATTCTGCAATGAATACCGGACACAAGGAGAGAGAACAAGCCCTCTAATGGCTGCCTCTTATATAAACACCTCTTAAAGGGATAGAATCCGTCTCCAGTCTTAAAGAGAAATACCCACGCTGTGCTGAATCACCCTCATTTCATCAGCTTAACATTGCATCAGATTTACAGCATTTGGCAGCTATTATTACTGCTCATCAGCTCTTAAATCTTAATACCTCAACGTGACGGTTCAAAGTTACGACGGCGCTGAAAAAAAATGACTCACAGGTGTTTTTCACACTTACAACCGTTGCAACATCCCCATGGTCACATGATTAACATTCATACACTTGGCAACTGGCTCATATTTATGACGGTTGCACTGTCCCAGGATCATGCAATCCCCTTTTGTGAGTTTCTGACGGGCAAAGTCAATGGGGAATCCAGATTCACTTAACAACCACGTTACTAACTTAACAACAGAAGTGATTCACTTGACAAATGAAGCAAGAAAGGTCGTAAAATGGGACAAAGCTCACCCCCAAACTGTCTTGCTTAGCAACAGAAACGTTGGGTTCAATTGTGGTCATAAGTCGAGGACTGACTGTATTTTCTTCAGAGCTATCATCTTTCTGATTCTACTAGATGTCCGATACTGTATTTAATATCAGACAACAGAACTGTTGACCTGTACAGGTGGAGTAACCAACATATACAGTTAGACCGCAACTTATGACTATTTATTTAACAATTGTTTGAAGTTACGACAGCACTGAAAAAAGTGACTTACAAGAGGTCTTCATATTACAACCCTTGCAAGATTCCCATCATCATGCGATCTAGATTTGGTCACTTGGAAACCGGTGTATATTTAGGGTGGTTGAAACCTCCTGGCGGGATCGCCATTTGTGATCTGAATACAGGTAGTCCTCAATTGACGACCACAATTAAGCCCCAAATTTCTGTTGTTAAGTGAGACCTTTGTTAAGTGAGTTTTGCCCCATTTTTCGACCTTTCTTGCCTCAGTTGTTAAATGAATCAGTGCAGTTGATCAGTTAGTGAATCTAGGTTTCTCCATTGACTTTGTTTATCAGAGGGTCGCAAAAGGATCACATGATCCCAGGGACACTGCAACCGTCATAAATATGAGTCAGTTGCCAAGCATCTGAATTTTGATCCTCTGACCACGGGGATGCTGCAAAGGTCGTAACTGTGAAAAACAGTCATAAGTCACCTTTTTCAATGCTGTTGTAACTTTGAACAGGCATTGTAAGCAAACGGTTGTAAAATCAAGGACTTCTAAATATTTATGATCTGATATTTGTGAAAAGCAAAGTCAGTGGGGGAAGATGGATTCCCTTCATCATAATCATTTAATAACCTGGCAATTGAATGGAGCTAGCAGAGTGTTTTCATGGCCGGATGCCCTTCCTGTCGCCAATGCAGAGTTTTGTTCAGCAGATATATTTTCATTGTGCCCAGAGAGAGAAATACCTGCCTCTACCTAGGATTGAATTCACAGACTCCTGATTGTGAGGCGAGAACTCCACCTCTAGGATGCCGTACCACTCCTCAAGACGGATTTGCTTAATGACCATGGTTAAAAAAAAAAAAAAGGTCAACCACATCTGGTCAACCTACTCAACCCTTTTTTCCCCCCTGTCTCTTTCCTGCTGTCCATCTTACTGTCCCAAGAAGGAAGAAGCAGAGAGCATTTTGGTGACCCACAAGGGGAGACTTTTATCTCAACGAGGAAAGGAGAAGGCTACCAGTGAGGAGACGTCTCTTCTCTCCATCCCATGTGGGAAGGAAACTGCTTCAGCTATGGCCACCAGCCTCAGCTCATTCGTGGTATCGCCCGTCGGACAGGTCTTTGCGGACACCATTGAGCGGGCACTCAGTAAATCCGAGGAATGGCTGAATTATTATCTTCCAGTACCAGAGTCTAACAAGGGTGAGAAACAGGTCGCGCTAGTTGAAGCTAAAGAAGACTCCTCTCGTGGCGCATCTCCTAACTCTTGTTTCTCAGGGGGGGGGATTCAATTTTTTTTTTTTAACAACCGGTTATGTGGGTGTGGCTACTTGGGCATGGCCATGTGACTGGTTGGGCATGGCTTGTTTGGGTTTTTTTTTTTTTTTGCAGCACATCCCCTCCTACATTTTTGGGCCTTCTGTGGCCTCAGGGAAGCCTCCTGGCGGGCATTTTTGCTCCCAGGAAGCTAAAAAAATGGATTGCGGCGGTGGAAGTTGCTGCATTCCCCCCGTCCTCCATGTTTTGCCTTCCTGGGCCTCAAGGAAGCCTCCTGGGCGAAGCTGTAAGACTGGAGAGGAATCCCAACCCAGCTGATCCTAGGAGCAACTGATAGTCGGGAGGGGAAAACAAAAAAGAAATACCTTAAGGAGTGACTGGCCAGGGAAGAACCCAGTCAGCAATGTCGGGCATGCGCACGATGTTTCGCATGTGTTTATCACTGACTGACTGAGTGGGAAGGGGAGGGCAGGGCAGAGGAGGCGGGGCCAGCCAGGGGCATGATTTGCCAGTTCTCCAACCTGGGCAAAATCGTAACAACCGGTTCTATAGAACCGGTCTGAACCGGTAGAATTCCACCCTTGTTGTTTCTCCTCCAACATTCATAGTTTTTTTTTTTTTCAAAACCTTTTGTTAGCATTATGGGTAATATTGATTGGAGGTTCCTAGAGGGTCAGCTCCTTGTCAGATATCATTCCCACATAGAGGTAATCCTCACCTTATGACTAGTCACTTAGCAGTCAAAGTTACAACTGACCAAAAAAATAAAAAAAATAAGGAATGTCAAATCTGCCAGCACTTAAAGCTCTAACTAGAAATGTTCCTTGGCTCCATTTAGTGGGAAAAGTATATTTTTATTAGAAGTCAAGTTTATTGCAGTAATGCAAAGCCAGAACTGAGAATCATGCGCTCAAACCCCTAAGTTCAACTTTTCCCTCCCTTAGCTGCCTGTCATTGCTGATACTCCACCCACCCCATCAGGTTCAAGCAAAATGTTTTCAGAATCCTCACTTCAAGCTTAGGTTGATGTCCTGTCTCACCTTCCTTCTTTCCCAAAAGATGAAAAGAGTACAAACTCACACAAACACAGGCAGGCAAGCTGACTCGGACGTCACAGGTTAATTCTTTGGAACTGATAACGTCCTTGGCATTCCAACACGCTCTGCCTGCCAAGTCCGAATTGATAACAAGTAAAAAGCTACTCACAGAGAATTACGAGGCAGGCCACAGGAATCATTCACAACGAAAAACCTGAAGTAAGATTAAACTTTGTCCCGTACAAAGTTCCAGGCGACAACACACCCACTTTTATCCCCTGTGGGGTGTGGCTCAATGACTCAGCTCACTCTCTGACCCTCCCACACCTCCTATGTTGCTGCTCACGTTTCTCCCTACGACGCTGCCTAGGATCAAGCCAACATTCTTCCTCTTGACTCCCTGTCAGGGGCTGCTCCGATATGCCTTCCTCCCGATTAATCTCAGGCTGTTCCTCTCGGTTGTCTGATGAAACCTGAGGCATTATCAGCAAGGAAGGCATTGCCAGAGAGGAAGGTCCTGGGGAGGAAGGCATTCCCAGTTCCTCCTCCTCCTCATCTTCTGAGTCCTCTTCCTCTAACAGCACAGGCTCGGGAATCGGAGCCACAACAGGTTGGTATGCTGCTGACTTCTTATCCCAGGTGACCTTGAAGCGGCATCCCCAGGAGATACAGCCATTACTTTTGCTTTCCCCTACGTTGAACTCCTTCCCCCTGCCATTAACTCCTCCCTTCCTGGAGTTTACGGCAACTGTCACCACATGGTAGCAAAACACAAGCAAGCGTAAGGTAGTGTCATGCCCCCGTCAGAGACTGAATCGGCGAGGGAACGGGAGCTGGAACTAGACCTGACAGAGATTGAGGGGGCAGCTTCGTTGGTTTCAGGAGGAAAATGAGGAGGAGCACGGCCAGTCAGGCCAGGGCCTTTCAGGATTAGGACAACTGGTAGGCAGGGAGGAACTGGGGAAGGATGACCAAGAGCGGCTAAGCAATGAACATGAGAGACAGAGCTCAGGGTTAGAGGAAGGACCACCCCCTCCTGATCCCTGAGCACGGAGAGTGGAGAGAAGGCAAGAACAGCGCAGATTGACCTGGCTACTCAGGAGGAGAGCGCCCCACCCCTCTTCACAAGGCACACCCGGGGACTGAGATTTAAAGAGGCACTGTGGAGAGGGACATTTGTCAGGAACAAACACTGAATTCGTGGAGTGTCGACCTTTGAACTTTCCTGAATTCCTTGCATTCTTTCTGGATTTCTGAATACTTGCCTCGCTCCTTTGATTTCTGGACTCCTCGTCTTGCCTTGCTGGGTTTCTTGCTTCGCAGCCGTGGTGCTCACAGTGTTGGGCTGGACCATTTGCAGCCAGAGGCTGCTTGAGAGGTGTGTGTGTGTGTGTGTGTGTGTGAGTGTGTGTGTGATCACTTTGCTCTGGGACTTTCCAGAACCGCGGGAGCGTTCAGGGAAATTTGGATTAATAAAGGGGTGGTTTGAACTGCCAGTTGCCTGGGTTATCTCTCTGCCGTGCCCTGGGTCATCACAGCTAGTATGGTAGCTGACAAGGGGGACTTTCAACCAGGATTCAAAGTTCCAACGGTCAAGTCCCCTCTATGACTTAACTTTAGTTACCCAGAAATATGGTTGCACTGATGGCCATTTGCAACTTCCCGTGGTCTGTTGTATAATAGTTTTGCTGAAAACTAACATTTGCAGTTTGGGGCAAAGCCTCCCCCATAGTGAATCATTCGTTCACTTGCTTAATAACTGCTGCGGCTGCTTAACAACTACCGCATGCGCTTAATGACCATCGCAAAAACAAAACAAAAAAAGGTCGAACAATCGAATCAGTCGCATAACCAACCTGTTTTATGACTGATAGAACAAACGGCCGTAATGGGCAGGCTCCATTGTGGTCATATGTGAGGGACTTACCTCTACTATTATTACATCAACTGACCACCCAGCAGTGTGATGTTCAACCTAAATTCTTTTTAAACACCCAAGACCTCAAACCTTTGGCAAAATTCACTTGGATGCTTCCCTGTGAAGGAGACGTGTGGTTGTGTTTTCTCAGGCCCTTCCAACGCCACCCCAGGAGCAGTGGACACGTCTATGCAGGACCTTTGCAAAGAAGGTTGTTTCATGAGGATCAACTCGCTTTCGACTCAGCTGAGGAACCGGGCCTTCAAAATTGTGTTGCACCAAATCAAGGCGGCGCGTCAGAACACACATGAGAACCTCTCATTGCTTGACCAGATTTTAGATATGGTAAGCCTCAGGGGGAGCTCAGGGAAGAGGCTGGTCCTACCACCATCACATCCTTGTTTCAAACTTTTCTGCTATCACATGTCCTCCATCCTTATTCCATTCTTCTCTGCTATTGTAGTCTTCTATTTTGTTTCAAAGTTCTCCACTGCTGTACGACCTCCATCCTATGTCTACCATCCTATATCCTTAAGCGCTCGACCATCAAAGTAAGCCCTTCCGAGGTTGTAAAAGGCTGCCAAGAACAGAAGTCTAATTACTGATAAATATCCACCGACAGAAGTTTCGAAAACAAACTTGGAGTGAGCAAGGCTTCAATGAGGACTCTGAGTAGAAAGAGCTTCTTTGCTTCCTGCAAAGAAGCCGGCCCCGAAGGCTGGCTTTTATCCCTGATGGGAGGGACCATCACCTTCCAAGCCTTACTCCCGAGTCACCCTCGCTGCTTCAGCTGCTCTCTCCTTCAAGCAGCCCTGGGCACAGGCTCCCCTGGATCCTCTGCTATGATGCTGCCAGTCTCCAAAAGCTCCAAAGGCAGCACCCCACTCTCTGATAGTCCTGGCCACATCCCTGCATCAGATGCAGGACCCTCATTCGAGTCCTTGCCAGCCTCCCTGACTGGTTCCCTTTCATCTTCGCTGTCAGAGGCTTCTGCCGTCTGTGCCTGCTGCCGGAGAGCCACAACACATCCTTATTTCAAGGTTCTCTGCTGTTGTAGGTTCTCTATTCTTGTTTCAAAGTTCACCACCACCACACAGATAGTTCCCAACTTACAACAATTCATTTAGTGAGCATTTGAACTTATAAAAGCACTGAAAAGTGACTTCTGACCATTTTTCATACTTACGACAGTTGCAGCAATCCCTCACATGATCAAAATTCGGATGCTTGGGGACCGGTTTATATTTATGGTGGTTGCAGGGTCCCAGGGTCATGTGATCATCTTTTGCGACCTTCAAATAAGCAAAGTCAATAGGGAAGCCAGATTCACTTAGCAACCAGGTTACTAATTTAACAACGCAATGATTCAACTGTAACAAGAAAAGTCATAAAACGGGTCAAAACCCACTTAAAAACTGTCTCGTTTACCAACAGAAATTTGGGGCTCAGTGGTGGTCGTAAATTGAGGAATACTTATATTATCATCCCCAGCAACAGATTTATTCTTGAGCTGTCCTTAACCTACAACCACCACTGAGCCCAGAATTTCTGTTGGAAAATGAGACATTTGTTAAATGAACTTTTGCCCCATTTTACGAATGTTCTTGTCGGTAATTAAGTGAATCGCAGTTAAGCTGGAAATATGGTTGTTAAGTGAATCTGGCCTTCCCATTGACTTTGCTTATCAGAAGGTCACAAAAGGGGGAATCACATGACTCTTGGACACTGCGACCGTCATAAATATGAAACAGTTGCCAAGCGTCCGAATTTTGATCAGATGATCATGGGGATGCTACAAACTGAAAAATGGTCGTAAGTCACACTGAACACTTTGAACAGTCACCAAACGAACTGTTGTAAGTTGAGAGCTATCTGTCATCTTTCTTTCACGCTTTGGATAGTTGTAAGTCAAGGACTAGCTGCACTAATGCACCTTTCTCTCTTTCCAGGTGGAATACGCCCAAACTACGGGGAGTGCCACTTTGTCCAATGTCCCACAGCAGTTGTCTAATTTGTGGACTCAATGGAATACCCAGGGGCCACCCAACACAAAGCCATCACCGGCGACGGTCAAAGAGTCCTTCTCTTTAATGCCTGAGGTATTTTGGTAAAACAGGAAACCCAAGTGGGCCCAGACTTTATTAGTGGACATTGGTGGGATAGAAGGGGGCCAGAGCGCAAGAACAACCCGAGGGAAGGCAAAAAAAAAGTCAAGTGGGTAACCAAGACTTTGCAATTCAATTTCTTCCTCTTTTTTTGACGAAGGATGGACAAGGCAGGGGGCCGATCCCTTAAGCATGTACCCTCTCCCAATCAGATCCCTTTTGGAGTACAGGAAGCCAGAGGTGGTATATATCCGGTTCGCACCGGTTCTGCAGAACCGGTAGCAGAAATTTTGAGTAGTTTGGAGCAGCAGTTGCCAACCAGTGGGCCGCAGCCCACCGGTGGGCCTTGAGAAAATTTTGGTGGGCCGCAGAGGACCTAATGGTAAAGACTGCAATGATGACACTATTAAAGCCAAGCTCTTTAACACATTCTTTGGCTCAGTATTTGTAAACAGCAATGGATCATGCCCAGCAATGGATCCTCAACAAGGTCTTGACTATTCAGCTTGTATTTTATTTTCTGATTTATTTATTTTTTGCCAATATGTAGGACAGAACATTTATTTGTTGAGATTTGAAGCTGCCATTTGTTTGACCATTCTGATACATAGTCAAGGTCTTTTTAAAGAGTGGCAGTATTGTCTGTGGTGTTGAATAGCTTTACATCATCAGCGAAGAGAACGCAGTTGCTCTTAATATGATCACAGAGGTCATTTATGTAGAGTATGAAGAGAGTTGGTCCTAGAACACTGCCTTGGGGGACCCCACTATTGACAGGTACAGAATTTGATAGGACGCTCCCAATTTTGACCATTTGTTGTCTGTTTGACAGGAATGCTTCTATCCAGTTATGCAATTGTCCAGAGATACCGAAAGATTTTAGGAGTAGTTTGTCGTGTACCACTGAATCAAAGGCTTCACAGAAGTCTATGTACATTTTGTCTATTGCTTTGCCCTGATCGAGTTGTGTAGTCCATATGTTTCTGCAGTGTAAGAGTTGCAGATTACATGATAGTTTTTTTCCTGAACCAAATTGTTTATTGGAGAGTAGGTTGTTTGTCTCTAAGTGGAGGATAACGGATTGGTTAATAATTGATTCAATGACTTTACAAGTGACGCAGCATAAAGAGATTGGTCTGTAATTTTCAACTAGGCAGGGGTCTCCCTTTTTGAAGATGGGGATGACCGTGGCTTGTGACCATAGTTTTGGCAAGGAGCTGGTCCTGAAAGATTTTTCAAAGATTATGCTTAGAGGTTCGGCTATGGCAATGGATAGCTTTTATAAGAAGTAGGCACATATTCTGTCTGGTCCAATAGATAGAGATGGTTTTAGATTGTGTAGTGCTTTTTCAACATTGTCTTCAGTAAAATCGATAAGTATTAGATCATTGTAGTTGTCTGTGGTTCAACTAGGAAATACTGGGCATGATCCATTGCTGTTTATAAATACTGAGCCAAAGAATGTGTTAAAGAGGTTGGCTTTAATGGTGATGTCGTTGCAATCTTTACCATTAGGTCCTTTCAGGGGTGGGATGGACCTGGAGTATTTGAGGGGCTGCTCCAAAGAAGAGGCAGACAAGCTATTCTCCAAAGCACCCGAAGACAGGAAAAAGAAGCACTGGGTGGAAACTAATCAAGGAGAGAAGCAACCTAGAACTAAGGAGAAATTTCCTGACAGTGAGAACAATTAATCAGTGGAACAACTTGTCTCCAGAAGTTGTAAAATGCTCCAACACTGGAAATTTTAAAAAGATGTTGGATAACCATTTGTCTGGTGTAGGATTTCCTGCCTAGGCAGTGGGGTGGACTAGAAGATCTCCAATTCTGTTATTCTATTCTATTCTAAAAAAGAATCAAGATCATGGGAAGTGTTAATACCACTTTATAAGGCCTTGGTTAGGCCACACTTGGAATATTGCGTTCGGTTTTGGTTGCCACGATGTAAAAAAATATGTTGAGATTCTAAGAAAGAGTGCAGAGAAGTGCAACAAAGAGGATTAAGGGACTGGAGGCTAAAACATATAAAGAACTGTCGCTGGAACTGGGCATGGCTAATTTAATAAAAAGAAGAACCAGGGAAGACATGATAGCAGTGTTCTGATATCTCAGGGGCTGCCCCAAAGAAAAGGGAGTCAAGCTATTCTCCAAAGCACCCGAAGCCAGGACAAGAAGCAACGGATGGAAACTAATCAAGGAGAGAAGCAACCTAGAACTGAGGAGAAATTTCCTGACAATTAGAACAATTAATCAGTGGGACAATTTGCCTCCAGAAGTTGTAAATGCTCCAACACTGGAAGTTTTTAAGAAGAGACTGGACAACCATTTGTCTGAAGTGGTGTAGGGTTTACTGCCTAGGCAGAGGGTTGATCTAGAAGACCTCCAAGATCCCTTCCAATTCTGTTATTCTATTTGTATATATGTACATGGCGAGAAAAATGAATCTTGCAAGTTTAAACATGACTTTATAAAAGATGTACAAAGTTATATCAATGGAAATGGTAGAATCTTTTACTTTCTGTCTGCGGACAATCTGCGCTGTGATTGGTTGCTGTGAGTGGGGAGGGGGAGTCTCCCTTTTTCCCGCCTTTTTCTTCTGTGTGCTCTGGGATTTACCTCAGGGGGCTCCTTTTTTTTGCCCGATTATCTAGTTTGCTGTATACATAGTTGTAAAATATATATAAATAAATATATAAATAAACAAGAATATATTTGTATTTTATAAATAAATATATTTCACAATTACCAGTATACACCAAACTCGATTTACCTCAGGGTGCTCCTTTTTGCCTGACTATATTTTACTATGTATATCTATATTTTACTATGTATATTTTACTATACATAGTAAAATATATATAAATAAATATATACATAAACAAGAATAGAATGGAATGGAGTGGAGTGGAGTGGAGTGGAGTGGAATGGAGTGGAATAGAATAGAATAGAATAGAATAGAATAGAATAGAATAGAATAGAATAGAATAGAATAGAATAAGGGAGGGGAGGATAGAGCATTGAGCTGGAAGGAATCCTGGAGGTCATCTAGTCCAGCCCCCTGCTCAAGCAGGAGACCCTTATAGCATGTCAGACAAATGGCTGCCCAGGATCTTCTTAATTAATTAGGAGGACAGAGAACAGAGAACAGTAGAATAGAGAACAGAATAGAATATGGAATGGAATGGAATGGAATGGAATGGAATGGAATGGAATGGAATAGAATAGAATAGAATAGAATAGAATAGAATAGAATAGAATAGAATAGAATAGAATAGAAGTCTCAACATCTTTTTTACATCATGATGACCAAAACTGAATGCAGTATTCCAAGTGTGGACTTACCAAGGCCTTATAAAGTGGTATTAACACTTCATGTGACTTTGTAAAATACAAAGAATATATTTATATTTTATAAATAAATATATTTTACAACTACCGGTATATATACGCCAAACTCGATTTACCTCAGGGTGCTTTTGTTTGCCTGACGATCTAGCTTGCGGTATACATAGTTGTAAACTATATATAAATAAATAAGTATATATTTGTATTTTATAAGTAAATATATTTTACAACTATATGCAGCAAACTCGATTTACCTCAGGGTGCTCCTGTTTGCCTGACTTAGTTCGCTGTATATATAATTGTAAAATATGTATAAATAAATATGTATTGATATATTATAAATAAATATATTTTACAACTATATAGACACCAAACTCGATTTACCTCAGGGTGTTTCTGTTTGCCTGACTAGCTAGTTTGCTCAGGATGCTCCTGTTTGCCTGACTTAGTTCACTGTATATATAATTGTAAAATGTGTATAAATAAATATATATTTATAT
>NW_020769443.1:1303889-1323000 GCF_900518735.1 Pseudonaja textilis | reverse complement strand
CTGTATATATAATTGTAAAATGTGTATAAATAAATATATATTTATATATTATAAATAAATATATTTTACAACTATATATACACCAAACTCGATTTTACCTCAGGGTGTTTCTGTTTGCCTGACTAGTTAGTTTGCTCAGGGTGCTACCGTTTGCCTACCTATCTAGTTTGCTGAGTTGTAAAAAAAAAAATCAATAAATATATGTATAAATAAATATATATTTTTATTTTATAAATATATTTTACAACTATAAATACAGCAAACTAGGTCTACCTCAGGTTCTCTAGTTTTTCTGACTATCTAGTTTGCTGCATATATGGAATGGAATGGAACAATTTGACCCAAATTGTTGGGGGCAACAGGATGATTCTGTAAACCGCTTAGAGAGGGTTGTAAAGCACTATAAAGCGGTATATAAGTCTAAGTGCTATTGCTATTGCTATATATACCTAGTTGTAAAAGCCGGGCAGGGGGTTATTTTATTATATTATTTAATTAATTTATTATATGATTCTCTCTTTTATTAGTTTTGATTGTTTTTATATGAGCTTTTATATTCTTGCAAGCTGCCTTGAGTCACCATGTGCGAATAGGCAGCAATATAAATTTCCAGATAAATAAATATGGGGAATTCTAGGAGTTGAAATACACAAATGGTGGCTGTGAAATTCTGGGAGTTGAAGTCCATCCATCTTAAAGCTGCCAAGGTAGAAAACCTTACATTAGAACAGAGGCAGTGGTGAGATTCAATTTTTTTTTTACAACCGGTTCTGTGGTCGTGGCTTGGTGGTCGTGGCAGGGGAAGGATACTGCAAAATCTCCAGTCAGAGGTGGGATTGGCCGGTTCTCCGAACTGCTCAAAATTTCTGTTACCAGAACTGGTCAGAATCTGCTGAATACCACCTCTGAACAGAGGTCTCCAACCTTGGCAACTTTACGAGTTGTGGACTTCAACTCCCAGAATTTCTCAGCCAGCAAATGCTGGTTGAGAAATTCTGGGAGTTGAAGTCCTCGATGCGCCGGCTGAAGAAGTCTGGGAGTTTAAGTCCATAAAGTTGCCCAGGTTGGAGACTCCGACATTAGAAGATTTCTTGCCACACAAAGCCACTTTCTGATTTGAAATATCTCACGCATCAAAGCTAGAGATCCACTCCTTCCTTTCTTTTGTTTACCCTTAGCAACTGGAGTTGAAAGCTTTCCTTCTGACCCGTGACCTGGCCCGGGAGCTCTACCACACCTACCACAACCTCTTGCCACACATCTCCGAGCTGCCGGCGCACCTGCAGGAGAAGGTGACTCAGATCCATGAAAACCTAGAGGAGATGCAGGGCTACCTGTCCTCCAGCACCAACCTGAGGGATCTGCCCAACAGCATCGTTCTCCAAAGCCGGCAAAAACTAGCCACGGCCCGGGAGAATCTGGATGAGTTGTTGGAATTCATGGGAAGGAATGCGGGGTCTCCTTGGCTACCCCAGGCCAGTTCTTCTCACTCAGGCAAGGAACTGTTGTATCATCCTGCCCTCAGGCAACGAGAAGGGACCAACTCTGAGCAGAAACTCAAGACAGAGAGCACAGGGTCTCGGCAGTTTCTCCACCCACCTCCTCCAACCCCACCTCGACCCTAGCTTCCTTTGACCCACAGATGCCAAACGCTGAAAGGCTGACGAGCTAGCGGGCTTTGGTTCCACCACAGAAGCCGTGGGAGGAAGGCGGAGGTCTTGTAGGGCTGGGGGTGAGGTAGGTCAGCTTCCCTGGGCCAGCGGAAGGGCTTCAGGCATCGTTTCCAATTAAAGACCCTTGGAAACCAGCAAGCCTCTTCACGTTCCTTCGGGATCTCCTCAAACAGTTGTTCCAGCTAAACACGTAGGCTTGGCGAGTTCCTCAAGCTAGTCAGCTTGAAGATGGGTGGACTTCAACTCCCAGAATTCCCCACCTATCTAGGCTGGCTGGCTGGGGGATTCTGGGAGTCGAAGTCTACCCATCTTCAAGCTGACAATCTTGAGGAGCACTAAGCTAGAGTTGGCCTCTTCTGGCTTTTCAACTCAAGCTGAGTTGAAGATGTTCTACCAACTCATGGCTGGTGGTGATTGTGGACAGCAGGGAAGATCTTGTGGCCATTGCTTGGATGAGATATTAAACATTGAAGTCCCTGACAGTGGGGACACTGGCTGACCTGAAGCTCTGGTAGATGATGGCCATCACTTGTGATCGCTTACTTGACACTCACAAGGGTGTACAAAAGGGAGAATCCTTCCATGAAAAGACCCCTTGAGGCCATCCAGTCTTGACCCCTGCTCAGGGCAGGAATTTGAATTCTAGATGGCTGTCCGGCCTTTGCTTGAAGACATCCAGCAAAGGAGAATGCCAACAGTGTTTGAGGTCATGAGTTCCTCTGTCTAACTGTTCATAACTGCAGCTATTCTGCTTCTAAAGCATTTATTTATCAAATTTATATACTGCGGTCTTGGGCACTGTATTCTGTAGTCCTCCTAATTTGGGAAGAGACCAATTCTATTTGTAGATATACAGGTATTCCTTGGCTTACAACCATCTGTTTAATGACATTTCAAAGTTACGCCAGCCAGGAAGAAAAAGTGATTGATGACCTGACCTCAGCATTATGACTGTTGTACCATTCTAATGGTCACACAATTGTAATTCAGCTCGCATTTACAACCAGCAGCTGCATGCTGTGGTTGCACAATTCAGTTGTGACTTTGGCATCTAGTTTCCAGTAAAACAATGTCAATTGGGGAAGCTGGATTCATTTAACGACCACACAGTTCACTTAACAACCAAATGGTTCACCTAACAACCATGTGGTTCACTTAATGACACGATTCGCTTAAAGTCTGTGTGATTTTCTTTATGGCTGTGGTAGAAACAATTGTAAAATCAGTCATGTGATGTCTCGACTTGTGACTACACTGACTTACAATTGAAATTCTGGTCCCAATTGCTGTCGTAAGTTGAGAACTGCCTGTAATTCAGAAAAACCATGCACCGGGGATATAAAAAAGCCAGCAAAGCTTTTAACCAGAACTGCCTTCCCAGAGATGCCAGCCATTTGGGAAATCTAATTTTTTCTGAATTTCTGTAGCTTGTTAGTTAACGATCCCCGATATCAAATTTTGGAGCCTCGGGTGATATGATGATCAAGTTAACTCTTTGGGGGAAGCTTGATCTGTAAATTGACCAAGCAGTCTGGATTTTTCTCATCCACTAAAAAGACAATTCCCCATCACTAATATGAAAACTAACCAAGCGCTCGTGTGAACACAGCTATTTGGGTTTTACTGACAACCTAAGATGTGCAAATTCCACCCAGATGTTTCAAACAATACAACCACAATATAAAATATTTTGTTTTTCCTCCTGATACCTTCAAACCTTCTGATGGTTAAAGAGCAAAAGGCAGAAACAGACAAGAGGAAGGCCAGAAAAACGAGACCCACAGTTGGCCAATTGGGAAGTAAGCCAGGAAGGGGTTGAATCACACACCCACCACACTGAAACGGAACAAACGCAAGAGAGAAAACATCTTAAAGGCCAGGAATTTAAAAATAAAAGTGAAAGTCCATCTGGAAAGACATCTCTTTAACAATGTTTGAAAATATTTCAAAACCCAAATGCACAGATATGCAACAGATGAAACCTGACTGTGAGAGGGACCTTGGAGTCCTAGTGGACAATCACTTAAATAGGAGCCAACTGTGCGCTGCAGCTGCCAAAAAAGTTAACACAGTTCTAGGCTGCATCAACAGAGGGATAGAATCAAGGTCACCTGAAGTGTTAATACCACTTTATAAGGCCCTGGTAAGGCCACACTTGGAATCCTGCATCCAGTTTTGGTCGCCACAGTGTAAAAAACGATGTTGAGACTCTGGAAAGAGTGCAGAGAAGAGCAACAAAGATGATGAGGGGACTGGAGGCTAAAACATATAAAGAACAGTTTGCAGGAACTGGGTATGTCTAGTCTGATAAAAAGGAGGACCGGGGTGACATGATAGCAGTGGTCCAATGTTTAAGGGGCTGCCACAAAGAAGAGGGGGGGGGTCCTTCTATTCTCCAATGAACCTGAATGCAGGACAAGAAGCAATGGATGGAAACTATTCCAGGAGAGAACCAACCTAGTACTAAGGAGACATTTACATTACATTTAATTGAGAACAATTATGCAGTGGAATGGCTTGCCTCCAGAAGTTGTGGGTGCTCCAACACTGGAGGTTTTCAAGAGACTGGACAGCCATTTGTCCTGAAAGGTATAGGGTTTCCTGCTTGAGCAGCGGGTTGGGCTAGAAGACCTCCAAGGTCCCTTCCCACTCCGTTGTTCTGTAAAATATAAAGAAGAAGATGGGCAGAAAGATTTATGAGGCGCTGTCCGAGCTTGGTGGTTTTCTTGCAGATGTTTCATTACCCAATTAGGTAATAGCATCAGTGCTAGTCAGAAACGGGGTTTGCTCTCAATTTATATGCGTTAGCAGCTTGCCCTGTCAGCATTGATGGGGTTTGGTCTTAGAGGTTCTTTGGTTGGGCTGTTTACTGTTGGGTCGTTTGGCAGTTCTTTGATTGGGATATTGTTTATTTGATTGCTGGTCTGATGTTAATCATCA
Organism: Pseudonaja textilis; assembly: GCF_900518735.1. The sequence goes on along the minus strand of NW_020769443.1, from coordinate 1,318,387 downwards.
ACTTAATCTATGCTGATCTGGGTGCTGATCGTTGGAGGGAAGGGTTTTGGGCTTTTTGTTCCCTTTTTGGCTTGTCGATTGTCTCTTTTGCATAGTCTATAGATGTTGTGAATGTCTGCTTTTAGTCACGAAGTTGTGTCTGACTCATCACGACCCCATGGACAACGTTCCTCCAGGCCTTCCTATCCTCTACCATCCACCGGAGTCTTTGTTAATGTCTGTGTGTCTACTCATGGCTGATTCGTCAGGTTTCTAGAAATCCCCTTGACAATTTTGGATCGGTCTAGGATGATCGCATTTTCCCAATTGAAACTATGGTTAAGTTTGGCCATGTGTTGTGAAGTTAGTCTTCATCATGTGCATCAGTTGGTGTTCACGGATGCATTCTGCGAGTCTTCTGCCTGTTTGTCCTTCCTACATAGTGGTTGTTGCAATCCTTACACCATATTTTATAGATGACTCTTGTTTTTCCTGCTGGGCCTGTTGGCCTTCTGGATCAAAGAATCTCTAAGACCTCCCCCCATTAACCCTGACACGATACACAACAGCAATAGCCCTTAGATTTATATACCGCTTCACAGTGCTTTACAGCCCTCTCTGAGCAGTTTACAGAGTCAGCGTCTTGCCTCCAACAATCTGGGTCCTCATTTTACCGACCTCGGAAGGATGGAAGGTTGAATCAACCTTGAGCCAGTCAAAATTGAACTCCTGAAGTGAGCAGTGACTTGGCCTACAATGCTGCATTCCAACCACTGGGCCATCACGGCTCACGGGAATCGGGGTGTCAAGCTCATATTGTCACGGTGGCATCACGTGATATATTGGGACTTTTCCCCTCTTTGCTAAACCAGGTGGGGCGTGGCCAGTGTGTGAGACATCCAGCCCGTGGGCCGGGAGTTTGACAGCCTTCCACTAGAGAATAAACTGAGAGCAAACCCCACACTCCATCTGGCACTGATGATGTTTGCGATAGTGGCAAATATCTGTAGCTTGAGTGTAGGATGAGGACGGAGGTTCAATCTCCGAATTTGTGGGTCGGTTTCTCAATGTTTCCAGGCTAGGTAACATCTTCAGTGGAATTTAGGAGATGTCAGTGCTATTAAGGGCTTCATGTGGTCAGTAGGTCTTGTGATGTGAAGCTCATGTCAGGTGTCTTGTGATGGGTCTTGTGATGGGAAGGTCTCATCAGGTGAGGGTCGTTGGGAGGAAAAATGTTTGTTGAGGGGCTTGCGCGGGTTGGTTGCCATCGCAGGTTGGCTATGCAGTTGATCCCCCCATGCAACCCACACACACACACACAGACAACCAGCACTTCCCCTTCCAACAATCCTCATCTCATGTGACCTCCCCATCACAAGACCCTTACCTGATGTGACCTCCCCATCCCAAGATCTACTGACCACATGGAGTAAGCAAAAGGACACTGACGCCAGACATCCCCTAAACTCCAGTGAAGACCTTAGCTAGCCTGATAACGAAGCGTTCGGAAAACAACCCATAAGCTCGGAGAATGAACCTCCATTCTTCCTGACGATGTTACCTAGTTGGTTCCTGAGACATCTGCAAGAAAACAAGCAAGCTCAGAGAACACCAAGGACACCACAGTTCAACCCTGATCTGCAAATATTCTCCTTTATTAGAGAAATATATCTCGGGATCCTAGAAGGAGATTGCTTCAAGAAGCCCACGATTTGGGTAAGTCTTCTCAGCCTCGGTTGGGAATGACATCCTCTCTGGGTGCCTCCCCTTCCCCTTGGCTGGGAAGTGGGATTCCCATAGCAATGACCTGACCTTTGGCCATCTGTGACATCACCATGCTTCACAAGGGCAGCATGGAATACTGGGAGTTTCTTGGACTCCAGGGAAGAAAGGAAGATGCTGCCATGAAGGAAGAGGTGATTTTCGTCCATCTGAGGTGGCCGAAGTGGGAGAACCATGGGTGAGCGAAAACAGTGGCTTCCCATTTGTGCATTCTGAGATTTGGGGAAGCAGAAAATCAGGGGAGTAAAATCGTATTAATGGACATCAACGCTCAAACTCTCTCCTTTTATAAACTGAATGGGACAACTCACTGGGGCCAACTCACCACAACCAATCACCACGGGACAAGCCGACAATTCAATTATTTAAAATAATATTTTAAATTATTTTAATTTTTGTCATTCACTTTTAAATTCATCCCTCTTTTCGCCTCCATTCTTTAATGCTTCTATTCCATTATTTCTTCAATATTAGTGTAGCTCTTGTCTCACAGTGAGTTGGCCATGGTGAGTTGGCATAGACTTTTTATAAACCAGACAGAGAGAGAGAGATTCATGCCAGCGCGATCTGTATTAACTGCCAAAGTTAGATTTAGGTTGTTAATTGTGTTTTTTAAACCCCAATAATTTTTCTTGGCTGATTGTAGCTGGCTCTCTCCAAGCGGCTTGCGAAAAGGCACACAATGCTATCCAGGGCAGCATCATAATCACAAGTCCCATAATCACCTACAACTAAGTGGTCACCTCCCTCTCAAGGCTGCATCCCTCAGCCCATTTAAACTTTTTCAAAGAGACTGGTCCTCAAAAATTTCCCCTCCAAAATCATGAGAGAAGGGGGGTGGAGTTGAAGTAACCAAGGGGAGAAAACACCAGAAACGCTGCTCTGTTAAGTGCTCTTTTTGCATGCCTCTGGGCTAGACTAGTTGCCCTCAAGGGTCCCCATCCGCTCTAACGATTCTGCTGTTTCATTTCCTTCCTTTGGACTCCTCACTTTTGGATGATGCCCTGTGGATGACTGCAGACCCTGACCGAGAACAGGTATTTGTTGTAGAGACACATAGACTTGAATTATTCTGAAAGACACGAGGCGTGTTTCCCTTATTCGTGCAAGGGGCAACAATTAAGGTTGACAATTGGATAACCAATAGACGACAATATTTGTAGCTCAGGGTCGAATGGTGTAATCCTTGGTGGTCTCTGAGCTTGATTGGTTTTTTGCAGACATTTCATAACCCAACTAGTGCTACAAGGGAGTGAGGTTTGCTTTCTGTTTATATTCACATACCATTCATTTACTTGTACATACTATTCAAAAATGAAAATGAAGCGAAAAGATCAAAACACCTTCTCAGGAGCTAGCAGCATCTAGATAAGCAGGGATATAAGCTGAAAACTATACCCTAATCAAAGAACTACTAAGAATTAAACCACACTCCCACCAAAACTTACAACGTAAGTCAGAGGTCCCCAACCTGTGGGCTGTAGCCCACTATTGGACTGTGGCTTATTGGCCACTGGGCAGCATGAGTGGTTGGCCAGTGTGCGCACACGCGCACACTGGCCAACTCATGCTAGCATCACCACGAGCATGATGCAGGCGCTAGCATTGCACACATGCTCACGGCCCTGTTTGTGTCGCGCTTCCAGCCCTGTTTGCATGTGCACATGCCTGCGTAAAAGCACCTGGTGTGCAGTGCCCTATAACATCATTTGTAGGGTAGAAGTTGAAACAATTTATGTCCAGGATGTGAGGGGTCTGTAGATATTTTCACAGGCCTCTTTTTGACTCGTGCAGTATACAGGTCCTCGAGGGAAGGCAGGTTGGTAGTAATAGGTTTTTCTGCGATCCTAATTACCCTCTGGAGTCCGTGCCTGTCCTGTTGGGTTGCAGAACCAAACCAGACAGTGATAGAGGTGCAGATGACAGACTCAATCATTCCTCTGTAGAACTGGATCAGCAGCTCCTTGGGCAGTTTGAGCTAAATGAGTTGGTGCAGAAAGAACATTCTTTGTGGTGCTTTTCTGATGGTGTTTTTGATGTTAGGTGTCCATTTTAAGCCTTGACATGTGATAGCATCTAGAAATGTGAGGGTCTCTACTATTGATACTGTGTTGTCTAGTATTGTGAGAGGTGGTTGCGTAGGAGGGTTTCTCCTAAAATTTACCACCATTTCTATGGTTTTGAATGTATTTACTTCAAGATTGTTCTGACTGCACCACAAGGCTAGTTGTTCAACCTCCCATCTATATGCAGATTTATCGTTGTCTCGAATGAGACCAATCACTGTTGTATCATCTGCAAACTTCAGTACTTTAACTTTTGAGATGCAGTCATTGGTATATAGAGAGAAGTGCACCCAGCCCTGGGAGGCTCCTGTGCTAATTGTACAGGTATCTGATGTGAAAAGGAATCTTGTTATGTAGGATTGTGATATAGGATTGTATTCTGTATGTAAGTATGACGTGAAGTCTTAGTAGCGCTTTATAAAGCCAAAGCACCTGGATGGTATTTGCCATGAGCGATTTGTTAATATCGGTATTGACTGGTTAGCACATCTTAGGAAACAGAGAAACCTGGTTAAAGATCTGGTTTGGAATTCAAGTCTGCTTTCTAATTTGTCTTTCATTCCATTGTCCAGCTTGGAGACAGGGACGTGCAGAGCATATCAGACAATCAATCTTTGCAGGATTTGAATTACATCATCGATCAGCTGGAACGGGAGGAAATGGAGGGTGAGTAAGAGGATTCCCGGGAAAATAAGAGAGACTTCTGGGCCATAAGCTTTAGGAAGGCTGATAGTCCTCGAGTTACAACAGTTCTATTTAGTGACCATTCAAAGTTACAACGGCTCTGAAAAAAGTGTCAATGACTGTTTTTCACGCTTACGAGCATTGCAGCATCCCTACGGTCACATCAAAATTCAGATCCTTGGCAAGTGGTTCATATTTGTGATGGTTGCAACATCCCTGTTATGGCCCACTAGCTGCCAGCAGAACTGGTGGCAGAATCGGACAACGAGGAGGTTGGGGAGGAACCTGGGCCAGTGCTGGAGTCTGAGAAGGGCTCTGATGGATGCTCCGCCATCCGACGTTTCCCAGCCACCGGAGAGGCAGCTGCCTTTGGAGGCTGATATGAGTGGGGAGGAAGAACAGCTGGGGCCTGTTCCAGACCCACGTATGCATAGAGCTGTTAGGAGAGGAGAACAACAGAGGACAAGGAGTCGACTCGGGAAGCAAAGCACACATGGACACTGAATGGCCCCTCTCTGGCTGAGGAATAAATAGAAGGAAAGGGGAGTGGCAATTATCACAAGGAACTGATAAGGTCTATTGCTGCAATTTACTCTTTGAAGGACTATTGCCTGGACTTTTTGGTGGGTGAGTGCTATTAATTCACAAGAGGTAAATAAAGAGGAGGGGTTTTTTGTGACAAGGAGTCTGTTTCTTGCTTCGACTAAGGCTGGGTCAGAACAGTCCTGGGGGAGTCACATCATCTGCTTTTGTGACCTTCTGACCAGCAAAGTCAATGGGGGAATCCAGATTCACTTAACAACCATGTTACTAAGTTAACCAATGCAATGATTCACTTACAACTGTGGCACAAAAAGTTATAAAAATGGAACAAACTCACTTAACAAATGTTTTACTTAGCAATATCCATTTCTGGCCTCAGTTGTGGTTATAACCCAAGGACTACCTGTACTGAGTTCAGAGCACCAGGATATTTGTTGCATGGGGACGTCGCGGGGTATGTGACACCCCTGTGGCTTTGAAGAAATGCCTTTGATTGACTCTTAAGGCAGGGGGTCTCCAACCTTGGCAACTTTACAACTTGTGGACTTCAACTCCCAGAATTCCTCAGCCTGTGAATTGGAGTCCACAAGTTGTAAAGTTGCCAAGGTGACCTTCTGACCAGGGACCACCAAACCCATAATTTTTTGGACCTCGGGGACCACCAAACTCATAATTTTAAATCCCGCGGACCACTAATATGAATTCTGACTGACGGTGGCTTGCTGACGTTGGTGGGAGGGAGGGAGGGAGAGATCCAATCTAACCTTGGAGTGTTGGTGGTGATGTTCTTTCTCTCTCACACCCATACACAAACATACCCACACATAGAGGTCACACACACACACACACACACACACACACACACACAACATCCAAGGCAGCCACATTCCTAACCTGCTTTTTAGCTCCGTTCTCAGGGGGAGAGAGAGAAAGAGAGAGACGATATCCTTTGATCCTAAATAAAGATTGATTCAGTGATCAGTAGGAAAATGGGGTGGGGGATTTTCCTGCAGATTTTGGGGAGGATTTTCCAAGGGTCTCTGCTCTGTCTGCAGGAAAAAAAACCCAAAAAGTCTGCAGGAAAATTCCCCACCCTGTTTTCCTACCGATTGATCATTCTTTATTTGGGATCACGGGATACTGTCTCCAGCTCCATTCTCAAGGGGGGGCGGGGAAGAGAGAGAGACTGACTGACTGACTGACTTTTGGCTTCATGCAAGGAAAGCAGCAGAAGTCTCTCTTTCTCTCCCTCAAACTCTGCCAGAAATGAGTCTTTGTGAGACTTGTCACACTGGTGCAGCCTCTTGGAGCAAAATGCCTTGCAGGGTCCCAAAGACTCATTTCTGGCGGAGTTTAGGGGAGAGAAAGAAAGACTTTTTGCCGCTTCCCTTACATGCAGCCAAAAGCAGAAGAAGAAAAGAAAGAAGCAGCCTGGTGGCCAGGCCAGGTGTGTGGGGCATGTGAGGCAAGTTCCCCACTTCCGCCCCTTCCCCCCTCCCCTCACGACACAAGCTTTGTGTTCCCACGGGCCTTGTGTTTCTGCGCAGCCTGGATTAATTGCTTTGGGGGTGACTTTTCTCTGCGGACCACCAACCACCGGCTGCCAACCACTGCTCTAAGGAGCTTAAACAAGCCCTGAAGTCTTATTGGAAAGAAAGCACCACCTGCTGGCTTCAAATGAGGACGATTCAATCCACATCATTTATAGGTAGTCCCCCTCATACGACCACGATTCCAAGGGAATCCTGGGAATTGAAGTCCACATATCTTCAAGATGGCAAGATTAAGAGTGAAGGAGTTTGGGAGGAGGGTCGGAGATGCCATTTCCACCCCATTCCCCCTTCTTACAGGTAGTCCTTGACTGACTAGCCGTGGTGATGCAGTGGTTAGAATGCAGTACTGCAGGCTACTTCTGCTGACTGCCGGCTGACTGCAATTTGGCAGTTCGAATCTCACCAGGTTCAAGGTCGACTCAGCCTTCTGTCCTTCCAGGGTGTGTAAAATGAGGACCCAGATTGTTGCGGGCAAGAGGCTGACTCTGTAAACCGCTTAGAAAAGGCTGTAAAAGCACTGTAAAGCAGTATATAAGTCTAAGTGCTCTTGCTACTGTGGGGACCAGAATTTCCTTTGTCAACTAAGTCAGTTCAGTGACTCGTGCCTGATTTAACAACCTTTTCTGCCATGGTTGTTCAGTGAAGCACTGCAATTGTTAAGCGAATCTGATGGTCATTAAGCAAATCTGGTTCTCTCCATTACCTACTCAGCTACAGGTAATGGGGAAATGTCACTAATGCTGAAGACATGACCTCGGCCTGTTGCAACCACCATTAAATACATGCCGGCTGCCCAGATCTTGATCTTGCAACCATGTTGACGCTGCGTCAGTCGTAAGTGCAAACACTGGTCCTAAGTCACATTTTTCCATTTTTGGTCACTAAATGAGTTGAGGACTACCTGTAATATTGTCCACCTTGACGGGGGGGGGGGGTCTCCTGAGGAAGAGACAGTCCAGCTCTGAACGGTAGAAGCTGAACCTACCATGGGGATATCTCATGTCCGAGGCTGTCGGGAGCAGGATGATGGGCTTTGGTCTCAAGCTACCTTTCTCCACAGCGCTCTCCCTGGACATCATGAGCAGCCCAGACGAAGAGCTGAAGGTGGATTGGGAAGTTTCCCGAACCCCTTCTCCGGTCAGCACCGTCACACCGGGAGTCTCCAGCCAGCCGTACCTGACGGAGGCGGATCTCAACTTGTCAGTGGAGTCTGTCTCTCCACCACCTCCCTCGCTTGATTCCTTCTTTCCTTGCAGTCTGATTGAGGACTCAGCGTTCTCCATCGAGAAGGTGGGTGGGCTCCGTCTCTTTTTGTTCTGACCGTAGGCCGTAGTCCTCATCCTGATATTATCCTCTTTTATTTAATTTACAGTAAACTCCTCTCCAGCAAAAGTCCTGCCCAACAGTCTTTCAAGATAGTTCTCAATTGCAGACCTTTAATCAGGCTTGGAGAGTTGCCAGGCCGGTATCTTTCGGACGCCACAAGACTCGGCAAGCATGCAGGAATGAACTAATTGGTCTCCTGCAAAACCCCACTCCCCTTTTGCTCCTCTTTTATTCCCTCTGGGAGGGCCCATTCACCGTCCACCTGTGGCTTTACTCCCGAGTCGGTCCTTGTTCCTTAGCTGTTCCCTTCCCCTGGAAGCTCTGCGCATGAGCACACTGGGAACAGGCTCCAGCTGTTCTTCTGCCCCACTGATATCTGACTCCAAAGGCAGCTGATAACTATCAGACAGCCCTGGCCCCATCTCTGCCTCCGATGCAGAGCCCTCATCCGAGCCTTCTCCAGACTCCAGGACTGGCCCAAGTTCCTCCCCAACCTCCTCACCGTCCGAGTCTGCTGCCAGCTGTGCTGGCGGGCTACAACTGTTTTCGCCTGCAGGTTCAGAGAGCCACTTGCCAGGTTGATGGGTGGGGGAGGTGCTTCTCACCACTCATTTGCTCGGCGTTGGATTTATATATTTATTTTGTATCCTGCCTTTATTACTTTTACAAATGACTGAAGGCGGGGAAGGTATCTGACATACTTCACTTTTCCCACAACAACAACCCTGTTAGGTGGATTGGGCTGAGATTGGCCTGGAGTCACTCAGTTGGCTTTCATGCCAGAAGTGGGACCAGAACTCACCATCTCCTGGTGATTGGTACAGACTCAGCCAGCCAACTTTCATGCCTAAGAAGAGACTACAACTCCTGGTGATTGGCCCCAAAATCACCTGGCCGGCTTTTATGCCCAATAGAACTAGAACTCATTGTCTCCTGGTGATTGGCCAAAAGTCAACCAGTCCGCTTTCATGCTTAAGGTGGGACTAGAACTCATTGTCTCCTGGTGATTGGCCAAAGGTCAACCAGTCCGCTTTCATGCTTAAGGTGGGACTAGAACTCACTGTCTCCTGGTGATTGGTCAAAAGTCAACCAGTCCGCTTTCATGCTTAAGGTGGGACTAGAACTCACTGTCTCCTGGTGATTGGTCAAAAGTCAACCAGTCCGCTTTCATGCATAAGATGGGACTAGAACTCACTGTCTCCTGGTGATTGACCAAAAGTCAACCAGTCCGCTTTCATGCATAAGATGGGACTAGAACTCACTGTCTCCTGGTGATTGACCAAAAGTCAACCAGTCCGCTTTCATGCATAAGGCAGGACTAGAACTCATTGTCTCCTGGTGATGACCCAAAGTCACCCAGCAGCTTTTATGCCCAAAATGGAACTAGAACTCACTGTTTCCTGGTGATTGGCTTAAAGTCACCCAACCAGCTCTAATGGCTAAGGCAGCAGTGGTGGATCAGCTGGAGGGGGGGTACCAGGGTAAGGTGGCTGGGGTGAGGCAACTGCAACCATTTTCCCCATTCCATCACGATATGAGCACCTTTTGCTAAGTTGTAACTTTGGCATCACTTTGAACAATCGCTATTTCTCTGAAATGGTTTAGGGCAAGGGTGTCAAACTCAAGGCCAAGATCCGGCCTGCAGGGTGCTTAGATCTGGCCCATGGGGCTGGCTTGGAAATAGAAAAGCACCAGCCTGCAGTTGTTCTGCTAGCGAAAACGGGGCGCTGGTGGGGGACACACATGCTCCCACATGCTGCATTTTCAGCCTGGACGGCCTCCTGCAGCACTCTGCTGGCCAAAACAGGATGCAGGGGGGCTTGACACAGCCCCGCCCCCACACCCTGTTTTGGCTGGCAGGGTGCTGCAAGAGGCCCGCAGTGGACTACTACAATGCTGATCCAGCCCTCGAAGAAATCCAGTTTGACACCCTTGGCAGAGGGTCACCTGGGCAGGAGGTTGGACTAGAACAGTGGTCACCAATAAAATTTTGGTGGTCCACAGAGAAATGTCCCCCCCAAAGCAATTAATCCAGGCTGTGCAGGAACACAAGGCTGCGCCGCCCACAGGAACACAAGGCTTGCGTTGCTTGCATTGCGAACAACATGAGGTAGTGAGCGGAGGGGGGAAAGGGGGGAGGGGGGAACTTGCCCCACTCACCCCACATGCCTGGCCTGGCCATCGGACTGCTTCTTTCTGCTTCTTTCTTCTTCTGCTTTTGGCTGCACGCAAGGAAAGCAGCAGAAGTCTTTCTTTCTCTCCCCCCAACTCCGCCAGAAATGAGTCTTTGGGACCCTGCAAGGCCTCCTACTCTAAGAGGCTGCACCAGCATGACGAGCCTCACAAAGACTCATTTCTGGCAGAGTTGGGGGGAGAGAAAGAAAGACTTCTGCTGTTTTCCTTGCGTGAAGCCAAAAGTCTCTCTCTCTCTCCCTGAGAATGGAGCTGGAGACGGTATCCTGCGATCCCAAATAAAGAATGATAGATCGGTAGGAAAATGGGGTAGGAGAATTTTCCTACAGATATTTTTTGGGATTTTCCCAGAGTCTCTGGTTTGTGGGATTAGAGCAAGGGTCACCAATCTTTTGGACATCAGGGACCACCAAACTCATAATTTTAAATCCCGCCGCAGAGCCACTAGTATGAATTTTGACTGATGCTTGCTGACGTCGGTGGGAGAGTCGGTCCCATATTCTAGAGCTGCAATAATCACAGGACTGGCCCGTTGGTCATCCCAGAGTAGTTGCTCCTCCTCCTGGGTGCACCGGCCTGCCATGGCTTGGAGAAGCTACTCCAGGGATGACCAAAGGTCCACTCCTGTGGTTATCGCAGCTCTGGAATATGGGACCAACTTTCCCGCCAATGTCATCAATGTCCCCTCCTGGGGGCGGATTTGCCTCTCCTGCTGTTGTCTTACCTTCCGGTTCCAGCTCACCTGGCTCTACTCAAGGTAAGGTTTGTGCTTGGCTGAAGAGTGGGGGCCAGCGGGTGGGTGGGCTATTTTGAGCAGCGCAGCCTTGTGTTCCCACACAGCCTGGATTAATTGCTTTGGGGGGGGGGCATTTTTCTGAGGATCACCAAAATTTTCTCGCGGACCACCAATGGGCCCCAGCCCACCGGTTGGTGACCACCGGACTAGAGAACCTTTAAGATTCTTTCTAACTCTCATTATTATTCTGTTATTCATGGTTTTTGTGTCCTTGCAAAAGGTCCTGGGGCCAACCACTGCCAACATCTTGGCCGAAGCCGAGGCCGAAGCCTCCAAGTACGCGGATGGACTACAGAACCTGGAAGTCGAGTGGTCCGAAGACACCAACGAGCCTCACCGCATTCTGACTTGTCAAATATGCCAACTTTTTGTGCGGACAGTCGATCGGCTGCTGGACAAATCGGAGCAGCTCATGGATCATTACTTGCCCCTTACAGAGGAGGAAATAGGTAGGTGCGACACGACGATGTATAGGTAGTCCTCAACTTACAACCATTCGTTTAACCTTACAACGGCACTGAAAAAAAAGGGGACTTAGGGCCATTTTTTCCCCCCCATTTATGAACGTTGCCACTTATGACCATGGTCACGAGATCTGCTGCCAACGGAGACACTTGTTAAGTGAGTTTCGCTCCTTTTCTGGCCACCGCGGTTAAATTAGTTGCACAGTTAAATTAAACCGCAGTTGTTACAAGGTTGTTAAGTCACAAGGTTGTTTTCTTGTGCTTGCCTGGTCAGCAAACCTGAAGAAAGCGGTAGAGGAATTGGACGATTCCACCAACGATCATGAGATGCAAGTGTGCTTCGCCCGGATCAGCAACCTCTCCGGCAAACTTCGCCAACGTGCCTACATGATGGCCTTGAGCAAGCTGAGGGTAGCCCGGAAGAACACCGAAGAAAATCTGGCCCAACTTCAACAAACCATTGATTTGGTAAGCTCAGCATCCCTTTTCCATTTGACGCTATCGCCTTCCGGGATGGACGTGCTTTTAAAATTTTCAAAAACTTTTTTTTACAATTCGTAAAACGTTTTCTTGACGTAAAACGTCAAATGTTTTCTTTTTAGTTTTAAAAACAAAGTTTGTAATGTTTAAAGGTTTTTAAAAGGTTTGTTTTTTAAATTGAAAAACTTTTACATTTTAAACTTAAAATTAGTTTTTCTATTTAATGGACTTTCTTTAGTGGATTTTTTTTTTACTTTAAAAAAAAAAGTTAGTTTGAATCCTTAAAGCTTTTTAAACGTTTATTTTTTTCAATTTAAAAACTTTTACATTTTAAACTTAAAATTAGTTTTTCTATTTAATGGACTTTCTTTAGTGGATTTTTTTTTTTTACTTTAAAAAAAAAAGTTAGTTTGAATCCTTAAAGCTTTTTAAACGTTTATTTTTTTCAATTTAAAAAGTTATACATTTTAAACTTAAAATTATTTTTAAAGAACTTCCTTTTAATGTTTTATAAATTGTAAAACTTCTACAAATGTTTTTTTTAGTGTAACAAAAAAATTAGTTTTTAATGTTTTAAGATTTTTATATGCTCGCTTTTTTCAATTTAAAAAGTTTTACATTTTAAACTTAAAATTATTTTTAAAGAACTTCCTTTTAATTAAAAAAATGTGAAGCATTTTTAAAAATCTAAACTTTTCAAAACTTTCAACAATTGACGTTTTTAATTTTGAAAAATTTTAAAGTTCAAATATTTTAAATTTAAATTTTTTAAGTTTCAAAATTTTATCATTTTAAATTGTAAAAAATATTTATTAAATTTGAAAAATGTTATTTTTTAATTTAAAAAGAAATTTGTAAAAGTTTTAAAAAATGTAAACTTTTTAAAATTTCAACACTTGAAACAATTTGATATGCCCAGTTTCTCTTTTCCATTAGCCTCTATCAAATTCTGGGATAGATATGTTTTCAAAAATTTTGAAAATGTTTTATAAATTGTAAAACTTCTACAAATGTTTTTTTTTTAGTGTAACAAAAAAATTAGTTTTTAATGTTTTAAGATTTTTATTTGCTCGCTTTTTTCAATTTAAAAAGTTTTACATTGCAAACTTAAAATTATTTTTTCAATTTAAAGAACTTTCATTTTAATTAAAAAAAACCTGGAAAGCATTGTTAAAAACCTGAACTTTTCAAAACTTTCAACAATTGACATTTTTCAATTTTGAAAAATTTAAAAGTTCAAATATTTGAAATTTGAAATTTTTAGGTTAATGTTTAAAAATGTTAACATTTAAAAATTTTAACATTTAAAATTTAAAAATTATTTTGAATTGTAAAAAAATTGTAAAACATTTTTAAACATTTAAACTTTTAAAATTAAAAAAATTAACATTTTCAATTTAGAAACATTTAAAAGTTAAAATATTTTAAATTTTAAAAGTTTTAAATGTTTTTTAATTAAAAAAATCAAAATATATGTTTAAAATTAAAGGTGACCATCATAAATTACATCTCGATTTGATATTAACGACATTAATTTATAGGCAGTCCTTGACTTAAAACAGTTCATTTAGCGACCATTCAGAGTTACAACGGCACTGAAAAAAGTGACTCATGACTGCCTTCCATTAATGACTGTTGTGATCTCCCCATGGTCATCTGATCAAAATTCAGACACTTGACAGCTGCCTCACATTTATGATGGTTGCAATGTCCCGGAGTCACTTTTGCAACCTTCTGACAAGCCAAAGCCAATGGGAAAGCCAGATTCAATTCACAACCGTGTTACTAACTTAACAATTGCAGCGCTCCGCTTAAGAACTGTGGCAAGAAAGTTCAGAAAAGCGAGCAAAATTCACCGAACCAAAGTCTCACTTAACGACAGAAATTTTGGGCTGGATTGTAGTCGTAAGTCAAAGATTGCCTGTATTTGGTTCCTATAGCTGCCCAACTCAATAGCCTTCTGGAGATCTCTAATCCAGATTCAGTAGCCCCAATAATTAGGCTAAAAAGCACAGGCTTCTGTACCCTCCGGGGTTTGTGTCAAGCATCTATGCAACCCTTGCACTGATGATGTTACCTAGATTGGTAATGAAACATCTGCAGGCAAACGGCCCAGGTCAGAGAGCACCAAGGACCCCGTCTGTACATGTTTACCCTCCAACCTGTGACTTCATCTTTTCTTCTTCCTCTCCCCGTTTCCGTGGTGGGCTCCTCCCCAGATTGGACAGGTCCAACGTGTGGATGCAATGGACTTCCAGAAAAGTTTTGAGAAGCTGACTGAAATCAGCATCCAATGGACTCAGAGGAATTCCATCCAGCAGCAATCCAGCAGCCTGCAATCCGAATCCTGCTCCCCTGGCTCCAGTATTGACGAAATTTGTCCGCAACTTGCCCAGAGCAGCGATATTGAAGATTTCGGGGTCTCCATATCTATTTGCAGCAAAGTTGAAGAAAAAGAAGGACCTCCTGTTGACGGTGAGACCCCGGAAATGGCCCCAGCGCTTTCTGTTGAGATTGAGGTAGTGCCGACCGAAGAAGTGATGCCACCTCCATATGTCAGCTCTGAAAAGTTGCCAAGTCCTCCAGCAGAGGTTGAGCCAGAAGTTCCACCAGGTCCTCCAGAAGAGGTTGA
>NW_020769443.1:1280129-1303550 GCF_900518735.1 Pseudonaja textilis | reverse complement strand
ACCCCTCCACCAGAGGTGGAGCCTGAGAAACCACCAACCCCTCCACCGGTGGTAGAGCCTGAGAAACCACCAACCCCTCCACCAGAAGTCACCAAGCCCCCAAAGAAGGTAGCGTTGACCCCTGTGCCCAAGGAGATGGTCCACAGAGATGTGGCTCACATAACTCTAACCAGTCCCGGTTGCGATGAAGACGATAATCTGCTGTTTAGGACGGCGAGAAGTGAAGAAGATATCCCTTCTGAAGTAAGTTTCCCTTGCCCTCTGCTCCCCTCCCCAAGTCATAACGCTATCGGTGTCTCGGCGATCAATATGTTGAAGACACCCTACCGCACAAACTGGACAAGGCTGCCTCTGCATGAGTCCCTGTTCTGGACTTCGAATCTTGGAACACAAAATGCAGAACAGCAACTCATACCGAAGTACCCCTTTCAGTAACCCCCAGGGCAGTAGGAAGGGGCGGGGTAGCCCTTTCTCAACTTTGGTCACCTTAAGTTCTGCGAACCTCAACTCCCAGAATTCTCCCAGCCAGTCCTGGACTTTTATTTCCCTAATCTGGAACCCGATCAGAGTGGAATCTCTATATCATGCGGATCACAATTGCAGTCTGGAGTATTTATGAAGGTGCAAATTAACGAAGGCAGATTCATTTCAGATACTGATTACTAGAGTTGGAAAGGACCTTCTTGTAGGTCATCTAGTCCAACCCCCTGCCCAAGCAGACCCTACCATTTCTGACAAATGGCCGTCCAGTCTCTTCTTGAAAGACTCCAGTGATGAAGCTCCCACTACTTCTGAAGGCAACTTCTGTTCCATCAATGGATGGTTCTCCCTCTCAGAAAGTTTCTCCTTATTTCCAGGTTGAATCTCTCCTTGTTCAGTTTCCATCCATTATTCCTTGTCTGGCCTACAGGCGCTTTAGAAAATAGCTTGACCCCTTCCCTCCTCTCTGTGGCAGGTCCTCAAATATTGGAAGACTGCTATCCTGTCTCCCCTGGTCCTTCTCTTCGCTAGACTAGCCAGGCCCATTTCCTGCAACCGTTCATTGTATGTTTTAGGCTTTTCACACTTTCCTTAGCAGCCGCTTAACAGCTAAAAAGTCGGATTCTTCTTTAACTGGATTTATTGAAAGGGAAACCCAAAAGGGAAAGTCTTGGCAACCGGATGCTTCCTTCAGAGTGTCAATTCACTTCTAATTTTGTTAGGCTCAAGATGCTTTGATTCTTTTGATAATCCTCTGTTGGTGTTGTGGGGAGAAGGCTACCCATTTCCTTGATGAGGAATGTGCAGGCACATGGCATTGATAGTTTCAAAAATCAGAATCAGAATAGAGCTGGAAGGGACCCGGGGGTCTTCTAATAGTCCAGTGCCCTGCTCCAGCAGGAGACCCTGTGCCATTTCAGACAAATGACTGTCCAATCTCTTCTTAAAGACTTCCAGTGATAAGAGCACCCACAACTTCTGAAGGAAAGCTGCTCCCCTAGTTAATTTTCCTCACTTTTAGCAAGCTTCACTCCATCGTTAGTTTCCATCCATTGTTTCTTCACTTGCCTTCTGGTGCTTTGGAAAATTGGTTGACCACCTAACCTTGCTTTGGGTCAGAGTTTTATGACTGCAGCAATGTAGAACCTTGAGACTTAGCTCTCCAAGGTAAGCCAAGTCAGGAAAGAAACAACATAAGGACCATGTGAAGAACGGTTGCAGGAACTGAGCATGACTAGTCTAGTGAGTAGAAGTACCGGGGTGACACCATAGCAGCCTTCCAGTATTTGAGGGGCTGCCACAGAGAGGAGAAAGGGGTCAAGCTATTTTCCAAGGCACCTAAAGGCCAGACAAGGAATAATGGATGGAAACTGAACAAGGAGAGATTCAACCTGGAAATAAGGAGAAACTTTCTGACCATGATAACAATCAACCAATGGAACAGAAGTTGCCTTCAGAAGTTGTGGGAGCTTCATCACTGGAAGCTTTCAAGAAGAGATTGGACTGCCATTTGTTAGAAATGATGTAGGGTCTCCTGCTTGGGTGGGGGTGGGGTTAGACTAGATCACCTACAAGGTTCCTTCTAACTCTGTTGTTCTGTTCTGTTCAGTGGAACAGTTTGCCTTCAGAAGCTGTGGATGCACCACTGGGTTCCTATGTGTATCCCAAGGCTGGCTATGGAATTCTGGGAACTGGTTGGAGAAGCACTGAATCACTGAAACTCTGTATCATAAGCTATAATAACAGATTCTCAAGAGCTTGACATTTTCTTTCCATCCCCTTCTTAAACCAAAGAGAATCAATGTGGAACAGCTTTGAGTTTCTTCCTCACTTGGTTTGATTTTCCCAGCTAAACTGATTTTTGTTCCTCTAATGACTGACCCGTTTCAAGGCTATAGTCCGTACTCCTCTCTCTGCTGGGAAATAAAATATCCTTCTTGAATTTAGAGGCCTTCAAATCCCTAAAATTCCCAATCAGAATTCTGGGATGCTAACACATGGTGAGAGGGCCAAATTTCAAAAGGACATATAGGTAGTCCTCGACATACGACCATCATCGGAACTGGGATTTCCATTGCTACCTAAGGTGCTTGTTAAGTGAGCCGCAAACTCCATTTTACAACCTTGTTTGCCACGGCTGTTAAGCCAATCCCTGCTGTTGTTAAGTGAATCTTGCAATCATTAAGTGAATCTGGCTTTCCCCATTGGCTTGGCTTGTTGGAAGCTCCCTGGGACAATTGCCAATGGAAATCACATAACCTCAGGACACAGCAACTGTCATAAATACATGCCAGTTGCCATATGCCCGCATTTTGATTGTGTCACCTTGGGGATATTGCAGTGGGGTTGTAAGTGCGAGGATTGGTTGCAAATCGCTTTTTCCAGTGCGGTTGTAACTTTGAACAGCCACTAAATGAATTGGTTGTAAGTCGACGACTACCTGTATGGGAGAAAGAGTTCTTCCTTCACAGAAAAAGGGGTAATATTTAAAAACATGCACACGCACAGAGCAAAAAAATATATAGCTGGAAATTGAAAATCTGGAATGCTTTGCCCCTCAACCATTGTCCACCAGAAAAGTATATTTTACGCTTGATGTTTTTACTCTGATTTTATGTCTTTGATGAAATTTCATATTTTTATGAGATTAAACTACCACAAATCACAAATTGCAAAAAAAAAAACCAAAACATAAAAATACTGTTTCCCCAAAAATAAGACTCAACCAGAAAATAAGCCCTAGCATGATTTTCCAGGATGCTTGTAATATGAGCCCTACCTGCCAAAATAAGCCCCAGTTAAGATCATCAGACAGGCAGATGCACTTAGTATCATATTTCCCCAGGGGGAGAAAAGTTCAAAAAAACCTAACCAGAAAATAAGCCCTAATGTGTCTTTTGTAGCAAAACTTAATATAAGACCCAGTCTTATTTTTCAGGGAAACACGGTACAATCAGAAGACTGCAACTAGTTGTGTCTTTCCACTCCCAGTTATGGAATATTTCTGCGAATCGAGCTTCTCCAAAGTTCAATTTAAGGATCTTCTGAAATTTTATGCAAAGCATTCTGAAGCCTACTTTCTTTGGCTGCCAAAATCTTGACCACCGGATGCCTAATTTGGCATCCCATTCATTTCTGATTTTTAGGGTGAAGATCTCTTGATTCGTGGAGTCTTTGGTGCTCTGTAAGCTTGCTGGTTTTGTTGCAGACATTTCATGATCCAACTAGGTAACACCTAGAAGGGAGTGGGGTTTGTGGAGAGGAGAAGGACTGAGGTCATCCTTGGTGCTCTCTGAAATGCCTTGTTTTCTTGCAGATGTTTCATGACCCAGCTAGGCAATGCCATCAGTGCTAGAAGGGAGCAAGGTTTGCTCTTGTTTTATGTACTAATGGCTTGCCTTGCCAGTGTGGGTGGGAGTGTGTTTTGGTGGTCACCTGATGAGGCTGCTGTTGACTGTTGAGCACTAGATTAACATCCAAGAAGTAAACAGTTGTCCAATCAAGCACTGATGATGTAACCTAGTTTGATCATGAGACTTCTGCAAGAAAATAACCCTGCTCAGAGAGCACCAAGGACCCCATAGCTGTCATTGTCATCGTCCTCCTCTCCACAACCACACTCCCTACTAGCACTGATGATGTACACCTAATTACATCATGAAACACCTGCAAGAAAACAACCAAGTTCAGAGACCACCAAGAACTCCACAGCCCTCCTCCTACTCCCACTCCTCTCTCTCTCCCTCCTCCTCCTTCCCGCAAACCCCCCGTCCTTTCTAGCAATGACGGTGTAACCTAGTTGGATCATGAGACGTCTACAAGAAAACAACCATGTTCAGAGGCTGCTGATGACTCCACGGTCCTTTTCCTCCTCCTCCTCCTCCCCACAAATCCCACTCCCTTTTAGCCCCGAGGATGTTCCCTAGTTGGGGCATGAAACATCTGCGAGAAAACCACCAAACTCAGAGAGCACCAACGATCCCATAGTCATCGGCGTCGTTGTCGTCATCCTCCTCCTCCTCTCCACAAACCCCACTCCCTTTTAGCAGTGATGATATTCCCTAGTTGGGTCATGAAACATCTGCAAGAAAACCACCAAGCTCAGAGAGCACCAAGGACCCCACAGTTCAACCCTGAGCTACCAATATCCTCTTCTATGCATGTTCCTTGATTCTCTCGCCAATCACCTGCTAATGCAGTGAGGAGGAGGTTATCCATCTTCCTGATGGAAATAGGTCAGAATTGGGTTTCAGTTGGTTTAATTGCTGGCCAGGGCTGCCACCTACTTGACGAGCAGGTGGGAGGGACCATACATCTGAAGGAATGTCCTTTGGTTCCAACAGGTAGAAACCAAAACTCTAGAAATGTCCCGGAGCCTGACCAGCAACTTGAAGAACACCTACGAGAACCTGTTGACCAATCTGAAAGATCTTCCCTCCAATCTTCAAAACAAGCTCTACCAAACCTACCGAGATATGAGCGAGCTCCACTCCACCTTTGCCTCCGCCCACTGTTTCAGCGACTTGTCCAGTGGCCTCTTGAACAAGAGCTTCGCCATCATGGCCGAAGCCCAAGGCTCGATGGACGAAATCATGGAATATGCCTTGCAAAGCCCCAAGGCCCTGCTTTGGTTGAAGGACCATCTCCCTCCCATCCTGAGCAAGAAGGAGGAGAACAAGGAAGAGGTGGCGCAGACCAAGGCTGAAGCCGAAGCAGAGGTCCCCCCATTCGACATGAGGGATATAGAGAGCAACATCTTGAAAATCCAGAAAGCGTACGACCCTGGAGAGTGTGACAATGACACCCTTTTCGTGAAGAAGGAGGAGGATCTCGAGGAGATCTCACCTTCTAGTTTAAGAGAAATGGAGGACATCCTCAAAATCCAAGAAGCATATGACCCTCAAGGTTGTAAGGAGGATGTAACTCCTAGCAGGGACGATGAAAAGGAAAAGGAAGGGTCATCTGCTAGCAAGGAAGGGTCAAAGGATTGGGGCATCATGAAAATGCTGGAGCCCTATGTGGCCAAAATCTCCACTTTCCAAGGCCTACTGGAGAAGAAGCACATCTCATCATCTCTCGAGAAGGAAGAGGAAGAAGTTCCTGGCCAGAAAGAAGAGGAAGAAGTCTCGCCCAGCAGGGATGACATCTTGAAGCTACTCCAGGCTTACGAACCCAAAGGTTGCGAAGAATCGTCCGACTCCGACCAAAGGGAAGTCCCAGCTCCTGACCAAAGGGAAGTCCTTCCACCGAGCAGGGCAGACATCTTGAAGCTCCTGCAGGCTTATGAGCCTCAAGAGTGTCATGATGACAGACTACCTAGCAAGGAGGAGAAGGAGGAAAAGGAGGTGCCCCCAATTTCTATTAAGGAAGCACCTTCCATTAAGAAAGTACAGGTCCCACCTCCCGTGCAGAAGAAAGAAGTTATCCCACCTCCTGTTGAGAAGAAAGAAGAGGTCCCACCACCTGTCCAGGTGGAAAAAATCATCCCACCATCTGTCTCGGTGGTAGAAGTTCCATCACTGGTCCAGGTGGGAGAAGACATCCCACCTCCCATCCAGGTGGAAGAAACAGTCACATCACCTGTCTCGCTTTTGGTGCTGGGAGTCCCATCTGCTGCTGAGAATGAGTTGATTTCTAGCAGGGACAAAATGTTGAAACTCGAGGCCAACAAGAGCAACAATAACAACGAGGACCCACCTTCGACCACGGAAAAAGAGAAACAGGCCCCTCCTGAGAAACCCAAGGACCTCCTGGAGATCCAGAAAGCCTACGAACCCAAAGAATGTGACGACGGGTCCTCTACTAGGAGGCAGGTGGAAGAGGCCTCCTCTTCTGCTCCACGGGACCAGGTGGACATCCTCAAAATCCAGCGGGCCTACGACCCCAAGGAGTGTGAGGAAATGACTTACTCCAGGGAGGCGGAGGAGGAAGGCTCAACAGCAGCATCTGGGACCTCTAGACGTTCGGGGTGGAGCCTCTTAAAATTCGTGCAGACCTACCTCCCGAAGAGTATCAAGGACAGTATTTCTACCAAGGAGGAGGAAGACAAGTAGGAAGATGGGGAGGGGGGGAAATGCTTCGGAAACAGGGGTGCTTAGCAGGGGCTGCCAATGGCGATGGACTCACCTTGGAGAAGGACCCGGGCGGTCGGTCTCCATAAAGCCAGGCGCGCAGCATGAATCACTAAAGAACGAGACGTTAAGCTCACTTGAACGTTGCTTGTTGTGTTTCCTTCCGGCTATCGCTCCCCGCTTGTCACTCCCGCGTTCCATAGGTCGGGAACTACAAGGTCCATCGGTTTTCTCTGCTCCAACAGTTGCCATTCAGAATACAGGATAATAGAGTCGAAGGGACCTTAGAGGTCTTCTAGTCGGGGGGTCTCCAACTTTTGTGGACCGGTGAAGAAGGGACGGGATGCTTCTGTACGAGTGAAAGACACGTATGGAGCTTGGTGCGTGCGCGCAGTTGTCTGCTGTCATGCAAATACATACACTCCCCTGCCACATCCTCTGCCCGGTTCTCAATGGGCCACTGCCTGGTACCATAGTGGTCCCTGGCCTGGGGGTTGGGGTCCCCTGTTCTAGTTCAACCTCCTGCTCAAGCACCATTTCAGACAAACGGCTGTCCAATGTCTTCTTAAAAGCCTCCAACGGTGGAGCGGCCACAACTTCTGGTGCCGAGCAGTTCCACTGATGAACTGTCCTCACTGTGAGGAAAAATTTCCTTAGTTCCAGGTTGCTTCACTCCTTGATTAGTTTCCATCCATTGTATCTTGTCTTGACTTCTGGAGCTTTGCAGAATAAGTTGACTCCCTTTTCTTTGTGGCAGCCCTTGAGATATTGCAACACGGCTAGCATCTCACTCTTCCGTCTTTTCAGTAGACTAGCTAAGCCCTATTTCTGCGACCAATCGTCATCTGAACAGAACAACAGAGTTGGAAGGGACCTTGTAGGTCTTCTAGTCCAACCTCAACACCCATGATGGCGAACCTATGGCAGATGTGCCAGAAGTGGCACGCAAGCCATCTCTTTCAGCATGCCAGCCGTCGCCCGTTGCTCTTCCGGTTTTTGGCGCGTGCATTTCGATACTCAAGTCCTTTTTTGGTGCACAGGCCCTCCCGTTTTGGCACTAGGTGCTGCAAAGGTTAACCATCACTGTCCTACAGCATTTCTGACAGGTGGCTGTCCAGTCTCTTCTTGAAAGCCTCACAACTTTCGAGGGCAACTTCTGTTCCATTGGTTGATTGTTCTCCCTGTCAGAAAGTTTCTCCTTATTTCCAGGTTGAATCTCTCCTTCTTCAGTTTCCATCCATTATTCCTTCTCTGGCCTTCGGGTACTTTAGAGAATAGCTTGACCCCTTCCCTCCTCTCTGGGGCAGCCCCTCCTCAAATATTGGAAGACTGCTCTCCTGTCTCCCCTGGTCCTTCTCTTCACTAGACTAGCCAGGCCCAGTTCCTGCAACCGTTCACCGTACATTTTAGCCTCCAGTTCCCTAATCACCATTATTGCTCTTGTCTGAAATCTGAATTGAAGGGAATTTCTCAGCCCTGGACAGCCATTTGCCTGAAATGGTTTCCTGCTTGAGCAGGGGGTTGGACTAGAAGACCTCTAAGGTCCCGACCAGCACTGTTATTCTGCCCTGTGGGTTGACAGCTGGGGATAAAGGTGAATTTTGACTTCTTGGGTGATTTGGTGGGATTGCCATTACAGCTTCCAGAAGCCCCACAATTGGCCGTGGAGGCTGGGAGTTGTAATCTGACACGTCTAAAGATGTGATAGATGGAAGCAAAGCAAGTATAATGATTCCTTTAGCAACGGTAGCAAGAAAGGCCATAAATATGCGGCAACATTCACTTAACATGTCTCACTTTATAATGGAAATGGGTTCAATTGTCATCGTAAGTCAAGGACTATGTGTACAGGTAGTCCTCGACTTAATGACCACAAGTGAGTCTCAAACCTCAGTGGCTAAGTGGGACAAGCCAAGTCAATGAGGTAGCCAGTTTCACTTGAGAACTGTGTCACTAATTCAACCACTATGGTGATTCACTTAACAACTGTGGCAGGAGTGGTCGTAAAATGGGGCAAATTTTGATTAAGAAATGTCTCACTTAGCAACAAAATCTCTATCATTCGTTCATTGTGGGAAGTTCACATTACGAAAAGAGGAATCGCTGTGTGGGGTTCTTACCATCTTCCCAGAATTTACAATCCAGGTAGTCCTCAAGTTACGACCATAGTTACAATGGATGTGAAGAAAACAAATTGCGACGAATCCTCACATTTATGTCCTTGCGGTCCCGGGATCAGAATTCGGGCACTTGGCACCCAACGTGTGTTCATGACAGCTGTGGCATTGTGCGATTGTCACATGTAATGTTTCGGGGATGGGTGGATGGGTACGATAAGCTGACGGAGGACAAGCTGGATTCACTTAACAACGGTGTGATTTGTGAAAAAACACTGGCTCTGTTTAACAACCGTGTAATCCATAAAAGAAACTGGATTCACTCAAGAACCATGCGATTTGTGAACAGCCAGAAAAAAGACTGTAAAATCAGACAGGACTCACTTAACGGACGTGTTCATGACAGAAATACGGTCGTAAGTCAAAGACTACCTGTACTAAGTGACAGAATGGTCTGCTCCATCGGTGGGGAGGGGGAGGGGCTGAAGTCAGAGAGGTCCTTCCTCCCCTCACTTGAGGTGGGGGTGGGAGAGAGGAAGCAACAGGTCCTCAGCTGAACAACTTCACGTCTTCTGGGCGCAGAGGGAGCTTTTTCACAAGGAATAGAAGCAAAAAAGATTGAAAACAAAACCAAACCCCAAAGCTCCTGTCCCACACGAGAGCTTGTGGGTCCAATCAGGACCCCCAGGAAGATGACTCAAGCCTGACCCACGGCAAGAAGACTTGGAAAGGGTTTGGGGGTTCGGTCCAAGCGTTTCTTCATGATAGCAAAAAAAGCCTTCC
Organism: Pseudonaja textilis; assembly: GCF_900518735.1. Next base: position 1,294,099 of record NW_020769443.1, on the reverse strand, counting down.
TTCTTGTGCCAGAGTCCGGACACCTGCAGAGAAGGTTACCTGTGCAGGTGTGACCTGCAACCTCTCCATCTCTTGACCTCCAACCTAGCCTGCTTTTAGCAACAGAGCGGCAACCACACTTCTTATGACCCACAGGCTTCAAACATCTGTAGGGGTTCGAAGGAGTTGTGGGGAGACGTCAAAGAAACAACCCATCATCCACAAACAGAGGGAGGGGCGGAAAGTCTGCCAACAAACAAAACCTCTCGGTCCAGAAGAAGCCCCCCAAAAGACTGGGGGGTGACTCAGCCAAGAAGTTGAAATGACAGAGCGTTTCCCACTCTGAGCTTGTTTTCTTGACGATGTTTTGTTACCCAACTGGGTAACACTATCAGTGAGGAGGAGTAGGAGGGCTGTGAAGTCCTTAATATTCTGAGGTTGGGTGTTTTCTTGCATACTTTTCATTACCAAACATCATCAATGGTAAACAGAAGTGCAGTTTGCCGGGAGGAGGGGGACGGGAGGAGGAGGAGGAGGAGGAGAATGACGACGGCTACTACGGGGTCCATGGTGCTCTTTGAGCTTGGTGGTTTTCTTGCAGATGTTTCATTATCATACTAGGTAACATCATCAGCGGTAGAAAGGAGTGGGGTTTGTGGAGAGGAGGAGGAGGAGGAAGGGTAGGGGACTAGAAGGCCGGTGGGGTCATTGGTGCCCTTTGAGCTTGGTGGTTTTCTTGCAGACATTTCATTACCCAACCAGGTAACGCCATCAGGAAGAGGACAATGTCAACTGTGGGGGGTCCTTGGTGCTGAGCTTGGTGGTTTTCTTGCAGACATTTCATTACCCAGCTAGGCAACGCCGTCAATGCCAGAAAGGATTGGCCCTGCCAGGGTTGACGAGAAAACACTGTTTTTATCCCCGGTGGTTCCTTGAATGGAGCAGTTTTCTGCTTGAAAATTTATCTGGGCTTAATCCCTGCTTATCTGGGTGGGCACTGCTGGAGAGGTCTGTTTGCATCGTGGTCTATTTTGTTTCCTTTTTAGCTTTTTCATTGTCTCTTTTGAATGGTGTGTAGCTATGCTCAACTTACAATCAGTACAATGACTTAACAACCATTTGAAGTTACAATGGACCTCTATAGCGGTACTTACAACTTGTTTTCAAAAGCTGACACCACCACCCCCGTTGCCACATGACATGTTGGGCACTCAGAATTTATAGCTATTTGCAGCATCCTGCAACAGACACATGACTGCATTTTACTTTATTTTTATTTTTTTTAAATATTTTTATTGTGCATTTTCCTTACAATTATAAATGTCATTGTATACTGGTTAGATCAAGTCCCTTTTTTCATCATATTATACATCCTAGTTAAAACTATCATACAGTATAATCTCCTTTGCCTACCTAGTGTTCTACATCAGGGTTATAACTATAATTGCTTATTTCTACACCAATACACTATTACTATTCTCATTTTGTGCATTCCATACTATATTCACATACAACCCAATATTAATATTTCTTACATTGTTTATTCTTACATATTTCCATGTCTCTGTATTTATATTTATTTTGTTAATCTTCTTTCGTTGTTCAATACTAATGTCTGCCTCTATTATTTATCCAATTGTACAATACATCCCATGTTAGATAGTATTCTGCTTCCTCTTCATCCTTGAGTTCCATTGTAAGTCTGTCCAGTTCAGCACATTCTAATATTTTTATTATTATCTCCCCCTCTGTGGAAGTCCTTTCACTTTTCCAGTTTTGTGCATGTAGGATTCTAGCTGGAGTTATTATATAGGATTAAAAATATGTGAATGTTTTGTTATATTTCCCCATTATTATCCATAATAAGAATAGTTCTGGTTTCAGAACTATTTGCTGTTTTGTCATCTCTTCTAGCCAATTCTTTAGCTTTAAACAATATTTTTTCGCTGCTGCACAGGTCCACCACATGTGGTAATAAGGTCCCAAGTCTGTTTGCATTTCCAAAATTCTGGTGACATATTTGGAAATATTTTTGCCAATCTTGCTGGTGGCAAATGCCATCTATAAAACATTTTGTATAGGTTTTCTTTGTATGCTATTGACAATGTTAATTTATAATTTCTGTCCCACAATTGTTGCCAGTTATCTAATTCTGTGGTACATCCAAATAAATTTGCCCAAACAATCGTTTCTTTTACATATTCTGCTTCCATTTTAAAGTTCAATAGGTAATTATACATTTTCTTTATTAATTTTTCATCTGTTCCCAACAATATTTTGTCCAGTTCTTGGGGTTCCTTATAGAATCCATACATTTCTAAATAATTCTTGTTATCTCGTTTGAATTTGAGTTAGTGACCACCAGTCCAAATAAATTCCCTGTTTTTTTAAATTTCTGTTTAGATTTCAGACCCCCTGTTCATTAAGTATGTCTTCATCTTACAATCGTATCTGGATCTAAAACATTAGGGTATACTAACGCTTCTATCGTGGATAACCAGACCAGTATTTTCATCTAGTGGTTCTGATTGATTTTTTCCCATACTGACACAAGAGCATTTCTAATATAATACCTGTTCTGTCTTTAACTTCCTGGCTGAATATAAAGACAGTTAGATAAACTCTACAAAGGCTTCCATACAAAATTTCTTTATTGGATTGTAATGGGCATCCTCAAGGTATAACTCACAGTTATATTGATATTCATCTAATGTCCAACTTTTGCATAGTTGTCTTCATAGTGTGAAAATATAGTTATCTCCATCCCATAACGATGGAGCAAAGGGAAAGACACCAGCATGATGCTGGAGTCCAAGCAAGAATAAAGGAAACTCCCCCAAACCCAACCAGGGGTCAATTCAGTGACCAATCAGGATTACAGATGTGACCACATGACATGAACTACATTTCCCATGAGGCATTAACTACATTTACCATGAGTCATTCCCTTAAGGGGACAGCTCCCAATTCCCAATTAACTATATACTGTCTGACCAGCACAATACCTTTGGTAATATCTGTGTGATTTATTTTCCCATACCATATGAATGTGTGCCACCCCAGTTTCAGATCATGTCCTTCTATTGTCAATATTCTTTTGTACTTTAAATTTATCCACTCCTTCATTCATTGAAGTCTGATAGTACAGCTCCCAATCCAGGAGCCCGAGCCCACTCTTATTTTTAGTGTCATATAGCCTTTTCATTTTAATTCTTGTTTTTTTCCCCTGCCAAATAAACTTAGAAATCAATCTATTTAAATCCTCAAAGAACCTTTTCCCTAATTATATTGGGGTTGTTTGAAATAAAAATAGCAATTCCAGTAAGATGTTCGTTTTTGTTGTAGACATCCTTTCAACCAGTGACAGCTGTAGGTTCTTCCATTTATCCAGATGCTTCTTTATCTGCTGTATTAGCTTAGTGTGTCTTCTTTGATGGATATGAATCTTGCTATTAGTCAAGTTCCCAGATATTTAATCTTTTTTGTTATCTGCACACCCATCTTTTCTGTCAATTCATTTTTCTGTTTATTTGTAAGGTTTTTTTGTCAATATTTTGGTCTTTTCTATGTTTAAAGATTTTCAGTCCTGCCACCACCCCAAAGTCTTCTATTTTTTTTTTAATTAATTTGGGTCCCGTTTCTAAAGGTTCTTCCAAGATGAATACTAGGTCATCTGTAAATACCTGTACATTGTATTATTCTTTTTTTTTATTTTCAAACCTTTTATTTCCGGGTCTTGTCTGGTCAGTCTAAGTAAAACATCCAGAGTTAATATAAATAGCAAAGCGCGTCCTTCCCGAAGGTTAAGGTTGTTATGCTAGTACGATCCCACCCCTGCTTGTGTTTATTCTTCTGCAATGTTCCCGTCAACAGTTCTGTTATCACCTCAAACAGGTCTTCCTCTTTTTCTTCCACAATGTTCTGGAACCTCAGGTAAAACACTGCTGTTTCCATTTTAAGGAAGATTATTGTCTCCTCTAGTGCTCTCTTAGCTTAGGGTAGTTTATATTCCATTTCTTCCACCTTTTTTTGTTTGTTCAGTCTTTGTTTCTATTCTCTGTATTCTCTGCTCATTTTTTGTTATTGTCTGTTGGATATTCACAATCTTTTTGACCATTTTACGTATCTCCCATTCATCTCCCCCATTTTGTTTTTAATCTCCTCATGGTTTTTGGACATAACTTCCTGGTTTTTAGTCATCGCTTCCTGAATCGAAGGTAGGATCACTTGCATACTCTGCAATGAGCTTGACTTCTCCATGGCTAACATGCTGTTGTGGTTTGCTGGCAGCCGGTGCAGCCAGTAGCAGAATCGGACAGTGGGAAAGATCAGGAACCAGTCAGGGAGTTTGGAGAGGACTCGGACAAGGGTCCTGCGTCCGATGCAGAGATGGGGCCATCTGGGAGTGGGGTGCTGCCTTTGGAGTCTGGCAGCAGTGAGGCAGAAGATCCAGGGGAGCCTGTTTCCAGTGCGCGTGTGCACAGAGCTGCTAGAAGGCAAGAGCAGCTGAAGCAGAGGGGGCGACTCGGGAGTAAGGCTGGGAGGTGATTGCCCCTCCCATAAGAGATAAAAGTCAGGCCAAGAAGACGAAATCTTTGCAAGAAGCAAAGTAGTTCGATCGGTTCAGAATCATCCTTGAAGCTCTTTGTACCTTGGTTGGGTTTTTTTGTACTTAGGTTGGTTTCTTTTCTAGTTCATTTGATACTTCTGTTTTTGGCAGAACTTCACAGAACTGAAAAGTGTGTGTTTATCTTGGGGGGACTGTTTGAGATTAATTCTGTCTGGGAATGAAAACAATTCCAAGCGTTGCAATAAAATAAGTCTTGTTTTTAAAAGACGTGTGTGTGTAATTATAGTTTGGAAGCCTTGGTCAGGCACATGCTTTCTATCAAATGCTGATTCGATGGTGATGATGAAGGCATAGATGTCGATGTGGCTTTCTTTCCTATCTTTGATATAGTTGGTATACTTATCATCTCCAATAGTCTGAGAGCGTTTCTACAAATTAACAGACACAATAGTTATTTTTTCAGTGCAACAATTTTTTTTTCTCCCCCATCCCTTATTATGCCACCTTCTGTTCTCTAATATTATATTAATGAGATTACCAGTAAGGACAAGCCCACAATCTCAACTATATATCTCTAATCAATTACCACATTAATGATAATAATTAGTTAATAATTAATAATTCAATAATTGATAAATGGTAAGCATTCTTAAATAATAATTAGTTCCTCATGTGTCTTGATGGTAAGTGACTCCTCTGTTTCTCCTTCCTTAGACATTCAAATGTATATTTCATGTTAGATTGGTCCTCAGTATTCTTATTATAGTCCTTTGGGAAATTTTTTACAGATTAAAACTTATCATCCATCGTGGTCCCAAAGTCCCTCCGATTGTTAAGCTTTTTTCCAAAACAGTATCAAATTAATATGCAGTTCCCAGGTTCATCATCTTTCTCCTCCTTTTTGTCACTCTTCCAACCTCAAGTTAGTTAGTGTCCTCTCTGGAAATCACAGGAACCTTTATGCAAAATTTTGTGGATATTACATCAGTCACTTCCCTTTCATACGTACTCTTCTGGTCAGTAAATGGCGCTCTTACTCCTTTTTCTTTTTTTTTCTCCTTAATCATTCTAAGTCCAAACTCAGACCCACTACGGTTATAAAAAAAGGTGTATTCCCAATAATCTTAGTCTTAGTATCCTTAGCAAATGCTTAGTCTAGGCTTTGCTGATCAGTCTCTGTTTCTTTTAAAGTCCTTATGCTTTCTAGATCTGTCAGTGGCTCTGACAGCTTGGTCACTGCTAGTCTCGTGGAGCAGAAATCCTGCTCCAGCCCTTCTTTTGAGTCCGTCTTTCCTTCTTTTCACTTGTTATCTTGGGGTAGATTCATTTGCAGCAAATTAGAAAATTCTCACCAGTACATCCATGGTGTTCTTCCATTTGATCTTCCTCTCTCATCTAGCTGTCATAGCTTCAGGTCGGCCATAATGTCCATCCTCTCTCCTGTTGGCTCCAAGGGGTTTCCCCTCATTCTAGCAGGAGATTGACTTTCTCCACACAGCCTGTTCTGACCGAGGCTTCTTGAGACCGTAATTAAGCATATGCTTAGTTAAAGCAACTCTTGTTATATTTCAACGCTGGGAATTATGTTCATTCCCAGCCGGTAATGAGTCCCAAACAGTCCCTTGGGATAAGCATCCACATTTTTCTCCTTTGAATTGCTGCGAACAACTAAAGTGACAAATTAACTATAAAAAAAACCAACCGAAGTACAAAGTCCACACAGAGCTTCAACGTTTCATCCAAACAGAGGGAACAATTTTGCTTCCTGCAAAGGTTTCTCTATCTTTGCATTTCTTTTATACCTTATGGGAGGGGCAATCACCTCCCGGTCTTACTCCCAAGTTGCCCCCTCTGCTTCAGCTGTTCTTGCCTTCTAGCAGCTCTGCGCACACACGCACTGGGAACAGGTAACAGATAACAGATAATCAGAGTTGGAAGGGACCTTGTAGGTCATCTAGTCCAACCTCCCACCCAAGCAGGGGACCCCACACCATTTCTGACAACAGGGTCCCCTGGGTCTTCTGCCTCGCTGCTACCAGACTCTGGAGACTCCGGGGTCAGCACTCCCCTCCCAGATGGCCCTGGCCCCATCTCTGCATCGGATGCAGGACCCTCGTCCGAGTCCTCCCCAGACTCCCGTACTGGTCCCCATTCTTCCCCACTGTCTGATACTGCTGCCATCTGCACAGGCTGCCAGCGAACCACAACATGGCCTATGGGGCTTCCCCTCTACTTTAATTAACCCCTCCAGGGTTAACCCTACCCATCAAGGGTCACCAAACAGGCGAAATCAGATGGGAATAACAGAGCCCTGTTTCTCGCTTTGCTCTGCTATGACATAACTACCAGAACTCACGTGATTGCATTTTGTGATTGTTTCTTCAAGGAAACAATCAAGCTCAGAGATCATCAAGGAGCCCAAAGTCCTTTTACTACCACTACTCCTTCTCACAAACCTCACTCTGTAGTTGTTAGTACCTGATGTTACCTAGTTGGGTCATGAAACAACTGCAAAAAAATAACAAACCTCAGAGAGGACCAAGGGCCCAACGGTTCTTCCCCTCCTCTTCTCTTTTTCTCCGCAAACTTCACTTCCTTTAGTACTGAGGATGTTACCTAGTTGGGTCATGAAATGTCTGAACACCAAGGGCTCCATGGCCCTCATCCCCCCCTGCTCCTTCTCCTCCATTCCACAAAACCCTCACTCCCTGATGATGTTATGTAGTTGGGTGATGAAATATCTGCAGGAAAACAACCCAATTCGAGAACACCAAGGTTCCCAGTCCTCCCCTTCTCCTCCTCTCTGCAAACTCTACTCCCTTGTAGCACTGATGATGTTACCTTGTTGGGTCGTGAAATGTCTGCAAGAGAACCACCCGGCTCAAAGAGCACCAAGGACCCCACAGTCGTTTTCCTCCTCCTCCTCTTCCACTTCACAAACCCCCTCCCTTCTTGCACTGATGATGTCCCTTCGTATGGCAATGAAACATCTTCCAGGAAACCACCCTGCTTGGAGAGCAGAGCACCAAGGAACACCCAGAGTCCTCCTCCTCCACAAAAACACTCCCTTCCCCCACTGATGACGTTACCTAGTTGGGTCATGAAACACCTGCTATAAAATAATCAAGCTCGGGGCGCACCAGGCACCTCAGAGTTCAACCCTGAGCTACAAATATTCTCTTCTATTGGGAGCCCTTCAGCTGGCCCCAGTCCCAGGGTGTCAGGATATAGCCATAACACCAGCACTTAGACTTATATACCGCTTAACACAGGGCTTTACGGTCCCTTCTAAGCCTCACATTTCTGACAGTTGCAATGTCCAGGGTCACTTTTGCAACCTTCTGACAGGCCAAAATCAATGGGAAAGCTAGATTCAATTCACAACTGCGTAACTAACTTAACAATTGCAGCGCTCTGCTTAAGAACCGTGACAAGGAAGTTCAGAAAAGCGAGCAAAATTCACCGAACTAATGTCTTCCTTAAGGACAGAAATTTTGGGCGGGATTGTAGTCATAAATCGAGGACTGCCTGTGTTTGGTTCCTCTAGCCACCCAACTCACTAACCTTCTGGAGATCTCTAATCCAGATTCCGTAGCCCCAATAATTAGGCTAAAAAGCACGGGCTTCTGTACCCACCGGGGTTTGTGTCAAGCATCTATGCAACTTTTGCACTGATGATGTTACCTAGATTGGTAATGAAACATCTGCAGGCAAACAGCCCTGGTCAGAGAGCACCAAGGACCCTGTCTGTACATGTTTACCCTCCAACCTGTGACTTCATCTTTTCTTCTTCCTCTCCCCGTTTCCATGGTGGGCTCCTCCCCAGATTGGACAGGTCCAATGTGTGGATGTTATGGACTACCAGAAAAGAATTGAGAGGCTGACCGAAATCACCATCCAATGGTGTCAGACGAATTCCATCCAGCAGCAATCCTTAACCCTGCAAACCGAAATCTCCCCCGGCTCCAGTTTTGATGAATTTGGTCCGCGACTTGCCCAAAGCGGTGATATTGAAGAATTGGAGGTCTTCTTATATAACCAGCAATGTTGAAGGTGGACATCCTCAAAATCCAGCGGGCCTACGACCCCAAGGAGTGTGAGGAAATGACTCCCTGCAGGGAGGCGAAGGAGGAAGCCTCAACAGCAGCATCTGAGACCTCTGGAGGTCCAAGAGTGGAGCCTCTTCAAACTCGTGCGGTCCTACCTCCCGAAGAGTGTCAAGGACAAACGATTCTAGCAAGGAGAAGGAAGACAAGTAGGAAGATGGAAAGAATGCGCAGAGGAGGAGGGGAAATGCTTCGGAAACAGGGGTGCTTAGCAGGGGCTGCCAATGACGGTGGACTCACCTCGGAGAAGGACCCAGGTGGTCGGTCTCCATAAAGCCAGGCGCGCAGCATGAATCACTAAAGAACGAGATGTTGAGTCAGAAGCTCATTTGAACGTTGCTTGTTGTGTTTCCTTCCGGCTATCGCTCCCGCCTTGTCACTCCCGGGTTCCGTAGGTCGGGAACTACAAGGTCCATAGGTTTTCTCTGCTTCAATGGATGCCGTTCAGAATACAGGATAATAGAGTTGAAGGGACCTTGGGGAGGTCTTCTAGTCGGGTGGTCCTCCAACTTTTCCAGTTTTGTGGACCGGTGGAGGAAGGCGGGGATGCTTCCGCGCGAGTGGCACGCACATTTGGTGTTGCACGCCCAGTTGGCTGCTGCTCACGCAAATGCAGCTACCCATACGCTCGCCTGGCATTTCTCCTGCCCGGTTTCGAATGGGCCACCGCCTGATACTGGGCCGCGGCCCCGCGGTTGAGGCCCCCTGTTCTAGTTCAACCTCCTGCTCAAGGAAGAAAACCTTCACCATTTCAGACAAACGGCTGTCCAGTGTTTTCTTGAAAGCCTCCAGTGGTGGAGGCAAGACATACAAAAGAATAGAATAGCAGAGTTGGAAGAGAGGTCATCTAGTCCAAACCCATTTAGGCATGAGACCCTATCCCCTTCCAGACAAACACCCGTCCGCCCTCTTCTTAAAAACCTCCAACGATGGAGCACCTTTAATTTCTGGAGTCAAGCAGTTCCACTGGTTAATTGTCCTCGTTGTTAAGAAGTCTCTTCTTAATTCCAGTTTGGTTCTCTCCTTGATAAGTTTCCATCCGTTGTTTCTTGTCCTCGCCTTCTGGTGCTTTGGAACATAAATTGACCCCCTCTTCTTTGTGGCAGCCCATCAAATATTGGAAGAGGCTATCATGTCGCTCCTCGTCCTTCCGTTTAGTAGGCTGGACAGACCCAATTTCTGCAACCAATCTTCATACGAACAGATAAACAGAGTTGTAAGGGACCTTGTAGGTCATCTACTCCAACCCCCCACTCAAGCAGGAGACCCTGCACCATTTCTGACAGATGGCAGTCCAGTCTCTTCTTGAAAGCTTCCAATGATAAAACTCCCACAACTTCCGAAGGCAACTTCGTGGGTTGATTGTTCGCCCTGTCAGAAAGTTTCTCCATATTTCCAGGTTGAATCTCTCCTTGGCCAGTTTCCATCCATTATTCCTTGTCTGGCCTTTGGGTGGCTTGGAAAATAGCTTGACTCCCCTCCTCCTCTCTGTGGCAGCCCCTCCTCAAATATTGGAAGGCTGCTCTCCTGTCTCCCCTGGTCCTTCTCTTCACTAGACTAGCCATGCCCAGTTCCTGCAACCGTTCATCATACATTTTAGCCTCCAGTCCTGGTTGCTTTTGTCTGACACCAGAAGAGAATTTCTCAAACCTGGACAGCCATATAGCAATAGCAGTAGCACTTAGACTTATATACCGCTTTACAGTGCTTTAGAGACCTCTCTAAGTGGTCTACAGAGTCAGCCTGTTGCCCCCAACAATCTGGGTCCTCATTTTACCCACCTCGGAAGGACGGAAGGCTGAGTCCACCTTGAGCCTGGTGGGATTTGAACTGCCCAAATTGCAGGCAGCTGATAGTCAGCAGAAGTAGCTTGCAGTACTACACTCAACCACTGCACCCCAGAGAGTCCTTATATGCTGGAAATAGTAGAGGGTCTCCTGCTTGAGCATGGGGCTGGACTAGAAGACCTCCAAGGTCCCTTCCAACACTGTCATTCTATTATTCTGCCCTGTGGGTTGGAAGCTGGGGACAAAGGTGGATTATGACTTTTTGGGTGACCTGATGGGATTACAACTTCCACCATTGGCCGTGGAGGCTGGGAGGTGTAGTCTGACACATCTAAAGATGGGTTAAAGATAGAAACAGGGCAGACACCATGACTAAATTGTGCCAATATTGAGGTAGCCAGTTTCACTTGAGCACTGTGTCACTAATTTAACCGCTATGATGATTCACTTAACAACTGGGGCAGGAACGGTCATAAAATGGGGCAAATTTTGATTAAGAAATGTCTCACTTAGCAACAAAATCTCTAACATTCGTTCATTGTGGGAAGCTCACCTTATAAAAGGAGGGATCGCTGTGTGGGGTTCTTACCACCTCCTCAGAATTTCCAATCCAGGTAGTCCTCGAGTTGCGACCGTTTGTAATTACGATGGCTATGGAGAAAGCAACTTACGATGAGTCCTCACATTTACGTCCTTGCAGTCCCGGGATCAAAATTTGGGCGCTTGGCACCCGACGTGTGTTCGTGACAGCTGTGGCATTGTGTGATTGTCACGTGTAAATATTTTTTTTGGGGGGGGTGTATGATAATCCGATGGGGGACAAGCTGGATTCACTTAACAACGGTGTGACTTGTGAAAAATCACTGGCTCTGTTTAACAACCGTGTAATTCATAAAAGAAACTGGATTCACTCAAGAACCATGCGATTTGTGAACAGCCAGAAAAAAGATAGTAAAATCAGACACGACTGACTACATGGCCATGTTTATGAGGGAAATCTGGTCGTAAGTCGAGGACTACCTGTACTGAGTGACAGAACGGTCTGCTCCATCGGTGGGGAGGGGGAGGGGCTGAAGTCAGAGGGGTCCTTCCTCCCCTCACTTGAGGCGGGGGGGTGGGAGAGAGAGGAAGCAACAGGTCCTCAGCTGAACAACTTCACGTCTTCTGGGCGCAGAGGGAGCTTTTTCACAAGGAATAGAAGCAAAAAAGATTGGGTGAAAAAAACCCCAAAGCTCCTGTCCCACACGAGAGCTTGTGGGTCTCTAATCAGGACCCCAGGAAGATGACTCAAGCCTGACCCACGGCAGGAAGACCTGGATGGGGTTTGGGTCCAAGCGTTTCTTCATGATAGCAAAAAAAGCCTTCCTTCTTGTGCCAGAGTCCGGACACCTGCAGAGAAGGTTACCTGTGCAGGTGTGACCTGCAACCTCTCCATCTCTTGACCTCCAACCTAGCCTGCTTTTAGCAACAGAGCGGCAACCACACTTCTTATGACCCACAGGCTTCGAACATCTGTAGGGGTTCGAAGGAGTTGCGGGGCAGACGTCAAAGAAACAACCCATCATCCACAAACAGAGGGAGGGGGGGAAACTCTGCCAACAAAGAAAACCTCGAGGTCCAGAAGAAGCCCCCCAAAAGACTGGGGGGCGACTCAGCCAAGAAGTTGGAATGACAGAGCGTTTCCCCAACCTTGTTTCTGATACCTAACTGGGTAACACCCTCAGTGCTGGAAGAGAGAAGAGGAGGGGAAGTAGGACTACTACGGGGTCCTTGGTGCTCTTTCAACTTGGTTATTTTCGTGCAGGTGTTTCATTACCATACTAGGTAACATCATCCGTGGTAGGAGGGAGTGGGGTTTGTGGAGATTAGGAGGAGGAAGAAGAAGAGGGGAGGAGGCCTGTGGGGTCCTTGGTGCTCTTTGAGCTTAATGGTTTTCTTGCAGACATTTCATTACCCAGCTAGGTAACATCATCAGTGCCAAAAGGGAGTGGGGTTTGTGGAGAGGAGGAAGAGGAGGAGGAGGAGGAGGAGAAGGGTGACTATGGAGCCTTGGTGCTGTTTCAGCTTGGTGGTTTTCTTGCAGACATTTCATTACCCAACTAGGTAACGCCATCATGAAGAGGACGATGTCAACTGTGGTGGGGTCCTTGGTGCTGAGCTTGGTGGTTTTCTTGCAGACATTTCATTACCCAGCTAGGCAACGCCGTCAATGCCAGAAAGGATTGGCCCTGCCAGGGTTGACGAGAAAACACTGTTTTTTTCCCCGGTGGTTCCTTGAATGGAGCAGTTTTCTGCTTGAAAGTTTATCTGGGCTTAATCCCTGCTTATCTGTGTGTGCACTGCTGGAGAGGTCTGTTTGCATCGCGGTCTATTTTGTTTCCTTTTTAGCTTTTTCATTGTCTCTTTTGAATGATGTGTAGCTATGCTCAACTTACAATCAGTACAATGACTTAACAACCATTTGAAGTTACAATGGACCTCTGTAGCGGTACTTACAACCTGTTTTCAAAAGCTGACACACACACACACACACACACACCTGTTGCCATATGCCATGTTGCGTGCTCAGAAAGCAGCCCTAGCAATTTGCAGCATCCTGCAGTCACATGCATTTTATGATGGTTTCTACAAGGGAACAACTAAGCTCAGAGAGCATCAAGGAGCCCACAGTCCTTTTACTTCCTCTCCTCCTCCTCCTCCTCCTCCTCCCTCCTCCTCCTCCTCCTCCTCCCAAACCTCACTCTGTAGCTGTTAGTACCTGATGTTACCTAGTTGGCTCATAAAACAACTGCAAGAAAATAACAAACCTCTGACAGCACCAAGGGCCCAACGGTTCTTCCCCTCCTCTTCTCTTTTTCTCTGCAAACTTCACTTCCTTTAGTACTGAGGATGTTACCTAGTTGGGTCATGAAATGTCTGAGCACCAAGGGCTCCATGGCCTTCCTCCTCCCCTGCTCCTTCTCCTCCATTCCACAAAACCCTCACCCCCTGATGATGTTATATAGTTGGGTGAAGAAACATCTGCAGGAAAACAACCCAATTCGAGAGCACCGAGGACCCCAGTCCTCCTTTTCCTCCTCCTCTCCGCAAACCCCACTCCCTTGTAGCACTGATGACGTTACCTTGTTGGATCATGAAACGTTTGCAAGAGAACCACCCGGCTCAAAGAGCACCAAGGACCCCACGGTCCTCCTTCTCCTAAACGGAGCTGGGATTCAAATTTGGTCACAACCGGTTCTGTGGGCGCGGCTAGGTGGGTATGGCCAGGGGTGTGTGGCCATGTGACTAGGTGGGCATGGCTTCTTTTTTTTTGCAGCACCCTCTCCTCATTTTTGGGGCCTCCTGGACCTCAGGGAAGCCTCCTGGGTGAAGCAGGAAGCGAGCGAGGGGAATCCCCACACAGCTGATCATAGGAAGAGCTGATGGTCGGGAGGAGGGGGAAAAAGAAAATACCTTAAGGAGTGACCGGGTGGGGAAGAACGCAGTCAGCCATGTTGCGCATACGCAACAAAGACTGACTGAGCGAGG
>NW_020769443.1:1244059-1264946 GCF_900518735.1 Pseudonaja textilis | reverse complement strand
TAAAGGAAGGAAGGGGAGAGAAAGGAAGGAAAGAGAAGAGAGGGAGAGATGGAGAGAAGAAAAGAACGAAAGAAAGGAAGTAATGAAGGAAGGGCAGAAGGAGGGGAGGAGGGAGAGAAGGAAAGGAAGAGAGGAAGGAAAGGGAAAGAGGGAAGGAAAGAATAATGGAAAAGGAAAAGAAGGGAGGGAGGGGGGAGGAAAGGAAAGGAAGGGAGCTGAGAGAAAGAAAGGAAAGAGAAGAGAGGGAGAAGGGGAGAGGAGAGAAGGAAGGAGATGGAGGAAGGAGGGAAAGAAAGGAAGGGAGGTGCCCCACGGCCCCCTCAGCCCAGCCCTGGCAGCCACCTGGGCTCCTGACCTGGCTTCCTGCCGCGGGGGGGCTTCTTGACGGATTCATCTGAGTTGGAGTCAGACTCGGACTTGGGAGTGAGTGGCCGGTTGCCCTCGCGGTTGTTGTCCTCCTCCTCCTCCTCCTCTTCCTCCTCCTCCTCGGAGTCTGCCTTGCTCTCCGAGTCGGAGGCCGATTCGATTTTCTGCTAACAGAGGAGCCGCCTTAGCGCACCAGAGGCAGCCGGATCACAGGCACCTTCCATCCTGCCAAATCGTCTCCTTGACAAAACCCAAAACCTACAATTCCTGGATCTGGGGTAAGCGGATGGCTGTAATCCGCGGTACATAGTCCTTAACTTATGACCAGAATCGGGGCCAGACTGTCCATTGCTAAGCTAGGCAGTTGCTCAGCGAGTCATACCTCAATCTACAACGTGACGGGTTGCCCTCGGCTTACGGCCACAATGGAGCCCGACGGGTCTGTCCCTGAAGCGGGGACGTTCGTTAAGTGAGCTTTGCCCCGTTTTACAACCTCCCTTAACAAACGCATTGCTTAACGACAAAGATGCTGGTCTCCTATGCCGTCGTAAGTTGAGGGCTACCCGTGTTTCCCCCGAAAAAAAGACCGGGTCTTATTTTCTTTTGGGCCCCCAAATAAACACTAGGACTTATTTTCTGGGAGGGGTGTTGTTTCCCCCCGTCCCCCAATATATGGGATCCCCACTGCTGTCAGGATTCCAGCAGTTACCCCCCAATTAAATCACACGAGTCTCGAGCCCAACTTCCAAAACTTCAAGAGGATTTATTGGGCGTTAACATGTCCGGCACTGCCTGGGTGTAGCCGACTCTGAGGCACACATAATTCCTTGTCACTCTTGACTCTGGTTTTCCCACTCACCCCCTGGGTGTATCCTAATTCATATATCCTCCGACGGGACACCTCCATAGCCCAGAGTCATCCATCATGCTCTCCAGCTGGAATTTTGTCCGGCAGAAACTTCAGTCACCTAGTTACTATCTTTGAAAAACTATTTATGGAATGCGCTTTCGGTTTTGCAAGCTGCTGCGCTGCTTCCCTCTCCCTTTCTGCCGGCAACTAGAAATATTTTATGAGTCGACAACTTTTTCTTCTTGCTGGCCGCGCAACGCGCCAGGGCGGCCGCCACAATTCGGGGGTGGCATTGCCCCACGTGCCTCGCACCAGCTTACTTCGGGGCCTCCCCTGCCAGGCCACCTGTGCCTCAACACCCGCCTTGGCTTGTAGCTGCGGTACCACCACGTTGCTCTCGCCTTCTGCTCCACTGCAGCCACGAATGAGCAAAACTGGGCCAGTGCTGGCAGGTATCTAAGGTGCAGGACCTGTGGGGCAACTCTGCCCCCAACCCACACCTCGCCTCGTGGCCACAGCACTGTGAACGATCGGATGAAACGGGCAGGCAGCCCAATTGTGCGGGATCTTAAGTAGGACTTCTTTTGGGAGGTAAGGCTTATATTAGGCGCACGCTTAAAAACATGCTAGGTCTTATTTTCAGGGTCGTTTTTAATTTGGGGGGGAAACGAGGTGTCTGCATTGAAGACAAGATACGTCGCTGTCAGGTGTGAAAGATCAATTCCGCACGCGAATTAAACTAATGTGATTGTTAAAAGGCAATAAATAGGTAGGTCCAGCTTAACTTCTGTCCCTAAGGGATCGGTCGTTGAGGACTTACCTGTTCCAGGTGCAAATCAATTATGTCCCTAAAAAAAGGTCTACGGAAGGTCAACCGAGGGGATTCTAAGCCGGTGAATCTTGTCCAGGCCAATGTTCCTCCACCTTTGCCAAGGGGAACGAAGCCTGGTTTCGTCCAACACAACGTGAACAAAATCGGTTTGGAGGCTGAGCGGCGGGGTAGGTACAGTCAGGTGTGAAAGTTCAGGTGCACAAGCGGCCGGGTAAGTGTTGCCAGGTGTAAACATTCAGACCCTCGAGTGAAAGTTCAATTAAACCGATTTATTGGTAAAATGCCTATGCACAGGAATTTTCTCAGCTCATGGTTAGCCCTTGCTTGGAATTAGATACGAGTCCAGGGAATACAAGGGAGACTGGACAGTTCGCACGTGGCTACGTAGGGATTCTAGGCCGCTACCTCTCTTGACCGACCCCCGTTTCTGCGACTCCTCCTGCAGTTTTGTTTTTCGTATTGGTTACTGGCTTGATACCTGCGCTTCGCTAACGAAACTTTGCTATGTGGTCAAGCTTAGATTTTGGGGAGGAAAATAAGGGGGGAAAACTCTGCCTCTGCCCACCAGCATCCATCAGTATTCCTCAGTATGAGTATTCATCAGTATGAGTGTGTGAGAGTGTTGAGGGCTGTTTGGAAAGTGAAACAGTATTTGCTGTGTGAGAGCAAGGAGACAGCAAGGAGCCTGGGCATGGCTTAGCTCAACTGTTCTGTACTTAAAGCTGCTTGGTGCTGCTGTGAAAGTAAAACTGAACCTCCTCTCCTCTGCTTGTGTTTTGCCTTTGGAAGAGATTTCTTTTCAGGTGTGGAGAGGGAGTCGAACTCCTTAGCATCAGAGCGTGTTAATAACAATAATATACAAAATACAAATGCTCTGATGGTCATTTTGAAAAATCCTTCTTTACTGAGCACCTAGAAGCCAAGAGGAACACACGTGACAAGTATCAAGTTTGTAGGCTTTACGGTTCTGGAGATTTTGTGATGATGCGTGAGGGGTGATTTGCTTTTATATATATATAGATGTTATTATAATATTGTATTGCATTGCATTGCATTGCATTGCATTGCATTGCATTGCAACGCAATGCAACGTAACATAACATAACGTAACGTAACATCATCAATTCTAGATCAACTTTGGATTCCCAGAGATAATCAATCAACTTTTCTAAGAGATTTGGAAGTCCTCTTACCTTTTTCTTCCACCCTCCGGCAGGTGCCCGTCGTGTAGCTCTGGCAGGTGTTTTTTTCTCTGGAGTGAAGTCCTACGTTAGGAGACACGGAATTGACACTGAAGCCCGCTCAGTTCCAAAATATTTCCACCACCCCGTCCCCAACATTAAAGACGGGCAGAGGAGAACATATAATAAGTAGTCTGTGAGTTATGACTGCGAAGGGGGCCAGATTTTTTTTTTTTTGCTGCTAAGAAGGTGGTGGTTAGGTGAGCTGCACCCGTATCTTCTATCTACACTTCCTCTCTCCTTCCCCAACCCCGCGTGCAGGTGGTTAGAATGCGGCATTGGAGGCTGATTCTGCCGGCTGCCAGCAGGTCGATCCTGCCCGGCTCAAAGTGGACTCAGCCTTCCGTCCTTGCAAGGGGGGGTAAAATGAGGACCCAGATTGTTGGGGGCAAGAGGCTGACTCTGTAAACCGCTTAGAGAGGGCTGTAAAAGCACTGTAAAGTGGTATATAAGTGCTGTTGCTAGTGCTATATTGTCATTTGTTTGGAGGTGCTGAATGGCTGATATTTCTTTTCCCTTCCTCCCTTCCTCCTTCCTCCCTATCCATCCTTCCTTCCCTCCTTCCTCCCTATCCATCCTTCCTTTCCTTTCCTTTCCTTTCCTTTCCTTTCCTTTCCTTTCCTTTCCTTTCCTTTCCCTTCCTTCCTCCTTTCCTTTCCTTTCCTTTTCCTTCCTTCCTTCCTTCCTTCCTTCCTCTTTCTCTCTCAGGAGTCCTGGTAGCACAATGATTAGAATGCAGCATTGGAGGCTGACTCTGCCCACTGCCAGGAGTTCGATCCTGACTGGCTCAAGGCGGACTCAGCCTTCCGTCCTTCCAAGCGGGGTAAAATGAGGACCCAGATCGTTGGCGGGCAAGAGGCTGACTCCGCAAACCGCTTAGAGAGGGCCACCAAGCGCTATAAAGCGGTATGTAAGTGTCTTAAGGGCTACTCCTGTTGCTCCACCTTCGCTAAAATAACTCCGCAGGTCGCACGTAAATACCTTCTACCCACACAAACCCGACCTGGTCACTGTATTTCTCCGATTCAGAAGAGCTTTCTGAGTTTTCCTCCTCCGTCGCAGAGGGGCTGGCTTGCTCAAGGTCACTTGAAGATTTCCTGGGTCGTTTCGCGACCGGCATCTAGAACAGGAGCGGGGGAATAAGATCAGACGGGGCATCAGAGACGGCCTAAGAGATGCGTTTCCTTTATTTATTAGATAACCTTGTCACTTTTTTTTTCTGTGAACACACCGGCCGCGCATTAAAGAACGGGACGGTGGCCTCAAGCCGGCGCCTTCACCTCAACAATTAGGAGGCTGCGATTTTGATCCTTAGGTAGAGGCGGATATTTCTCTTTCTGGGCACAAGGAGAATTTATCTGCTGAACAAAACTCTGCCTTGGTGACAGGAAAGGCATCTGGCCAGTAAGAACTTTGCCACCTCCATTCAGTTGGCCAGATTCTACCCCGCAAAAAAATTATGGGGTCGTTAAAAGAGGACGATGATGACTGGCCCGTATTCAAAAATGAAATTCTGAGAGTTGCTCTCAAAATACACACACAAATACAGGTAATCCTCAACTTACAACAGTTCATTTTAGTCACCAGTCGAAGTTACGACGACACCGGAAAAAAGCGACTTATGACCGTTTTTCACACTTATGGCCATTGCAGCATCCCCGTGATTTACACATTTGGATGCTTAAAACAACTGACTCATATTTACGACGGTTTTGGAGTCCTGGGGTCACATGATCCCTTTTTCCAACCTTCTGATCAGCAAAGTCAAGGGGGAAACCAGATTAATGACCGTGTTAGTAACTTAAAAGCTGCAGTGATTCACTTAACGGCCGAGGTCAGAAAATGGGACAAAACTCACTTCACCAATTTCTCTCTCAGCATAAACTTTCATAAGATAAAATAGCACAAACGTAAAATGACATAAATGTTGGGCTCAATTGTGTTCGTACCAGCTGGGCCTTCTACTCTGAGCAGAGCCCCAAGACAGAAATGCCAATTATTTGGCTATATTGGGTAGTCCTCAACTTACGACTGCAATGGAGCGCAAAATTTCCATGGCTAAGCCAGAGAGACGTTAAGGGAGTTTTGCCCCGCTGTATGACCTTTCTCCCACAGAATCCCTGCAGTTGTTAAGTGAGCAACACGGTTGGTTAAGGGAACCTGGTGTCAGGTTTCCAAGCTACGAAATCCATTTTAAAAAAAGCAAAGTCCGTCTTCCAAAACCATTTCTTTTATTTCGGAAAGCATCAAAATTGGCAAAGTCTGCGGTAATCCCGGATCTGACACCACTCAGAAATACCCCACATAATCTTGGAAGTTAGAAACAACCCCCAAAAAGTCACGTTCCCCAATAGAAGGAAATCAACGTTGCCTTTTGTCATCAATCTCCACCTCCAGGTCTCAGCAGGATCAGCTTTTGTTCCCACGGGAAGAAGAACCCACCTAGCCTAAACAACTCTATCTCTGCTCCTCCCACCTTAGGAATGTGGCAAGCCCAAAACCCTTCTCCCCCCCCCACCGCCATAACCAGCAAAGAGAAAGGAAGAAAAGGAATATATAAAAAGGCTAAATAAAATGGCTGCACGTATGTCCATTTTGGGCGTGACACCTGGCTTCCCCATAGACTTTGCTTGTCGGAAAGTCTCAAAAGCGGACCTCACGTGACCTCAGGACACTGCGACCGTCCTAAAGGCGAGTCGGTTGCCAAGCGTCCGAATTTCAATCCCGCGACCGTGGGGAGGTGGCAACGGTCGTAAGCGTGAGAAACGGCCCTCAGACGCTTTTTTCCCCCCCCCCGGTGGCGCTAAAACTTCGAACGGCCGCTAAACGGATAGTCGTTAAGTCGAGGTCTACCTGTATACGCCGGTCCAATCAGGATGGATTCGGCGTGGCGTACTTACTTCGCGTGTGGGAACCAGCTGGAGGCGAAGTGCGTCAGAAAGACATAATTAAAATCCCCCCCCCCCCCCCGGGACGGTCCCAAATAAATATTCCCACCACGGGAGTTTCAAAAAAAGGCATTGCAAAGCCCCAAAGCCAAGAGGCTGGGTGTTTTAGAAAATCCAGGAGCCATGGGGCTGAGCCAATCTCCAGGGGAAGGTATCCCAGAAAAGGCCATTCGGCAACCGGGGAGGCCTTACTTGGGCCTGGAGATGAGGCAGCTTCCGTGGGTCAAAGAAATCTCATTTTTCAAACGTTAACAGATGAGCAAAACCCTCTGGAAGGAGGAATTTCCCCACAAGGCCCAGGAGGTGAACCAAACAGGGCATTCAAGGTGATAAACCAGCATCTCGAATTGCACCCGGGGGCAAACTGTGTGGTTCTCCAAGCAGCAGAATTAAGCAGCTTTAAACTTCTTCTTCCTTCTACTTTAAATGACCCCGTAGTCTGGGCAATTGAATGGAGCTGACTGTTTACTGGCCAGAGGCCTTTCCTGTCTCCAGGGCGGAGTTTTGTTTGGCAGATATATTCTCATCGTGCTCAGAGAGAGAAATATCTGCCTCTACCTAGGATCGAACTCACAGCCTCCCGATTTGTGAGGTGAGAGCTCTGCCACTCTAGGCCACTGCGCCACTCAAGCAAGCTTTAAACTTGATGGTAAAAAATTACTATTGTTGTAACAGAATTGTTCAACTCTGGAGTATCCTTACCGGGGTTCAATGGTCTCAACTACTAACTTCCATGGTTTTAATTCTAATGTCACTTTTCTGGGCCTCACCCCATATTTAAGGGGGGGTGCGTACGTAACGGAGGTGATATTCAGCAGGTTCTGATTGGTTCTGGAGAACTTCTGGTGTAAATTCGGAGCAGTTGGGAGAACCGGCCAATCCCACTTCTGACTGGCCCTGCCTTCATCAATTCTCCGCCTCCCATTGAGTCCCAGCTGATCGGCTGGGTCTCCTTTGGTTGCCCTGCCCAGAAGAACGGAGCTGGAAAGCAGGTTATTAAGGTGGGGAGGGAAGGAGGATTTTGCAGTAACCTTCCTCTGCCGTGCCCACCAAGCCAGCCACGCGCACAGAACCGGTAGTAAAAAAAAAAAAATTGAATCCTATCACTGGTGTGTAAGTGCATTAATGTGCCTATGTCACTCAACCCAATATAGCGCAACCAACACAAGCCCTAAATAGAATTACACACTGCCCAACATCTAGAATAACTCAGAAACCACAAATAGACTACCACGATCAAGCGGAATTGGCCTAGCACGCTAGCCGATGAAAGCCCTCAAAACATCCCAGGCAGACCAAAAGATCCAGCAACCCCAGAATTTAAAGTTACTAACATGGTCATTTACAACAATGTTAAGGATTGCAACGGTCACTCTGTAGGACAAGCAAGCAGAAGGCATCCGTGAACACCAACGGGCAGTCAGAAGGCAGGACAAACCTTCTTTTCATTTTACAATCGATAGATTTAACCATAATTTTTTGATTGGAAAATGTGACCATCTAAGACCAGGCCAAGTTCCCAAAAAAATGCCAGGGGGATTTCTAGAAGCCTCGCGCTCTGACGAAATCAGCCATCAACGGACACGGAGACGTTAACGTCTATAGACTACGCAAGAGAGACAATCGACCAGTCGAAAAGGACATAAGAAGACTCCAGCATTTCTCCATCAGTAATTGGCAGGCAGATCGGCAGAGATTAACTCCTCGCATCCTGGACATAAACTGTTTCAACTCCTCTTCTCAAAATGATGCTGGAGAACTGGGGTCGCCAACCTTTTGGACCTCAGGGACCACCAAACTCATAATTTTAAATCCCGCGGACCAGGATTTGGGGATTTTCCTGGGAAAATCCCCCAAAAAGTCTGCAGGAAAATTCCCCACCCCGTTTTCCTACCGATCTATCATTCTTTATTTGGGATTGCAGGATACAGTCTCCAGCTCTGTTCTCAGGGGAGAAAGAGAGAGAGAGAGACTTTTGGCTTCATGCAAGGAAAGCAGCAGAAGCTGCAGAAGTCTTTCTTTCTTTCTCTCCCCCAAACTCCGCCAAAAATGAGTCTTTGTGAGACTTGCTGTGCCGGCACAGCCTCTCAGAGCAGGAGGCCTTGCAGGGTCCCAAAGACTCATTTCTGGCGGAGTTTGGGGGGAGAGAAAGAAAGACTTTGGCTGCTTTCCTTGCGTGCAGCCAAAAGCAGAAGAAAGAAGCGGAAGGAAGCAGCCCGGTGGCCAGGCCAGGCGTGTGGGGCGAGTTCGGCCTTTCCTCCCTCTCCTCCCCTACCTTGTGCTGCTCACAATGCAAGCCTTGTATTCCCGTGCAGCCTGGATTAATTGCTTTGTGGACAACATTTCTCTGCGGACCACCAAAATTTTCTCACTGACCACCAGTGGTCCCCAGCCCACTGGTTGGCAACCATTGCTGTAGAATCCTGCACACCAGAACAACTAGACACAAGGACAGTTTTTTTTTTTCTCAAACGCCATCACTCTGCTAAACAAATAATTCCCTCAACACTGTCCAACTATTTACAAAATCTGCATGACTATTACTATTAACCTTCTCATCACTCCTTATCACCCATCCCATTTATGACTGTATGACTGTAACTTTGTCACTTGTATCCTTACGATTTATATGGACTGTTTCCTAGTACGATTTGATTGCTTATTGTACCTATCATTAAGTGTTGTACCTGATGATTCCTGACTCTTGACAAATGTAATCTTTTCTTTGATGTACACTGAGAGCATCTGCATCAAGACAAATTCCTTGTCTTTCAAAACACAATACACAAACATACATGACATAAAACATAAAAATCATCATTTCTGAAAGCTGCTTAATCCCGGGTTAAAACTCTTCGTACAGAAGCAAATTCAAAAATCATATTGATTAGTAAGAAATATAAGAAATGTAATCTGGATAATAGAATGAAAAGGAGAAATTGGGATAAGATATGAAGTTGAGCAGATAACGTAAATATACATATTACAATTAACATTTGGTACGTCCTACTGGTTTTTCCAGAAAGATCTTTTATGTTATTATGCCTTGATTGTCTGTGTGCTTTGTAAAGTTAATAAAATTTGTTTGTTTGTTTTTTAAAAAAAGACAAATTCCTTGGGTGTCCAATCACACTTGGCCAATAAAGAATTCTATTCTATTCTAACTTACAGTCAAGTAAGTGATGCCCCCATCAAAAAACTTCCAAAGAGCCATCAATAAACAGCCCAACCAAAGAACATCTAAGACCGCCCCAACCCATACAGGCAGGCAAGATGCCAGAATATAAACTGAGAGAAAACAGCACGCCTTACTAGTACTGATGATGTTACCTAGTTGGGTCTTGAAACGTCTGCAAGGATACAAGGAAGCGCAGACAGCACCAAGGACTCTTCCTGTCAACCCTGAGCTACCAATATTCTCCTTTAACACTTTTCCCCCCCATTTTGCTCATTTGAAATGGTCATTTTTGCTTGACAAAACAAAGCAAATGAACAGGAAGAATTACATGGGTGAACCGACTGGCACCCATAACTGCCTAATACCAACCTCCGGGACCAACTGAAGCTTCCAGCTAGGGCCGTCCCATGTACGGTAGTCTATCCAAGAGATGACCAAGGAGGGACAGAAAGTAAGATGCCTGCTTCCAGGGTGGAGACGAACGAAGGCCTAATACAAGTCCAGACCCCGACAAAAAAAAATTATTTCATAATTTTCATACTTATTGGGGAAGCACGGCTCCTCCCTTTAGAATTCAAAACGGACCTTCTCTGAATTTGGAAGGTTTTAAATACACCGAGCTGCAAGTTAGTCCTCAACTTACGACCGCAACTGGCATCGCTAAGCGATGTGAAGCGAGTCACCCGCAATTTGACGGCCTTTTTCGTCGCGGTTGTTCAAGCGAATCGCGCGGTTTGGAAACAAAACCCCCCGGTTCCTCCCGCTGACTTTAGCTTCTTCTTGGAAGCGGGCTGGGAAAAGTTGCAAAGAGCGATCATCATGCGACCTCGGGATGTTCCAATAATGGTTTACAAATCCACGAGGGACGCCGGATTTCGATCCCGTGACCGCGGGATACACCGCGACGGTCGTCAAGTGCGAGGCTGTAAATCGCTTTTTTTTCTTTTTTTCCCAGCGCCGTTTCCAACGGTCGTAAGCCGAGGACTACCCGTTCTTTTGCCTTGCCGGGGATCAAGCTCTTTGTTCATTCCCATCCAGACCGTACTAGCTCCCAAGTTCTCGACCCCAACTCAGGTTTGGCCTGGGGTCAAGAGGTAAAAAAAAAAAAAAAAAGCTCCGAATCGGCACCATCGGGAAAATGGCTCACTTTCGCGGCTAACGATTTCCTTTTCATGCTGCTGTGATCGCTTCCTTTGTCCGACTCTTCGCTCTCCGCTTTCTCCACCGTCATCCCTGCTCCGCCGGCACCTGCGGTTGGGGTCGGGCCTTCCTCTCCAGGGACGTCGCTTCCTCCTCCCCCGCCTCCGACGGGGTCGATGTCCCCAACTTCGCTGTCTGAGGAGCTCGGTGGCTATGAGGAGAGAAAGGGACAAAAAGAGAGTTAGTGACCGGAAAAGTAGCAACGGGAGGCGTCTGGACATCTCAAAGGAGGAATTCAGAGTCCAGATCCTGGCAAAGGAGAAGTAGATTCATGACAGCAGCTGGAAGTGTTGTGGAATGTTTTTCACACCTGGCCAATTCAAAGCGTGTGGGGCATCTACTCCTAGGATTCCTCAACCAGCATCTGTGGACTTTCAGAATTCTCCAACCAGCATGTATGACCTTCAACTCCCGGAATTCCTTGGCTAGGAAGTTCCCTTCAACTCCCAGAATTCTGTACCTGGGATGTTTGGACTTCAACTCCCAGAATTTCTTGGCTAGGAAGTTCCCTTCAACTCCCAGAATTCTGTACCTGGGATGTTTGGACTTCAACTCCCAGAATTCCTTGGCTAGGAAGTTCCCTTCAACTCCCAGAATTCTGTACCTAGGATGCCTGGACTTCAACTCCCAGAATTCCCTGGCTAGGAAGTTCCCTTCAACTCCCAGAATTCTGTACCTGGGATGCCTGGACTTCAACTCCCAGAATTCCCTGGCTAGGAAGTTCCCTTCAACTCCCAGAATTCTGTACCTGGGATGTTTGGACTTCAACTCCCAGAATTCCTTGGCTAGGAAGTTCCCTTCAACTCCCAGATTTCCCTAGCTAGGAAGTTCCCTTCAACTCCCAGAATTCTGTACCTGGGATGTTTGGACTTCAACTCCCAGAATTCCCCAGAATGTCCCACAGTCCAGCCCTTTGCTATACAGACCCTGCTGCAAAAACAGGCCACCTGAGGTCAAAACAGAGGTGCATCAGAAATGCATCCCGTCCGACTCACCGGAGGCGCACTGTAGCTGGCGTGAGGGTTGTTCTGGATTTCCCACAATCCTTCATTGAAACCTTTCCGTTTGTTGGGCTTCCCGTATTTGTCCTTGTACTTCTCGTAAGGGAAGAGGTCCTTGGGCCCCAAAAACGCCCTGCGGGATACGGACAAGAGCGAAGAAGAAACGGAAAGGTTTGGAGAGAAAGGGACGGGTCACCCCAGACGGCTTAGGCCGCCGACGCACCCAACAGAACCTCCCAAAGTTGGCGAACTTACGTCTCGTGGGTTCCGAAAAAGAATATAGGGTACTTGTTAGGAGGAGGCTTCACGGCCCCATCAATGATGTCGTCGATCTGAAAAGAAGACGGAGACTAAAGTCAATAAAAATCGGAGCGGGGAATGAAAGACCGGCCAAAATTCAAGCAGGAACCAGCCCAGGATCATGGCTAATGGTGTCACGCAAGAATCACACCGGTTCTGTATCCGCCTGAGAGCTGAAAAGGGAAATGGACGCTAAGCAGGTAAGTCCTTGCTTCACAACGATAACTGGGACCGGAAACTCTTTGACGACCTTCTCAGCTGGCTTCTGACCACACTTGGAATACTGCATCCAGTTACGGTCGCCATCGTATAAAAGAGATATTGAGACAGACAGACAGGCAGGCAGACGTGATGTCCCGGGGCATGACACAAAAATAACCAAGTCACAAAAATGGGGAAAAAAGTCCCTTTAATGCCTCCAACTTGGCCCCAATGTCCAATTCTCCTCAGCAGGAGATCAAACTCTTAAAGAAAACAGTTGACAGGGGGAGCAAATGCAGTCCGAACCCAAAGTAAAGATAATTAGAAATAAAAAAACCCAACACACCACACTGAAGGAATTACTACGGCAGGCAAGGATGATTAATTGCAGGCTTCTACCAGATAATGCAGCAACCACAGTTGGGAGGAAGCCAGAACACAGATAAGCTCTGACAAGAATGCACGCTTTGCTTCCTCCAGCACTTTTGGTCCTTTTAACCAGTCCTCCCAGCTGCAGCCCATGAAGGGGATCAGGGCCCCTTCCTCCCCCCGTAGGCCACGCCACTCACGTTGCTCCCTTCTCGTTTCCTCCCTTGCGTGCCCTAGGATGAAGAGGGGGTGGGCCTGGGTCTTCCTCTGAATGCCCATCCGACTACCTGCCTGCGACCTAGTCACAACTGGGCCGCACCAATGGGCAACTGGGGGGTGCACAGTCCCATTCGCACACTCTTGTGAGCACTCTTGGCCGCACTCGTGCAACGGGTGCTCGCACACGTGCCTGCCCCTCCCACACAACCAACTCCTCTTACCCCTCTCCCCCCCCCACTCTGGGCCGCCAACCTGGAAAAGTTGGGGAACCCTGCCTTAGAAATAAACCTTCTTTGGGATGAGTCACGTCTGACAGCAGTTCCTGTATCCGGTTATAATTCTCCAAGGCGGGAATCGCTAACGCCGAAATGTGTTTCTTTACAGGATGCACAGATTAAGAGCGGGCTTGCCAGGGCAGGAATACAAAGGAATAATTCCAGAGCTCCTGTCGCACCGTTTAGTTCAGGCTTGTCCAACCCGCGGCCCAGGGGCCGCATGCGGCCCAGGTTGCCTCGTAATGCGGCCCAGTGCCCACCCCAACCTTCGTGCCAGAGCCAGCGAGGAGGAGGAGGAGAGGCAGGCGCGAGGCGGGGCGAGGCAAGCGACAGGCCAAGCAGCAACAGAAAAAGCAGGCGCCATCAGAGCGCCACCTCCTGCTGTTGCTGCCGCCGCTTCTGCCCCTGCTGCTGCTTCTGCCCGCGCCGCTTCTGCCTTCCAGTCCTGCCTCATCCAGCCGGGCCATTTGCAGGAGGAGAGGTAGGCGCGAGGCAGGCGAGCTTTCTCCCCCCCCCCCCCCCCGCAAAATTTGGCCGGAAAATAAACCGTGATAGAAAATAAATAATTTTTAATAAATAATAAATGCATCTCACTAACTTCATTTCCAAATAAATTTAATATGTTAACTATGTTTTCTATGGTTTTTTTGGGGATGATCGGGTATTGTTACTGTTATTTTATTTTATGTGCGGCCCAAACCAAATTTTCATCTTCTAATGTGGCCCAGGGAAGGTGAAAGGTTGGACACCCCTGGTTTAGTTTATGCAAGTAAATGATCAAATGCAGGAACCAGCAGGGGTGGGAGATTCAGCGGGTCTGGATCGGTTTGGATGAACCAGCTGTTCAATTTGTATCTGGTTCGCCGAATTGGTCGTTGAGCCGACCGGCTGGCCCCTCCCCGGCGTCTCCACGCAGCCTATTTGGGATGCAGGAAAGCGCAGTCTGGAGGGAGACTCTGGGAGGGTAGAAAATGGGCCTTCTAGAAGTTTCCAAAGTGCAGAAAACAGGCCTGTTTCCGGCTTTCGGAGAGCCTCCGGCGCTTGCGGGAGGCCGTTTTGGCCCTCCCAGAGGCCCGAGGGAAGCCTCTGGACTCTGGGGAAGGTGAAAAACGGCCCTCCTGGGAGTTCTGGTAGGCCACGCCCACCATGGCCACGCCCACCCAGCAACCAGGCAGAGACCTGGTGGCTGGGATTTGTGAATCCCTTCCGTGGGGAAACAGCAACTGGGGATACCATGTAACTCAGAGGAGTCCCCAAACTTGGCAACTTTTTAAGACTTGTGGACTTCAACTCCCAGAATCCTCCAGCCAGGAAAATTCTGGGAGTTGGAAGTCCACAAGTCTTCAAGTTGCCAAGTTTGGAGACCTCGGCCATAACCGCGCGCCAATTTCCGAGGCAATTTAACAGCAAGCGTGCAAAGTTTGCAAGAATGGCACTCAGCTCGATGGAGGAGGAAGGTATTCTCCAAGCCTAATCACAGGCAGTCCTCAACTTATGACCACAATCGGGACCAGAATCTTGGTTGCTAAGCAAAGCAGCCGTTCAGTGAGTTGCGCCTGACTGTAGGACCATTTTTTGGGGTCATGGTTGTTAAATGAATCCCTTAAGTGAGCAGCACAGTTGTAAAGTGAATCTGCTTGCCAGAAGGGGTCCCGACGTGGCCCAGGGACGCTGCAACGATCATAGGAGTCACTTGCTAAGTGGCTCTTGATCATGTGACTACAGGAATGCTACAATGGCCGTTAAGGGTGAAAATCGGTCCCCTTTTTTCCCCTCCTTGGTTCCAGGTTGCTTCTCTCTCCTTGACGTGTTTTCATCCGTTGCTTCTTGTCCTGCCCTCAGGGGCTTTGGAGACTAGACTGACCCCTTCCTCTTCTTTGGGGCAGCCCCTCAAGGAACATGCGCCCGCCCCGCCCTGCGGCAATGTAAATTTAGCCTGCAAACAGCAGCAGATACCCAACGATCAGCTGGCTGGTGCGAGGCATGCGCGGCGGCTCTCTTCTGAGCAATGGCTTGCGTGCTGGCAGACTAGATTCGCCATCACGGGCACAGGTGGTACCTGGCTCAATAGTGTTGTAGTCACTTGGAGTCCTAGTGGAAAATCATTTAAATATGAGCCAGCCGTGTGCTGTAGCTGTTCTGACCAAGGCTTCCCCGGACGGTAACCATCGCACGCTGTTCCCAAGATCCTTTTGGTTTGTATTTCAGTGGCTGTGAATTCTATGTATTCACAGCCGGTAAATGAGTCCCAAACAGTTTGTGAAGAGACCAGCAGAAGTTCTGCCACAGTCCTTCGGGATAAGGCTGATAAGCACCCACCTTTATCTCCCTAAATGGCTCAATTGCCGATTGGCTGTACACAAGGCCATATGGAGCACAAGTCAACAACACGGAGCTTCAGACTTTAAACCGACCCGAATGAAGAAAGTTGCTTCCTGCAAAGGCCCCTGTCCCTTTGCTCCTCCTTTATGTCTTATGGGAGGGGCCAATCACCTCCAAGCCTTAATCCCGAGTTGCCCCTTTTGTCTCAACTGTTCTTGCCTTCTGGCAGCTCTGCGCAAGCGCGCACTGGGAACAGGCTCCCCCCGTTCCTCTGCCTCGCTGCTGCCAGACTCCGGGGGCTCCGGAGTCGGCGCGTAAGTCTCCAATGGCCCTGGCCTCATCTCTGTGTCGGACGCAGATCCCTCATCTGAGTCCTCCCTAGACTCCAGGACTGGCCCATGCTCCTCCCCACTGTCCAACTCTGCTGTCCGCTCCGCTCCCCCACGCCCCCGGCGGACTAAAACAGCAGCTTCCCAAAAAGCCAACGCAATCCTAGGCTGCATCAACAGAGGGATAGAATCAAGATCGCGAGAAGTGTTACTATCACTTTATAAGGCCTTGGTTAGGCCACACTTGGAATCCTGCATCTGGTTTTAATCTCCACCATGTCAAAAAGATGTTGAGACTTTCGAAAGGGTACAGAGAAGAGCAACCAAGAGGATTAGAGGACCGGAGGCTAAAACAGACGAAGAACGGTTGCTGGAATTGTGTATATCTAGTTGAATGAAAAGAAGGAGCAGGGGTGACATGATGGCAGTGTTTCAATATCTCAGGGGCTGCCACAAAGAAGAGGGGGTTAAACTATTCTTCAAAACACCTAAAAACAGGGGGGGAAAGCAATAGATGGAGACTCATCAGAGAGAAAAGCAACCTAGAACTTAGGAGGAATTTCCTGAGAGTGAGAACAATTAATCACTGGGGAAACTTGCCTCCAGAAGCTGTAAAATGCTCCAACACTGGAAGTTTTTAAGAAGAGATTGGACAACCATTGGCCTGAAATGGGATCGGGTATCTCACTTGAGGAGGGGGGTTGGACTAGAAGACCTCCAAGGTCTCTTTCAACTCTGTCATTCCTTATTCTATTAAAACAGTTATCATGTCACCCCAATCCTTCTTTTCTCATGCGTTGCTCTCAGTTTGGGTTGATCCGAGGCTGAAACGCTTCCAAAATCAGACTCAGAATTCAAGAGTTGCCTGCCTTAAAAATGGAATTTAGTTCTTTATTGTCATTGTACGTATATACACAGTGTACGTACAACGAAATTCACCTAAGACCCAGAGACCAGACTCAACAGGCAGACACACACACACACACGTGATAATCCCAAGAAACACCTCCCTACCCGCCAAAATTCCCTGCCTCCTAAAAACACAGAAAGCTGGAAAAGTTTCAAATTTGAAGACGGGGACATTGCCAAAAACGTGCGCGGCTGAGCTTCAGAAATCACTTGCAATTTCTGACTGAAGGGAAACGTCCCCATCCTGGGTTCACCCATCAGAGACAGAGCTGTCCAAAAAAAAACAACTCAAGATGGTCAAGTCATAACTGACAAATTGGGCCTGTAGTTTAAAAAACCCTCCCAACATAGCAACGCCAGAGTGTCTTGATTTTAAGGGAAGTCAGAATTGAACAAAGCCTAATAAATATTCTGAACTAGCTGGATACCCGTGCTTCGCTATGAAACTATCTGATCGGTCAGTTTTTTGGGAGGAAAATAAGGTGGGGGTGGAATTGTGCCTCTGCCTACCAGCATCCATCAGTATTCATCTGGCTAGCGTCCTGTCAGTGTGAGAGAGAGTTGAGGGCTGTTTGGAAAGTGAAACGGTATTTGCTGTGCAAGCAAGGAGACAGCAAGGAGCCTGGGCGTGGCTTAGCTCAACTATTCTGTACTGAAGATGCTTGGTGCTGTGAAACTGAAACTGAAACTCCTCTCCTCTGCTTGTATTTTGCATTTGGAACAAATTTTTTTTAGGTGGGGAGGGGGAGTAGAACTCCTTAGCATCAGAGCGTGTTAATAATCATAATATAGGAAATACTCTAAATGTTCTTATGGTCCTTTCGAAAAATCCTTTCTTAGTGAGCTCCTAGAAGCCAAGAGGAACAGACACGCCAAATGTCAAGTTTGTAGGCTTTACAGTTCTGGAGATTTTGTAATGATGTCTGAGGGGTATTTCGCTTTTATATATTAATTATATTATTATATTATATTATATTATGTTATGTTATATTATCTTATGTTATATTATGTTATTATATAACATTATATATTATATTATATTATAAATATACTTATAATAATAGATTATAAAAAAAAAACAAAAAACCCTCAAAAGTGACCTTTTAAATAAATTCACAGCAATGATAATAAGGGGCAAGCAGTTTGAAGCCTATTCAGGTAGTCCTTGTCTTACGACCAGAATGGAGCCCTAAATGTCTGTTGTGGAGAAATTGGTTGAGTTTTGCCTCATTGTACAGCCTTTCCTGCCACAATTATTCCGTGAATGGCTGAAGTTGTTAAGTTAGGCACACCGTCTTTAAGCGGATCTGGCTTCCCCCTTGACTTGTCAGGTCGCCAAAGGGGATCAACGGTCCTAAGTATGAGCCAGCGGCCAAAAGCGCCTGAACTTTGATCCCACGTTACAAAGGTCACAACTATGAAACATTGTCGTCAGTCCCTTTTGTCAGGGGGGTGGTTGTAACTTTGAAGGGTCAGGAAATGAACTGTTGTAAGCCGAGGACTGGCTGTACAGCCAAGTCCTTGGTCCTCTGTGAGCTTAGTGGTTTTCTGGCAGAAAACGTTTCATTATCCATCTAGGTTACAACATCCATGCCGCATATCACATTGTTACCATATCACGTTACCTGGTTTTGGATAATGAAACTCCTGCCAGAAGACAGCCAAGCTCAGGGCCTCGTTTCAGCTCTGAGATACACATATTTTCCTTTATCGGAGTCTAATTTGGGGCAGCCTTAAACACCCCCAAAATAAATCCACAGCACAAAAAAAGAAGTTGATAGACACTCTGGACAGGTGGGAATTTCTAAAGATGATCATCTGAAGTATACATTAAAAGGAGGTCTTGAAAAAGGGGGGGGAGAAAAAGCGAGGGGGGGGGAGGAATATGCCATAACAAGTACTTAGTCAAGATCAGAATCCAATATTTGAGGGGCTGCCCCAGAGAGGAGGAGGGGGGTCAAGCTATTTTCCAAGGTACCCGAACGCCAGACAAGGAATAATGGATGGAAACTGATCCAGGAGAGATTCAACCTGGAAATAAGGAGAAATTTTCTGACAGTGAGAACCATCCACCCACAGAACAGAAGTTGCCTTCAGAAGTTGAGGGAGCATCATAACTTGAGACTTTCAAGAAGAGACTGGACTGCCCTCTGTCAGAAATGGTGTAGGGTCTCCTGCTTGGGCAGGGGGTTGGACTAGATGACCTACCAAGTCCCGTCCAACTCTGTTAAAATCTGATTTCACAGCTCTGTCGATCTGTGAAATCAGAACGGCTAAGAGTCCATTCCCAAAAAGAGCAACACCAAAGAGGAAGCCTGAACTGTGGGCGAATATCATGAAAGGGGAAAAAAAAAACAGGTTGAGCAGAAAAAATATCAATGAATGAATGAATGAATTCTTTCATTGGTCAAGCCTGATTGGACACACGAAGAATTTGTCTTCGGTGCAAATGCTCTCAGTGTCCATAAAAGAAAAGAGACATTCGTCAAGAGTCAAGAATCATCAGATACAACACTTAATAAAAGTTATAGCGTACAAAAAAGCAAACACATCCTACTCATCAAGGTATTGCAAGGATACGGGTAGTCCTTGACTTACAAACAGTTCATTTAGTGACTGTTACAATGGCAATGAGAAATGTGACTTATGACTGTTTTTTTAATAGTTACGACCTTTGAAGCATTTCCCTGTGATCGTGCCATTAAAATTCAGATTCTTGGCAACTGGTTCCTATTTATGACCGTTGCCATATCTTGGGATCATTTTCATTTATTTTTTTGCAACCTTCCCTCAAATGGGAAAACCAGATTCACTTAACAACCAGGTTTGCTGACTCATCAGCTGCAGCGATTCGCTGGACAACGGCGGCGAGAAAGTTGGTTCAAATGGAGCGAAATTCATCTCACAAATTTCTCCCGTGACGAACGGAGGTGTTGGGCTCCATCGCGGTCGCAAGTCGAGGACCGGCACAGTGTTGAGGGCACGAAGGTGGGTGGACTTCCAATTTCCAGAACTGAAACCCAGTTTCAATTCAAAACTCAAAGCTGGCTGCTGGGGAATGAATTCTGGGAATTGTTAAGTCTGCCCATCTTCAAGCGATCACATCGGGTTTGAAAAACGCTGGCCCAGCACTTGAAAAATCCCAGGAGAAAGTGGCGCCGGGTAACTGGAGAAGAGCAAATAAAATAGAATAGCAGAGTTGGAGGGGGCCTTGGAGGTCTTCTAGTCCAACCCCATTTAGGCATGAAACCTTACACCACCACTTCAGACAAATGGTTCTCCAACCTCTTTTTAAAAACTTCCAGTGTCGGAGCATTCATAACTTCGTACTACTGGTTGTTCTGTCAGAAAATTTCTTAGTTCTAAGTTGCTTCTCTCCTTGATTAGTTTCCATCCATTGTTTCTTGTCCTGCCTTCAGGTGCTTTGGAGAATAGCTTGACTCCCTCTTCTTTGGGGCAGCCCCTGAGATACTGGAAGACCGCTATCACGTCTCCCCAGGTTCTTCTTTTCATTAAAACTAGACATACCCAGTTCCTGCAACCGTTCTTCATACGTTTTAGTCTCCAGTCCCCTCATCATATGAAAAAGTAAAATGTTGAGTTTTGACGTTAATGCCTTATTTTACTGCAACAGAGGGAGTCGGAAGTCAAAGCCTTCCCTCACCCTTCCAATTTCTCTCTTCTCCTTTCCCTCCCTTCTGTGTCCTACTATTTGCTTTTGTATTTTTTTGTATTTTATACTATAAACAAATTTTTAAAAACACCACAAATTACTGGAAGACTGCTATCGTGTCTCCCTAGTCCTTCTTTTCATTAAACTAGACATGCCCAATTCCTGCAACCGTTCATCGTATGTTTTAGCCTCCAGTCCCCTAATCATCATCGTTGCTCTTCTCTGCACTCTTTCTAGAGTCTCAACATCTTTTTTTACAACCTGGTGACCAAAACTGAATTCAAATATTCCATGTGTGGCCTTTCCAAGGCTTTATAAAGCAGTATCAACACTTCAGGTGATCTTGATCCTCTGTTGATGCAGCCTAGAACTGTGTTGGCTTTTTTGGCAGCTGCCACATACGGCTGGCTCCTATTTAAATGGTTGTCCACTAGGACTCCAAGATTCCTCTCTGAGTTACTACTATGGAGCAAAGTACCACTTATACTATATTGTCCTTATTTTCCAAAAAAAGGATGAAAGGGCGGAAAAAAACCCAGAGAACTAGCTGACAAAGATCCTCAAGGAAATTCCAGAGCAGAAATCCTCATCATGACCCCCCAAGCCAGCCCAAATTTCTAAGAATTACTCTCTCTCTCTCTCTCTCTCTCTCTCTCTCTCTCTCTCTCTCTCTC
>NW_020769443.1:1208678-1244049 GCF_900518735.1 Pseudonaja textilis | reverse complement strand
CTCTCTCTCTCTCTCTCTCTCTCTCTCTCTCTCTCTCTCTCTCTCTCTCTCTCTCTCTCTCTCTCTCCAGCAATCCAATTCACTTCCTTCATACTCAGGGAAAGGCTGTAAACCGGCAAAGTAAATTTAGCCTGCAAACGGAGCATTTGACGGGAGGATTAGCAGACTAATTAATGGAGCGGATGGCTTGAAGTTAAAGCCAGGAAGTAATTGTCAGGAAAACGTGTGTTTAAAGGATGCTCAACTAAACCGAGAGAGGTAGCAAGCAGAGCCACCCACAAAGGACAGGTTCTGGGTGCAGGAAAGAGAGCGCTGAATGTATGACAAGGTGTGTCAGATGAGTTTAATTTAAAATAGCGGTGATGGTACCCATCAATCGATCAATTAATCCGCGGAACAATTTGCCTCCAGAAATTGTGGGTGCTTCGGGAGAATTTTTTAAAAGTTGTTTAGGAGATTGGACAACCATTGGGTCTTGCTGCTTGACCAATGGGTTGGACTAGAAGACCTCCAAGGTCCCATTCAACTGTTATTCTGTATTCTGAATACTAGCCTAAGGCTGTTCGCAATGCAACTTCTTATACAAACGTCAAAAGGACTTAAAACACGGTGGGGTCGTTGGTGCTCTCTGGGCTTCGTGGTTTTCTTTGCAGACGTTTCATTACCCAACTAGGGGACATCATCAGTGGTAGGAGGAGTGGGAATTTAAAATGAGCAAACTTAAAATAATAACCAGCCTACAGGGCCAAATTTATACCAAACTGGGGATGCAAGAAGACAGAATTATTTTCCTAATGCTATTTCTTCCTCGATGCCTATCCCATCAAATGGCAAATATTTAAACTCAGAAAACTATAGTTATTTCAGGGACAGATATGCTAATTTATTTATTGCTTTCATTACCGTATTGATTATGTGGCTTAAGACTTTGAAGAGAGAAATGGGGCAGACACAAGTATGGATGTGCATTTAAACTCACACCTGTGAAAATCTCATGGAATGTGACAGCAGGGATAATTGTCAATAAAACCCAAGCACAAAATCTTGATTAGAAACAGGGAAATCCTTCCTACAGCTCAAGTGATGGCTAACAGAGGAGTCCAGCAGATAAAAACAATTTTTTTTAAAAAAAAATCCTTTTGCAGCTTCCTTTCTTCAGCCAAAGAACAGAATAGCTAAGTTGGCTTGTTGTCCTTCTTTGGCACAGAGGACACATTAAAACAGATAAACAGATTGCACATCCATTTGTCCAGAATCGTGCAGGGTCTCCTGCTTCAGCAGGGGTCAGCCTAGAAGACCTCCAAGGTCCCTTCAGATATAACTGCCAGAAGACTGCCAGAGCTAAAAGTTTCCCCAAGCCCTCAAGCCTAGCTCCTCTGGATTAAATCATGGAGTAATGCAACAGAAACTCAACAAGTCTTTGATAAGAAGACCATGGACTATGCTACCCATGGACACATAGGCAGGTAACTCTTCCACACTCAAGTAGGAGGAGCCCTTGGGGTTTTGTGAAGGTCAACATTGGCCTGACGCTTGGGCCAGAAGGAGCCTGCAGCTATTATTTAGTGTTGGACATCATATATATTCTAAGAACATAAAACAGAGTTGGAAGGGAGCTTAAGAGATCATCCATCCAACCACCTGCTCAGACAGGAAACCCCGTACTATTTCAGACAAATGTTGTCCAATCTCTTCTTAAAAATTTCCAGTGTTGGATCACTCACACCTTCTGAAGGCAAGTTGTTCCACTGGTTAATTGTTCTAACCGTTAGGAAATTCCTCCTTAGTTCTAGGTTGCTTCTCTCCTTGATTAGTTTCCACCCATTGCTTCTTGTCCTGCCCTCAGGGGCTTTGGAGAATAGATTGACTCCCTCTTCTCTGGGGCAACCTCTCAAATATTGGACCACTGCTATCATGTCTCCCCTAGGCCTTCTTTTCATTAAATGGGACATATGCTGTCTGTATACACATACACATATATTGTATGTATTCTGTGTGCGCGTGCGTCTATGCAGTATACGATATAAAGTCTACCGTTCTAATCCTGGCTTTCTTATTGTACAGGTAAGTCAAGATGGCACACATAAATACTCCTTTTATTTTTTCCGCATAACAATCCCGCGAGGTATACTGGGACGACAGAGAGGAACTGATCCAAAGTCACCCAGCTGCTTTTGATGCCAAGATGGAACCAGAACTCACCATTTCCTGGTGATTGGTTCAAATCCCGCCCCCCCAGTTGCTTTTGTGTCTAAGGCAGGACTAGAACTCACCGTCTCCCGATGATTGACCCAAACCACCCAGTTGGATTTCATGCCTAAGCCGGAACTAGAACTCACCGTCTCCAGGGTCTTAATTGCTACCCCAAATGGGATTTAATGCACATACCTACAGGTAGACCTTGACTTAAGACCACAACCCTAGTCCAAAATTTCTGCTGTTAAGTGAGACATTTGTTAAGTGAGTTTTAACATTTTAGGACATTTCTTGACCTTGTTAAGAGAATCACTACGGTTAATAAGTTAGTAACCCTGTACACACATATAAAGGACTCACCTGTTCACGCATATAAACATCTCTCTCTCTCTCTGTATGTATATATATATATATATATATGTGTGTGTGTGTGTGTGCGCGCGCACATGCACTTTATAGGTGGTTTGCATATATACACACATACATATACACCCACCCACACACATATATGCAAACCATCTATAAACCACACAAGCATGCACACAATGGCAGGGACCGGTCGAAGAGGTGTTTTGCAGCTATAGAAGAGCAAGCAACCGTATCCTGCACCTGCATGCATACCCACGGGGCGGAGGGGGTGGGTGGGTGGCGGCTTTTTTTTTGTTTTTGTTTCTTTATCCTTACACGAAAACAAGACCCAGATTGCACGCCGAAAGGATGCAGGGGTGCATTTGCACGACTTCCCCGTTGCACTCAACCCCCCCCCCGCACTGAAATGTGCATGCTAAGGTAGGGGAATTTGCAGGAGAGCCCTGCAGATTTGCAAAAGGTTTGCAAAAGGTTTGCAAAGGAAAAGGGGTTGCAAAGGGGGGAGGACCCCACACACACACTCACCCCCCCTCCCCTCCTGCTGCCAAGCCTCCTGAGCCCACAGGATGAGCCCCCCCCACCATAGAGCAGAGGGAGGGCTCCCTGCCCCCTCCCCGTGATGGAGTCACGTGGAGGGTGAGCTCCGAGGGAGGCGGGGGAGCCGCCCCCCGCCACGAGGGAGGGAGGGGGGAGGGCGCGGTTGCTAGGCGACGGCTCTTCTCGTGCCGCCCCCACCCCTCCCGCCCGCCCCTCCTCCCCCTCCCGCCCGTCCGTCCCCCCCTCGCGGCTTTCTCACATACCCGGGCCGGCCAGTGCGGGTAGCCTTTCATCTTGGCGAACACCAAGTCTCCGGCTTTGAAGCCGTGCGGCATCGCGGCGACGGGCGAGCAGGCCCCGGCCAGGCCTCAGGCTTCGCCAGGCAACCGGGGAGGGGCGTGGCCGCCGGCCTGTAAGGGGAAGGAAGGCGGGACACGCGCTTGGCGGCGCCTCATTGGCCCGCCCCGGTGTCGTTTCGACGCCGACGCCGCCCGGCTGAGGCGGATGATTGGCCGGCGGGGTGGCGGCACGCGCGCCTCGCGCTTTCCCCTCCCCCCCGATTGCCGACCAATCGGAGGCCGCGTAGGGGAAGGAAAGAAGGAGGGGGTTTGGGAGCAGCTGCGGGGAGCGAAGACGGGATTGGCTAGAAGAGGCGGGGGAGAGCAAAGGGCGGGGCTTAAGGAGGGATAGAGGGGGCGGGGCGTCTTGGGAGGAACTCTGCACATGCTTAGAAGCTTTGTTTTTGCAAGGGGCTTTTTTTTCAACCGCAATAAAATCTACAGGTGGTCCCCAATTTACAACAGCTTGTTTAGTGACTGCTCCAAGTAGAAAAAGTGGCTTTTGACCATTTTTTCACACTTAGCAACCGTTGCAGCATCCCATTGGATCACATGATCGAAATTTGGAGGCTTGGCCACTGACTCACATTTATGACGGTCACATGATCCCCTTTCGGGATCTTCTGACAAGCCAAGTCAAGGGGGAAGCCAGATTCACTTAACAACCGTGTTACAGTGATTCACTTAACAACAAGTCATAAAATGGGGGCAAAGCTCACTTAACAACACTTAGCAGCATAAACTCTGGGCTCCGTTGTGGTCGTAAATTGAGGACTAGTTGTGTCTGAGCGACTGCTAAAAGTTGACCCAAACCTTATGGCACACAGTCATTTGTAAAGAACGGGTGTATGATCTCATGTGGGCAGGAGGGCAATCATCTCCCCCTTGGGCACAACACCCCTGCAAGGGAGGCCAGTCTGAGAAGTCTACCCTTTCTGCCCCAAGTGGGGCGTGTAGGCCTTGCCTTCCCCAACCTGATAGCTTCAGCAAGAGTGGATCCTATCTCCTCTAGTGCTTAAATTGAGTCTGGCAGAGGATTATGTGAGGTGTAGTCCAACCTCCAGGTAATAGAATAGAATAGAATTCTTTATTGGCCAAGTGTGATTGCACACATAAGGAATTTGTCTTTGGTGCATATGCTCTCAGGAAAAAACGAAAGGAAAAAAAATACATTCATTAAGAATCATAAGATACAATACTTAGTGATAGTCATAGGTTACTAATAAGCAATCAAAGCATACTAGGAAACAAAACAATATAAAGTATAAAGATACAAGCAACGGTTATAGTCATAAGTGGGAAGAGATAGATACTAGGAAGGATGAGAAGAAGAATAGGAATAGGAATAGAATAGAATAGAACAGAATAGAATTCTTTATTGGCCAAGTATGATTGGACACACAAGGAATTTGTCTTGGTGCAAATGCTCTCAGTGCACATAAAAGAAAAGATACATTCGTCAAGAGTCAAGAATCATCAGATACAACACTTAAAATAGTCATGGTATAAATAAGCAATCAATATCAATAGGAAACAGTCAATATAAATTGTAAGGATACAAGTTGCAAAGGTTACAGTCATACAGTCACAAGTGGGAGGGGCTGGGTGATAAGGAGTGATGAGAAAATTAATAATAATAGTAGTGCAGACTTTGTAAATAGTTGGACCAAGTGTTGAGGGAATTATTTGTTTAGCATAGTGATGGCTTTCTGAAAAAAACTGTTCTTGTGTCTAGTTGTTGTGGTGTGCAGGGCTCTATAGCCTCGTTTTGAGGGAAGGAGTGGAAACAGTTTATGTCCAGGATGTGAGGGGTCTGTAGATATTTTCACAGCCCTCTTTTTGACTCGTGCAGTATACAGGCCCTCCATGGAAGGCAGGTTGGTAGCCATTGTTTTTTCTGCAGTTCTAATTATCCATTGAAGTCTGCGTCTGTCTTGTTGGGTTGCAGAGCCAAACCAGACAGTTAATCCTGGCCCATGATCGGGGCCTGACTAACATCCGTAGCAGAAGCCGGCTTGCTGCTCACAGACCCTGAGGGTGCGAAGTTGATAATGGCTTCCCCTGGTGGCCTCCACACCCACAGCAAAACTTGCTCCGGGCTGTGGAAAGGACATTTTCCTTTGTTTACCCAGGAGGTGGCAAAGGAGAGGAAGAACAAAGCCCAGAAAAGCCTAGGAAATATCTTTGACATTGCCCAACCGGTTTTCTGGCTTCTTCTTCCTTCTGGATGGAAACGACTTAGTTAAATATACTACAGTTTGCAGGCTGAGCCCATCTCCCTGGCACACAAATTGGAATAGCCAACCTCGGCTCTCATGCCAGGTGGGCACCAAATAAGCCCCGTTGGGAGACTGGCATCTGGGCACATAGCCCCCGGCTGCCCCTCATCCTATTTGTACCTCTTTAAAACGAAACTGCAAAACGACAGCTGGATTGGGAAAATAACAAAAGGGAAAATGGTTTTCCTCCACTTACGACCAAAATGGAGCCCAACTTTCCTGTTGTTAAGTGAGACGCTGGTTAAGTGAGTTTTGTCCCGTTTTATGAGCTTTTTTTTTGCCTCAGTTGTTAAGCGAATCACTTGCAGTTGGTAAGTTAATAAACTCATTGTTAAGTGAATCGGACTTCTCCACTGCTGGTCAGACGGTCACAAAGGGGGTTCACATGACACTGGGACACAGCAAAAGTCATAAATAGGAATCAGTTGCCAAACGTCTCAATTTTGATCACATTACCATGGGGAGGCTGCAGTGGTCATAAGTGTGAAAACGGTCATAAGTGTAAAATTACTTTTTTTTTCCAATGCCATTTGTAACTTCAATCGTCGCTAAGCAAACAGTTGCACATCGAAGACTACCTGCATGTGAATCCAATCATTATTTTATTTCTTAAAAACAAATTTTGTAGTCACCGAACTCACGCGTAAGTGACTCACACCCAGGGCAATTAAGAAGTGTTGGAAGAAACATCCTTCAGTTCCAAGTGGGGAAAAAAAGACTCTGCCATCATGGAAGTTGCTTGGAAAGATGGTTTAATGGTGGACAGGATCACATGCCTTGGAGTTCTTGGGCGATGAAAAAGGGAAGAGAAGATGCTGAGAGCGGCTGGGTTTTATGCCCTCTGTTGGGCTTTGAATTTGAGTTTGCGTTCTGATTTGTTGTCAGACTCCCATGGAGCCATGCAAAACTTTGTAGTCCCAGGGTTGGCTCCATCTGAAGGAGGTAGATCTGTGTTATGTAGAATAGACTGGCCGAGGCTTTAATGGCCCATTGACAAAGGGTGGGGTTGGGGGCTGAGTTTCTGCCTCTCTGAGTGTCTACTTCTCTTTTAAGGGAAATAAACTCAGAGAGGCAGAAACTCAGCCCTCAACCCCACCCTTTGTCAATGGGCCATTAAAGCCTCGGCCAGTCTATTCTACATAACAAAGATCTACCTCCTCTAGATAGAGCCATAATAGGCATTGCCCTTCGTTACATCATCATCCAGCAAGAGTCAACCTTTTCTGCCTTTTTAATATATCCTAAAATATTTCAATTCTTGAGGAGAGGGGTGGGTTTTAACATCCAACAGAAGCTTGTCCGTATATTTGTGGTTGCTATTAGAAGAAATTATCCAGTTTTGACATACAGATAGTCCTGGAGTGACGAACACAGTGGAGTCCAAAAGGTGTGTTTCAAAGTAAAACATTTTGTTAAGCAGAGCGTTGTCCCATTTTACAGCCTTTCTTGCCACTGTTGTTAAGGGAACCATTGCAGTTGTGAAGTGAACCTGGCTTCCCCATTGACTTTGCTTGTAAGGAGGGCACAAAAGGTGACGGTCGTAAGTATGAACCAATTGCCAAGTTTCCAAATTTTGATCACATGATCGGGGGGGGATGCTACAACGGTCATAAGTGTGAAAAACGGTCATACGACACTTTTTTCAGTGCCGTTGTAAGTTTGGTCACTAAATGAACAGTTGAAAGTCGAGGATTATGCGTAGTGGTTAAAATATTGACCTGGAAAGTAAGATTCTAGTCCTGCTTGAAGCATGAAAGCCAGCTGGGTGACTTTGGGCTAGTCCCTCTCTCTGAGCTCGGCGTACCGCACAGGGTTGTCGTTATGGGGAAAATAGAAGGAGGAATACTATGTTACATTGGCCGTCTTGGGTGACGTTTCACCAAATAAAATCAGAACGAGAAAAGAAAGGAGTCAAAAATAAAATACGCCCAGCGCTTTTTTCTCTATTTTTAAATAAGCCAGGTGACCAACCGTCCTCCTTTAGGGAGGACAGTCCTCCTTTTGTAAGTTCTGTCCTCCCACAAAAAGTGTCCTCCTGCATGTCCTCCTTTTTGATATTTGAAGACTAATCTGTAAATCTCCGTCTTTGGATCGATGACGATCCGATCCCTTGTGCGTGATCTGATGTATTTGACATGAACGATCCGTCAAAGCTCGGTACAGTGCAGCGAGACACGCTCCACCCAGGAGAATTGTTTGGAGAGAGTGCATCGCGCGCAAGTGGCTTTGTTTTTTTTTCTTTCTTCCATTTATTTGCGTCCTC
Source organism: Pseudonaja textilis (assembly GCF_900518735.1). Next base: position 1,236,067 of record NW_020769443.1, on the reverse strand, counting down.
CTTTTCGTTGTAAAAAAAGTTGGTCACCTTAAAAATAAGCTTTATTGGAAAAAACCATAGAAACGGACCTCCTCCTGCCTAGAGCGCCGGGTTGACTGTTTTGAGCTCGGCCGCGAAATTGCTCCTTAAGATGGCGTCAGAAGCGGCGGCGGCGGCACGTGATCGGAAGCTACGTTAGCGGCTTCCGTTTCCTGTTTTTGCTGCTACAGCTGCTTCCGCCTCCTCCTGTTATTTACTCGCCGAGCCGCCCCGCTTTCCGTTTCGGGGCCGGGTTGCGCTTGTTTCGGGTGAGCTTCGGAGGTCGCTGGCGGGAGGCGGCCATGAAGAAGTTTTTCCAGGAGATTAAAGCGGATTTGAAGTTCAAGACGGCCGGGCCGGGCCAGAAACTCACCGAGTCGCCTAGGTAACCGCCCCCCCCACCCGTCCCCACTCTAAACAGAGGGAAGGTCCCGTTTGGTTCTCCAACCTGGCGCCCGCGAGGCTCCCTCCTTTCCCAGCCCTGGGAGTTGCGGTCCTTCCAACTACAGATTGTGGGCGGGACGGAGTAAAAAAAAAAAAAGGATTAAGGGGACGGAGGGGAAGGAAAGGGTGGAGGGACCCCTTGAGGTCACCCAGTCCACCCCTCCACCACCCAGATTGGAAGCTCACTCCCTGATTCTGGCTCTGAACTCGTTTGCCTTCCCCTCACCCCAACCCATTTGCACTTTGGCGGACATAATGAAGTAAAAACTGAACTTTGAATAAGCTTCTTTGGATGGGAGAAGCGAAACGTTTTGCAAAAGGGAGGGAAGAAAAAATTCCACCCCCAAAAGTTCAATTGCCTTTTTGGGGGGGGGGGAGGAAAAAGCACTTTTGGGACAAACTCTCCATAGGGGCAAGAAATAAATTTAGAAATATCAAAATATGACCAGTCTCTTTCTCTCCCTCTCCCCTCAAATGTTAATAAGAATACACACAAATAAATAAATGTGTGTGTGTGTGTGTGTATGTGATGTATGTATAAAACACCTAACAATAGTTGGTCCTTTGAGGTAGGCCAGAGTTAAGCCCCAAAGTCATGAATGCTGAAGCTACAGGTAATCCTCCTTTAGCAACCACAATTGGGATGGGAAACTTGGTCATTAAGTGAAGAAGCTGCTGGCTGAAATGCAGCTCCGCCTATGATACCGACTTCACTTTTCCTGTGCTTTACAGACCTGTGAAGATAATCAGGAGGGTGACCTAGTAGGCTGGGTTGTAAAGTTTATGCCTCCATGCCCGTCACAACTATGGATGGTTGCTAAAAATGAGGCAGTTGTTAAACGGAGGACTACCTGGAGTTTTTTTATGAGGTTAAAGTAACCAAATCTGGCAACTCTGAATGAGCTTCTCTCACTTTTGAATTCATGGTGGGCTACCTTTCCGGTCCCGCTTTAGGCATAAAAATGGTATGGGGGGGATTTGGAGCTGATCACTAGGAGATGGTGAATTCTAGTTCCCTCTTAAGATAGGAAAGTCAGCTGGGTGACTTTTAGCCAATCCGCAGGAGACAGTGAGTTCTAGTCCTGCTTTAGGCCTGGAAGCTAGCTGGGTGACTTTGGGCCAGTCACCAGGTGATGGTGAATTCTAGTCCCTTCTTAGACAGGAAAGTCAGCTGGGTGACTTGAGCCAATCACCAGGAGGCATTGAGTCCTAGTCTCATTTTAGGCATAAAAACTAGCTGGGTGACTGGGCGGAGGCTGGGAATTCTAGTACCACTGTAAGGAATGAAATCCGGCTGGGTGACTTTGGCCCAATCCCCAGGAGATGGTGAGTTCTAGTCCTATCTTAGGCACCATAGCCGGCTAGGTGACTCTCTCAGCCCAATTCCCACAGTTGTTATTGTTGGAGGTGGAAAGAAAGAAGATTATGTATGTTCTCTCTCCATTTCTTTTTTTCTTTTTTCCTTAGTTTGTATTAATCTTTTCTCTTTCTAAACTTTAATTGAATCATTTGGAGAGAGAGAGAGAGAGAGAGAGATGACTATTTTTCCTTCCTCTTTGGGACGCAGGACCCCAAATATGCTTGGTAAGTGGCCTCCTTATGAAGGAGGACAGAAAACCAGCTGGCGTGTTGGGTTGCTAGGAATTTAAAACTAGACTGCACAGGGTGGCCCTTTGTGATGCTGTAGGGAGAGGTGTGACACCGGGGAGGGCACACATTGCATTGGCTTGTTTGCTGAGCTTGGGTATGTCAGAATGAGCCACGGGCCCCAATGTGATTCAGTTCATTTCTTTGCATTTGTTACTGGAAAGTGTCCTGTGATTTGCCTGGGACTACCCCCTCTATATGAATAGGTTTGTATCCTTTTCTCTTTGGAATAGACTAATGATAGAGTTGGAAAGGACCTTGGAGGTCTTCTAGTCCAACCCCCTGCTAAAGCAGGAGAACCCTATAACCATTTTAGATAAACGGTTATCCAATCTCTTCTTAAAAACCTCCAACTTCTGGAGGTAAGCTGTCCCATTGGTTAATTGTTCTCACTGTTAGGAAGTTTCTCATTAATTCCAAGTTGGTTCTCTCCTTGGTAACAATTTCCATCCGTTGCTTCTTGTCCTGCCTTCTGGTGCTATGGACCCCCTCCTCTTTGTAGGAGCTGTTGAGGTAATTCCCCATTAGGAGAATGAGCGCATACAGGGAGACGTATTTGAGAGAAGTGTTTGAATAATACACACAGAGCACACAGATACACTGTACAGTAAATGTAGGTTTTTACTTCCAGAAACGTTAAGCAAAGTCCAAAATAAGCAATCCAAAGTCATTCACAGGTAAAATCAGTCAGTTTTCAATCCAGGGATAATCCAAATATCAAATTCCAGTGTCAAAAACAGTTCAGTATCAGACTTACATTAAATCCATTAATATCAGTCAATTAGAAGAAATGGAGCAACGGCAATACTTTCCAACAGAAGGAAACAGAGACATTCACTCAGACACACTCTCTTCTGAGACTAAGACTGAAACAACCTAGGTTTCTAGCTCCATCTTATGGCTGTTTGAGAAACCACACCCAATTGCATGCTCTTGCATTCTCTTAAAGATATAGTACTAAAATGTTTATCCTGGTTTATATATTTCTAACCCAAATACCTGTTAGGTGACTTATATTCCTAACGTTCTCCCCTTTGGGGTAAGATAATAACCTTACATTCTAAGTCCATAATCTTCACAGCTAGCCTTATGCTTTATAGAGCCTTGGGCCTTTGTAAAATGATCTGCTATATTGTTTTCTGACATACAGTATTCCAGCTTAATCAACTTACTTTGCACACATTGTCTCACATTTAGATATCTTAAATCTGTGTGTTTCATTCTTGTTTTAACAGCAGTATTTGAAGCCATCTGTATTGCTGATTGGTTATCTTCGTAAACTACAATAGAATCTGTTACATTAATTCCTATATCGATTAATCATTGCTTATGCAAAACTAAATCTGTACATAGTAAAGACAAACATGAGAATTCAGCCTCCATTGTTGGCAAACTTAGATGTTTCTGTCTAATAGACCTCCATCCAATCAAGGCTTTTCCCAAATAATACAGCAGTACCCGATGTAGATTTTCGTGTTTTTATGTCTGTAGCAAAACTTGCATCAGCATATGCAGTCAAATTCAGTTCATCTTTAGGCTCCAAATACAATGCATAATGCATTGTTTGTTTCAGATATCTTAACACACGTTTAGCAGCTTGCCAGTGCCTTTCAGTGGGCTCAGCGTTAAATCTCGCTAATTGATTAACACAGTATGCAATATCTGGCCTTGACCAATTACTGAGATACGATAAACTACCAATCAAAGACTGATAAATGTAACTGGTTAATTTTCTCTGCTTGTGAGATCTTGTATCCTCCTCTAGTTCTATCTATCTTTAAACCAAGATAATGTTTGATTTCTCCTAACCGTTTTATCTTAAATTTCTTTTCCAATAGTGAAATTATCTCAGTAGCTTCTTGTTCAGTTTTGGTGATTAGTGCTATGTCATCAGTAAATAATAACAATAATGACACTATACCATTACTTTCCTTTTTAAACAAACATGGATCAGCCATGCCAGCTACAAAACCTATCTTAGTTAATTCTTTAACTATACATTGGTTCCACTCATTTCCTGATTGCTTCAAACCATAAAGACTCTTTTTCAATTTCCAGCAATTATCTGTATTATCATTTTTAATACCTAAAGGTTTCTTTAAATATATAACGTGTTGCAACGGTGCATGCAGATATGCTGTCTCTACATCCAAATGATTTACAATGTGTTTCTCTTTAGCTGCCCACACTAATGCTGCCCTTAATGTAGTAGCCTTCAGACTAGGTGCAAACACCTCATCTTAGTCATTTGTTGTCTGATTAAACCCTTGTGCTACTAACCTAGCTTTATGGGTAACAGTCCCACCCACACCTGTCTTAAGTTTATATATCCATTTACATCCTATGGCATGTTTACCTGGTGGTAACTTAACATTTTCGTATACCTCCAGTCTTTTTAATGATTCCAGTTCCTTATCCATTGCTTTCTGCCAAGCAGCCTGATCCTTAGCAGGATGCAGTTTTAGTTCACTATAGTTACTTGGAACTGTATTCACTTGGCATACAATACTAGCCTGATATCTATCAGGTGGTCGTGTTACACGGGTTGAACATCTTGGTAATATAGGGCTTACTGGTGGACTTTCCTGTGCCACCTGCTCCTGTTCTTCTACCTCTTCCTGTGCCTGTTCTCCTACTTCTTCCTGTTCTTCCTCTTTAATGGCTATTTGTTGTTTACTGATATCATCTTTAGGGAGTATTTGGGTGTCAATAATAATATCATTGTTGGATTCCTCTTCCAGTTTATCCCACCCAACGTGCTCTGGAAATTTTGCACTAGCACTACAATAAACATGAGCTGTGCTTTGATCCCAGAATCTAAATGATCTATGGTTGGCCTCATAACCCACAAAAAATAACTTCTTAGCTCTATGTTGCCCTTTCAGTTTTACTTGTGAGGGAATATGCACCCATGCTGGAGCTCCAAATGTGTGTAGGTAAACTTAAATTTGGTTTTCTGCCATGCCGACGAGTGAATGGCAATTCTCCAGTTGTTGTATTTACTACATTGTTTAAAACATGGTTACTACACATTATGGCTTCACCCCACAGTGTTTCAGGTAAACCTGAATCCGATAACATAGTGCGAGCCATGGCTTGTAATGTTTGCCCCCTTCGTTCTATAAACGAGTTATGTTGTGGTCTGTAAGGTGCAGAACGTTTATGCTCAACACCAGCCAATTTCAACATTGTTTGGAATCTTTTGTTAACAAATTCAGTCCCATTATCAGTAACTAAAGTAATTACTTTACTTTTCATTTTTCTCTCAGCAAACCTTAGCCAGTTAAAGAAATGTTGGAATGTTTCTGTTTTGTTTTTCATCAGATAGCAGAAACCGTATCCTGAGTAATGGTCCATAATACTCAAAATATAACAGGCACCTCCTAAACTTGGTTTCTTAGGACCAATTATGTCAGCAAAAACAACCTCTAAAGGTTCTTTGGTCTTAAACCCATTTAGTCTGTTTGCTGGAGTAACCTTACTCTTTTCTTGACTACAAGCATTACAGTGTAAATACTTGCTACAAGGTTTCACTTTTACTCCCTCTGACAATTCAACAGTTTGAGCATTTTGAAATAAATGTGCCCTAGATGTCTATAAAGTAAATGTATACATTCATCATGTGACTTAACATTGTTATAAACTGAGTTAGCCATCTTCAGCTGGTCATCATGTATCACATATAAATCATTCTCTAAATTAGCAGTAACACTTTTACCCTCTTTCTCCATTATACAGTTATCTCCCCTAAAGGTTACTACATTACCAAGATTAACTAAAGTCCTTACTGATAACAAATTAAATTTCAGTTTAGGTACATATAACATAGTTAAATGTTCGTTTATACAAGAACAATATGCAGTACCTTCACCTGATGCTTTCATCTTCCATCCATTTACCAATGATACATGTTGTTTACTTGTGGACATCTTTACAAACCTGTTTCTATCTTTAGTAATGCATTGCGATGCTCCACTATCAACAACCCACAAATCATGGTTTACAGGTGAATTGCTAGACATAGCTAAACTAACATTCTTCTTAGCCTTCTGGTGTTTGCCAGTAATCTGTCTTTTTCTTTTCTTAGAGAATTTAGCTATATGTCCCCTAGCCCCACAAGAAAAACATTTCCTAACAGTATAGGCAGTTGAACACAAATTCTCTTCTTGTGGTTGTTCCTTTCTCAGTTAGTCCCTATCCACTGTCTTCTTGCTTCTTCCAACAATCTTCCAGTTATTTCAGTCAATGTCAGTTTATCTCTGGGCAGGACTTCCAGTGAAGATACATAATCATCATAACTTTCATCCAATGAGGAAAGAATGATGTAAACTTGATGCAGCTCTGAAAATATCAGTTCTTTTTCATGTAGCTCTTGAAAAGTTCTTTTCATGAAGTTTAAATGAGCTAACATATCTCCACCTTTCAGAAGACATGCTCTAAACAGTTTACGTGTAAGATGTATGTGTGCACCTATACTGTCACAAACATAAATCCTCTTCAAATTCTCCCAACACCTAGCAGCAGACTCTTCTCCACGAATATGGACTAGCTACTGGTCACTCAGTGTTAGTCCAATTATACAAAGAGCTCGTTCGTTGTTCTGTTTAAAGTCAGCAAGCTTCTTGGCATCATCCTCATTTTCTGGATCCCAAGCATTTACATCTGGTGAATCTTGAACTACATTCCATAAACCTTCTCTGCACAGAAGTAGACTGCACTTCACAGACCAGGAAACATAGTTTGTTCCATCCAACCGGGTTATGAGCGATAGACTTGTTGAAGTGTCTTGTGCCATCTTTACCAGGATAGTAAACCACAATTAAACAGTAAACAGCTGTCTGTATACAGTTCTGTGCATTCACACTAACTCTCAGTTATCTGAGCCTGGTATGGCCTGGGCCCATAACCAGTGTTGAGGTAATTCCCTGTTAAGAGAATAAGCGCATACAGGGAGACGTATTTGAGAGAAGTGTTTGAATAATACACACACAGTATACAGATACACTGTACAGTAAATATAGGTTTTTACTTCCAGAAATGTTAAGCAAAGTCCAAAATAGGCAGTCCAAAGTCATTCACAGGTAAAACCAGTCAGTTTTCAATCCAGGAATAATCCAAATATCAAATTCCAGTGTCAAAAACAGTTTAGTATCAGACTTACATTAAATTCAGTAATATCAGTCAATTAGAAGAAATGGAGCAACGGCAATACTTTCCAACAGAAGGAAACAGAGATACACTCACACTCTCTTCTGAGACTAAGACTGAAACAACCCAGGTTTCTGACTCCATCTTATGGCTGAGAAACCACACCCAATTCAATGCTCTTGCATTCCCTTAAAGATATAGTACTAAAATGTTTATCCTGGTTTATATATTTCTAACCCAAATACCTGTTAGGTGACTTATATTCCTAACAGGAGCCCCTCCGATATGGGAAAGCTACTATCATGTCTCCCCTAGTCCTCCTTTTCATTAAACTAGACATACCCAGTTCCTGTTCTTTGTATGTTTTAGCCTCCAGCCCCCTAGTCACCTTTGTTGCTCTCCTCTGCACTCTTTCCAGAGTCTCAATATCCTTTTTTTAATATGCTGGTGACCAGAACTGGATGCAACACCCCCAAGTGGGGTCTTTGTAGCTCAGGGTTGAACTATAGGGGTCCTTGGTGCTGCACTCTGAGCTTGGTTGTTTCCTTGCAGACGTTTCGTGACCCAAAGTAGGGAACATCCTCAGTGCAAGGAAAAAGGGTTGGGGTTTACAGAGAGGAGGGCGAAGAAAAAAGGAGAAGGAGAAGGGGGAGAAGGAAGACAAGGAGGAGGAGGAGGAGGATGGCAGTGGTCTCCAGCCTTTTGAGCACCAGGGACCAGTTCCATGGAAGGAGGTTTTTTCCCGTGCACCGGAGGGGGTGCTTCCTGCATCCCACAGATGGGGCTTGTTTGCGCGGCCCAGTTTCTGGCATGGCACAGACCGGTGCCAGTCCACGGACTACGAAAAGGGGAAGGGAAATGGAGAATTCAGCCCCATATCATGGAGTTCTCCCACCAGATTTTTCCCTGAAAGGAGAATATTTATAGCTCAGGATTGAACCGAGGGGGGTCTTTGGTGCCCTCTGAGCTTGGCTGTTTCCTTGCAGATTTTTCATGACTCGGCTAGGTAACCGAATCCGTGCTAGAAGGGAGTGTGATCTGTGAAGTGGAGGAGGAGGAGGAGGAGGAAGGGGAGACGACTGTGGGATCCTAAGTGTGCTCTCTGAGCTTGGAGGTTTTCTTGCAGACGTTTCACGACCCGACTAGGGCACATAATGCATGCTATAGAAGGAAGGGGAGTGCGCTCTCTGTTTATATGCCAGTGGCTTACTTTATCAATGTGGGTGGAAGCGTCCTTGGCAGTTTCTTGACTAGGCTGTTGTTTGCGGCTTGATTGAGTTGGTAGTTCTTCGGGGCGTTGTTTACTGCTTGACTGTTGATTCCAGTATGAATCTTGGTGTGCAATCTTGCTTATTTGGGTGTTGATTGCTGGTGAGAAGGGCGCCTTGGTCTTTTTGCTGCCTTTTTAGCTGTTTGACTCTCTTTCCAATGGGGTGTAGCTGTTGTTTATCTCTGTGTGTCTGTTGATGGCTGATCGCCAGGCACTCCAGGAATCATGTAGCGTTTTTGAACTTGGCTTGGTCTCTGTCAAGATAGTTTTCAAGCTCTGGTTTTTGCTGAACTTTGGGGCAAAAGAGATAATCCATGAGTGGGAGGCCAGTAACAACAACATTGTTGTCTTGTGGACAATGTGGAGGGTTTGAACCCTGTCGGGGCTCTGAACCCCTTCAGAGATTTTCCTTCTGGCGGATCTGCTGAACGTCCCCCTCTTCTTCGCTGAAGGAGGAGGAGACATCGTCCTGCATTAGCAGAGATACAATGGGACATATTTTTTATTTATTTTGAATTATTTCCTCGAGGGATGTTAAAGCGAGGATCTTTTTCTCAATGCCGTAGAAGGAGGTGGAAAGGAAATTGTTGTACAGGTAGTCCCAGACTGACAACAGTTCTTTTAATGACTGTTGAAAGTTACAACGGCCCTGAAAAAAGGAACTTACGTACTTTTCCCCCCACACACTTATAACCATCGCACCATCCTCACGATCACGTGTGTCAAAGTTCGGACCCTTGGCAGCCGATTCATCCTTACGACGGTTGAGTCTGCCAAGGTTACGTGATCCCTTTGGTGACCATCTGACAGGCCAGATTCGCTTAACCAACGTGTCGCTAACTGAACCACAGCAGTGCTTCGCCTAAGAACCCCGGCAAGGAAGGTCATAAAACCGGGGCAGAATTCCCCTAACAAACGTCTCAGCCGTAGCAATGTTGGGGCTCGGCTGTGGATGCGAGTCGAGGACTACCTGTGATGTAAGAACAGTGACCCCCATTCAGAATGACCCCAGCACTTGGTGGGTTGACCCCTAAGCGCCTGACCTCTGCCTATCCCCTTGTTTTCCAACAGGGAAAAACCCACCAAAGAGAAACCCAAACCGGACGCCGCCAAATGTCGCCAAGGGCCCACCAACGAAGCTCAGATGGCCGCCGCCGCCGCTTTGGCCCGCTTGGAACAGAAGCCCAAACCCCGCCCTCCCTCGTCGCAAGACGCCATCCGGAATCAGGGTAAACATGTTCAGAGGAGGCTTTTTAAAGACGAGGCTACAACCGCCAAAGGATTTCAGCTGCTGCCGGATTACAGAAGGATTACAGCAGCTGAAATCTTTCCCAGGACCTGGTCCGGAAGCGGTTGGCAAAACCTTGGCCTGCTTTCACCCTGGTTGACGGGATCTCTCAGCAGGCATTTATCTGCAGGCGTGAAGAGGTGTAGGAAATAAAACTAGTCCTTGACCCCATCGTTCAAAGGGAAATAGCGCTTCGACCACTTAGACTTACACGGTGCTTTGCAGCCCCTCTCTAAGCGGTTTCACAGGGTCAGCCTATGGTTCCCCCCCAACAGTCGAGGTTCTTGTTAGGGATACACCCCTAGCAGGATCTGCAGGGCAGGCAGGCAGGCAGGCAAAATATGTGAGATAAGTGTTTTTGTAGCTTACACTCAGTAAACCAGATACACAGTGCCTATTAAATAGTTTTATTCCAGCAAGAGTTAAAGCATAGTCAAAACAGTCCATATATCATTCACTTAGTTCAGTCCGTCCAGGGATTATTCAGTTGCAAATTCCAGTGTCGAAAAAGAGAGGTCAGTACACTTACAAAATATCAGTCCGGTGATATATCTCCTCGCAGTAGAGAGATATGAAGAACTCAAAAACTCCTCTCTTCTTATCAGCAATTCTTCAGTAGGGGAAACGCAGCTAACAAACCATCAATGTAATCCAATCCAGTAATTGTCAGTAATTGCCAGCAGACCGTCAGGGAATCGTCAGCAATCAATCAGGTTCTCTTGCTCCCTCTTATGGTGGTTTCACACCACACCCAAAATTACATGCTTTGCAGTTAAAGTGACACACACTTAAACTAACAATCATAGCTTATATATATTATTTTACCCAAACTACGTTAGATGACCTATGTTATACCTAACAGTTCTCATTTTTACCGACTCTGGAAGGACAGAAGGCTGAGTTAAACTTGAGCTGATCAGGATCGAACTCCAGGCAGTGAGCGGAGTTAGCTAGCAATCCTGCATCCTAATCACTGCGCCACCAGGGCCCAGAGAGAGATTGTAGATGGGTAGATACGGTAGGTAGATTGTACATCAACAGCAGCTAGAGATGTGAGATACACAGAAAAGAGACAGAGAGATGACAGCAATAGCAGCACTTAGACTTATATACCGCTTCACAGTGCTTCTACAGCCCTCTCAGCGGTTTACAAAGTCAGCCTCCCCCCCCCCCCTGCCCAAACAATCGGGCCCCTCATTTTACCCACCTTGGAAGAACAGAAGGCTGAGTCAAGTCTTGAGCCCTGTCAAAATTGAACCGCTGGCACTTGACAGAATTAGCCTGCAATACTGCCTTCTAACCACTGTGCCATCATGGCACAGGAAAAAAGTGACTTATGACCAGCTTTCACCCTTACGACCTTTGCTCATGCGATCAAAATTGGGACGCTTGGCAACTAACATGTATTTATTACAAACTTCTGACAAGCGAAGTCAATGGGGAAGCCAGATTCACTTAACAACCGTGTCACTAACTGAAGGGATTCCCTTGACCAGGGTGGCAAGAGAGGTGGTAACATTGGGCAAAATTCACTTAACAAATGTCTCACTCAGCAACAGAAGATTTGGGCTTCATTGTGGTCGTAAGTCAAGAGCTAGCTGTAATAGGTAGTCTTTGACTTAAAGCCATTCCCTTAGTGACCATTCGGAGTTAAAAGTGGCATTGAAAAAGGGGACTCCTGATCAGTCCTCGCACTTGCAACTGTTGCTGTCAGGGTTCCAGCGATTGCCCTAATTACATCATGAGCCTTGAGCCAAACTTCAAAAGAATCTGAGAGATTTCTTAGGAGCAACATGTCGGCATTAACCTAAATGAAGCCAACACCTGGCATACGTAATTCACCGTCACCTGTCATCCTGTTTCCCCCCCTTCCCCCCGGCCGTGTTGTTAGGGAGACACCCTAGCAGAATCTGCACGGCAGTCAGGCAGGCAGGCAAAATATGTGAGATAAACGTTTTTGTCGCTTGCACTCAGTAAAACAGATACACCGTGCTAGTTAAATAGTTTATTCCAGCAAGAGTTTTAGCATAGTCAAAACAGTCCATATATCATTCACTAGTTCAGTCTGTCCAGGGATTATTCAGTTGCAAAGTCTAGTGTCGAAAAAGAGGTCAGTAAACTTACAAATATCAGTCCAGGAATATATCTCCTCGCAGTAGAGATATGAAGAAGTCAAAACTCCTCTCTTCCTTCAGCAACTTAGCAGTAGAGAAAACACGCAGTTAGCAAACCATCAATCCATCAAACCAGCAATCGTCAGCAATCAATCAGGTTCTCTTGCTCCCTCTTATGGCGGTTCAACACCGCACCCAAAATTACATGCTTTGCAGTTTAAAGTGACACACACTTAAACTTACTATCATAGTTTATATATATATTATTTTACCCAAACTACGTTAGGTAACCTATGTTATTCCTAACACGTGTCATAAATCACATTTTCCAATGAAGCACCTGGGTGTCATCAACCATGATTGCCTTCCCAACTGGCTTCCAACAAGCCACGTCAACGAGGGAAGCCGGATTTGCTTAACGACCTCGCGGTTCACTTAACAACTGCACTGATTTGCTTAACAACTGCATTCCCCCCCCCCCAAAAAAGGAGGCAAAATCAGACCACGACTCGCCCGACGATTGCCTCGCTTAGCCAGGGAAATTCTGCTCCCTGTTGTGGTCGTAACTTGAGGACTTACTGTCTTTGCTCCCTCCATTTTAAATCTTGTTATTCATCAGCTTCTTTCCTTTTTCCTTTCTTTCCTTTTTTTTTTTTTTTTTGGTGCCTCAGTGAAAAAGGAGCTGATGGCTGAGGCGGCTGCAAGCGATAAGGGGCTACCTGTGGACCAGAAGGTACGAAAAGAGAGAGAATGACTGTGCCTTGTTTTGATGGGCCCCGCCGTAGAATGGCCTAGGACCTAGGTGGTTGAGTAGGAGGCATTCACGTTGTTTAGGGGGTTAAGGTGGGAAGAGACGCCTCATTTGCGTGCGGAAGGGAGGTATCTCCAGAGTACCTCAAGAGTACAGCTTCTCCACTCTAGAAGCAGAGACCTATTGCTGATCCAGGTCATCCTAGTAGGCTAGGCCAAGGTGGGACAGCTTGCAGCTCTCAATTTGCAGCTTACTACCAACCTGCCTTCCATGGAGGACCTGTGTCCTGCCGGAGTCAAAAAGAGGGCTGTGATAATATCTACAGACCCCTCACATCCCGGACATAAACGGTTCCAACTCCTACCCTCAGAATGACGTTATAGAGCCCTGCACACCAGAACAACTAGACACAAGGACAGTTTTTCCCCAAACGCCATCACTCTGCTAAACAGTAATTCCCTCAACACTGTCCAACTATTTACAAAGTCTGCACTACTATTACTATTAATCTTCTCATCACTCTTATCACCCATCCCCTTCCACTTGTGACTGTAGGACTGTAACTTTGTCGCTGGTATCCTTATGATTTATATTGACTGTTTCCTAGTATGATTTGATTGTTTATTGTAGCCTAAGACTATCATTAAGTGTTGGACCTGATGGTTCTCGACTCTTGATGAATGTATCTTTTATGTACACTGAGAGCATTTGAACCGAAGACAAATTCCTTGTGTGTCCAATCACACGTTGCCCATAAAGTATTTTGTTCTGTTCTGTTCTAACCCTGTATCTTGAGGCCTCCACTCACAGTGGGCACGATTCCTGGGAAGCAGGATCAAGTTTTGTACTATGTGAAGGTTGGAAGGCCAGGATGACAGGTAGCCCATAGAAGAACAAGAGTTGAAAGGGACCCTGGAGGTCTTATAGTCCAACCCCCTGCTCAGGCAGGAGACCCTGCACTATTTCTGACAGAGGGCAAATCCAGTCTCTTCTTGAAAGCTTCCAGTGATGAAGCTCCCACAACTTCTGAAGGCAACTTCTGTTCCATTGGTTGATGGTTCTCCCTGTCTGGAAAGTTTCTCCTTATTTCTAGATAGAATCCTTGTTCAGTTTCCATCCATTGTTCCTTGTCTGGCCTTTGAGTGCTTTGGAGAATAGCTTGACCCCTTCCTCCTCTCTGTGGCAGCCCCTCCTCAAATATTGGAAGACCGCTATCATGTCTCCCCCGGTCCTTCTCTTCCCTAGACTAGCCAGGCCCAGTTCCTGTACCCGTTCTTCATATGTTTTAATCTCCAGTCCCCTCATCATCCTGGTTGCTCTTCTCTGCCCTTTTTCTAGAGTCTCAACATCTTTTTTTATAGTGTGGTGGGCAAAACTGGATGCAGCGTTACCAAAGCGTTATAAAGTAGCACTAACACTTCACGCGTAATATTCATTTGTTTAGAGCAGGGGTCTTCAAACTTGACAGCTTTAAGACTTGTGGACTTCAACTCCCAGAATCCCTCCTCCAGTCATGTTAGCTCAGGAATTCTGGGAGTTGAAGGCCACAAGTCTTAAAATGGTCGACGTTGAAGACCCCTTGACAGCTTTAAGACTTGTGGACTTCAACTCCCAGAATCCCTCCTCCAGTCATGTTAGCTCAGGAATTCTGGGAGTTGAAGCCCACAAGTCTTAAAATGGCCAACGTTGAAGACCCCTTGACAGCTTTAAGACTTGTGGACTTCAACTCCCAGAATCCCTCCTCCAGTCATGTTAGCTCAGGAATTCTGGGAGTTGAAGTCCACAAGTCTTAAATTGGCCGACGTTGAAGACCCCTTGAAAGCTTTAAGACTTGTGGACTTCAACTCCCAGAATTCCTCCTCCAGTCATGTTAGCTCAGGAATTCTGGGAGTTTTAAGTCCACAAGTCTTCAAACTTGCCAAGTTTGAAGGCCCTTGGTTTAGTGAGTGTTTGAAATTACAACAGCAGGGAAGAAAGCCACTTATGACTATTTGATCACACTTATGACCATGGCAACCTCCCCGGGGTCCCCTTGGAGAAAAAAGTCAAACCCTCACCTATGGTTTCTAACTCCCTCAGCTAGGGATCCTTCACTCTTTTTGCGTCGCTGGGTGGGGGAATTCTGGGAGTTGAAGTCCAGTCGTCTCCAAGTTCCCCAGGTCGAGAAACGTTCTAATTTAATTCCTCTTTCTTTTCTTTTTGGGGGGTTAGAATTCCTTGCCTGATGTCGAAGAAGACCCTTCCACCCTGTCCGTCTCAGGCGTCTACTTCACTTGCCCGTTGACCGGTGTCACCGTCCGAAAAGACAAAAGAGAGGCGCAGATCAGAAACGCCATCCTTGAGGTAGAGCTCGGTCCTCCGGAGGATTGTGGGAGAACCTCCGCCGGTTCCTTGTCTCACCGTCTCTTCTTCCTCTTCCTCCTCCAGCACGCTGCCAGAGATCCCGTGGCCTCCTCCGTCATGCAGATCCATACGTTCAACAGGGACCGGGAGAAGGTCAAACTCGGCGTGGAGACCATCGTAAAGTAGGCGGTGTGGCCTGCGTTGGCTTCAGAAATTTCCCCTTCCTTGGCTGGCCGTTCTTAAGCTCTTAATTGTGGTTTGATTCCAGGGATTGCTAAAAGATGGGAGAGGAACAGGCCATATCTATTGTCCTTTTTTAATGACCCCCCATAATCCCTCGCAGGGTTGAATCTGAGCCACGGAATGGAACTGAGAGTTTCCTGGCCGGATGCCCTTCCTCTTGCCAGGGCAGAGTTATATGCAGCAGATATATTCTCATCGCGCCCAGAGAGAGTGAAATATCTGCCTCTACCCAGGATCGAACTCACAGCCTCCTGATGGTGAGGCGAGAGCTCCACCATGAGGCCAGCGTACCACACTCTGGATTAATTAACTAATTATTGGCCAAGTGTGGTTGGACACACAAAGAATTGGTCTTGGTGCAAATGCTCTCAGTGCACATAAAAGAAAAGAGACATTCGTCAAGAGTCAGGAATCATCAGGTACAACACTTAATGATAGGTACAATAAGCCATCAAATCATACTAGGAAATAATCAATATAAATCATAAGGATACCAGCGACAAAGTTACAGTCCTACAGTCACAAGTGGGAGGGGATGGGTGATAAGGAGTGATGAGAAGATTAATAGTAATAGTAATGCAGACTTTGTAAATAGTTGGACAGTGTTGAGGGAATTATTTGTTTAGCAGAGTGATGGCGTTTGGGGGGAAAACTGTCCTTGTGTCTAGTTGTTCTGGTGTGCAGGGCTCTATAGCGTCGTTTGGAGGGTAGGAGTTGAAACAGTTTATGTCCGGGATGTGAGGGGTGTGTAGATATTTTCCCAGGCTTCTTTTTGACTCCTGCAGGACACAGGTCCTCCATGGAAGGCAGGTTGGCAGCCACTGTTTTTTCTACAATCCTAATTCCTCTCTGGAGTCTGTGTCTGTCCTGTTGGGTTGCAGGACCAAACCAGACGGTTATAAGAGGTGCAGATGACAGACTCAATGATTCCTCTGTAGATCTGGATCAGCAGCTCCTTGGGCAGTTTGAGCTTCCTGAGTTGGCGCAGAAAGAACATTCTTTGTGGTGCTTTTCTGATGGTGTTTTTGATGTTAGGTGTCAAGATCTCAATGGGAAAAATAGGCCATCAGCACCCAAGCTTTTTCTGCAATGATCCGTTGCAGGAAATACGGATGATCCTCCACGTTTCCTTTAGTGACTGTTCAAAGTTTTCAACGGCATTGAAAAGGTGACTTAGGATTTCTTTACACAACTTACAACGGCTGCAGTGTCCCCGTGGTGTCACGGGACCCAAATTCAGACCCTCGGCCACTGATTCGTCTTTATGATGGCTGCGGTGTCCTGGGGGGTCACGTGATCCGCTTTGGCGACCATCTGACAAAGCAGGATCAACGGAGAAAGCCAGATTCACTTTATGTTCCTAATTTTAACAGCTGCGGCGATCCACTGAACAACTCTGGCCAGGAAAGGTCATAAAAATGGGGCAAAACTCACTTAACCAATGTTTCATTTAGCAACAGAAATTTTGGGCTCAATCTTGGTTGTACGTCGAGGACTAGCTCTGTAAGATACTCCCAAGTCCGGTGCGTTTTTCTGGTAAACGCAAACCAGAATGAGCGAAGATACCATTTGTATATCATGGAATCGGACTTAGTCAGAAATGGGAGACAAAAGAAGAGCAAGAGGGATCTTGGAGGTCTTCTAGTCCAACCCCTGCTTCACAGCCTTTATTGCCTTTCCTTCCCAGGTATCTGGACAATATCCATCTCCATCCGGAAGAGGAGAAATACCGGAAAATTAAGGTGCAGAACAAAGTTTTCCAGGTGAGCCGAACCCTTTGGCAGTGGGACTCCATGGGCTGATTCCCTCTGGAGATGACAGCGGTCAATTCTGGATATTGCCTTTTGTTAGGGAGACACCCTAGCAGAATCTGCACGGCAGTCAGGCAAAATATGTGAGATAAACGTTTTTGTAGCTTACACTCAGTAAAACAGATACACTATGCTAGTTAAATAGTTTATTCCAGTAAGAGTTTTAGCATAGTCAAAACAGTCCATATATCACTCACTAGTTCAGTCCGTCCGGGGATTATTCGGTTGCAAAGTCCAGTGTCGAAAAAAAGAGGTCAGTAAACTTACAAATATCAGTCCAGTAATATATCTCCTTGCAGTAGAGATATGAAGAAGTCAAACCTCCTTTCCTCCTTCGACATTCAGCAACTCAGCAGTTAACAAACCATCAATTCATCAAACGGGTCAATCGTCAGGAATCGTCAGCAATCTAGCAGGTTCTCTTGCTCCCTCTTATGGCGGTTTCACACTGCACCCAAAAATTACATGCTTTGCAGTTTAAAGTGACACCCACTTAAACTTACTATCAAAGTTTATATATATTATTTTACCCAAACTACGTTAGGTAACCTTGTTATTCCTAACACCTTTTACATCTCATGTTAGAGAAGGGGTTGCTTTGGGAAAAAGGAAAGGAGGACTAAGCAGATCCCAACTTTGCTGGAGGTCAGAACCTTCCAGGGTTGCATGAGCGACACTGGCAGAAAATGGATGCTGTTTTGACAGATGTCAGTCAAAAAGAGGCGGGAGTGAAGCCAGGAGGGAGGGAGGGATAACGAAAGGCACAACCGGTTCTTCCCGTCTTCCATTTTGATGCGAGTCCTCCTCTAAGAGGGACGACGGTTAAAGACCACTCGAGTTTGTCGGCTGGAACGACAGCAGCTCAGGTCCGTTCGCTCCCAACCTAGCAGTTCGAAAAGCCTGCAAATGCGAGTAGATAAATGGATACCATTTCGGTGGGATGGTAACGGCGCTCCGGCACTGAACGATGAGATTTTTGGGGGGCTCCGTTGTAGCCTGGCTGGTAACATCAACAGGGGGTAAGCTGGATTTGCTTAATGACTAGGTTATGAACTTATCCACTGCAGCAATTCACTTAACAAGCCCCCCCCCAAAAAAAAGTCGTAAAATGGGACAAAAGCCGCTTAACCAATGTCTCGCTGCACAGAAGTTTGGGGCTCAATTGTGGCTGTAACTCAAGGACTACGTTTGGTGAAGGAAATAGATGATTTTGTCTAGCACAGTGCTTTTCAACCAGATTGCTTGGAGATGGATGGACTTCAACTCCCAGAATTCCCCAGCCAGCTTTGCTGGCTGGGGAATTCTGGGAGTTGAAATCCACCAGGCCTCAAGTTGCCAAGGTTGGAGACCCCTGCTTTTAGACTGCTTGGCCCGGAGGAAGTTGGAAACATATTTCTATAAAAATTTCTGCAGGACGTGTTCTTCTAATATACACGCAGTCCTCGATTTCCAAAGTTCATTTAGCGATGCTTCAAAGTTACGATGGCCCTGAAAAAAAACGACCCTTTTCTACTACCTACCTTTGAAGCATCCCCGTGATCAGGTGATCAAAATTCAGGTGCTCGGCAACTGGTTCCTACTTACGACCGTTGCTGTGTCCCAAGGTCCCCTTTTTGTTACCTGTGCCCCGTGTTTACTTAACGACTGCAGTGATTCACTTAACTGAAGCAAGAGCGGTCATAACGTGGGACGAAATGAGCTCAACAACCGTCTCGCTGGGCAATAGAAATTTGGGGCTCAATTTGTAGTCACAAATCAAGGATTTAACCCTGTAGTAGAGCTTTTCAAATAATAAAACACTAGTTCGAGACTTGTGTTTCGCTACAAAACTATGTGATCCAGCTTAGTTTTTGGTGAAGAAAATAAGGGGGAAAAATTTCTGCCTCTGCCTACCAGCATCCATCGGTATTCATCTGGCTAGCGTCCTGTCAGTGTGTGAGAGAGTTGAGGGCTGTTTGGAAAGTGAAACAGTGTTCGTTGTGTGAGCAAGGAGGAGCCAGCAAGGAGCGTGGGCGTGGCTTAGCTCAACTGTTCTGTACTAAAGCTGCTTGGTGCTGTGAAACTGAAACTGAGACACCTGTGCTTGTGTTTTGCCTTTGGAAGAGATTTCTTTTCAGGTGGGGAGGGGGACTCGAACTCCTTAGCATCAGAGCGTGTTAATAATAATAATCATATAGAAAATCCTAACGCTCTGATGATGGTCATTTCGAAAAATCCTTTCTTAGTGAGCACCTAGAAGCCAAGACAAACATACGTGCCCAATGTCAGGTTTATAGGCTTTGCGGTTCTGGAGATTTTGTGATGATGCGTGAGGGGCATTTCGCTTTTATATACAGTATATATAAGATTCAGAACCAGGACGAGGGCCTTGCCACTGGCGCAGAGGTATCTGCCATCCAGCTGTTTCCCCATCAGTGCTTGGTGTCATTGTGCATTCTCATAATTTGTGGTGTTTTTAAAAAATTGTTTACGGTATAAAATACAAAAAAATACAAAAGCAAATAGTAGGACACAGAAGGAAGGGAAAAGAGAAGAGAGAAGTTGGAAGGAGTGGGGTGGTTGGAAGGCTTTGACTTCCGACTCCCTCTGTTGCAGTAAAATAAGGCATTAACATCAAAACTCAACATTTTACTTTTTCATATGATGAGGGGACTGGAGACTAAAACGTATGAAGAACGGTTGCAGGAACTGGGTATGTCTAGTTTGATGAAAAGAAGAACCTGGGGAGACGTGATAGCGGTCTTCCAGTATCTCAGGGGCTGCCCCAAAGAAGGGGGAGTCAAGCTATTCTCCAAAGCTCCTGAAGGCAGGACAAGAAGCAACGGTGGGGGAAACTAACTAAGGAGAGAAGCAACTTAGAACCAAGGAGGAATTTTCCTGACAGAACAATTAATCAGTGGAGAATTCACTTTTGAGAATTCACTTTTGTGAATTCTCCCAACACTGGAAGATTTTAAAAAGGTGTTGGATAACCATTTGTCTGAAGTGGTGGAGGGTTTCTTGCCTAAGCAAGGGGGTTGGACTAGAAGACCTCCAAGGTCCCTTCCAATCCTGGTTATTCTATTCTAAACCAGCAATTTCTATAACAACCAATCAGTCTAATCAGTAAAAACCTGTTAGGAATTGTTAGTCCACCTAACAGTTGGGTTGGAAATATATAAACTAGGATAGACATTTAATACTGTCTCTTTAAAGGGATGCTAAAATTGTAATTGGGTGTGGTTCCTCAAACAGAACCAGAAACCTGGGTTGTTTATGTCCTGTTGTTGATAGTTACTAGTTGGTTGATGTTCGCTGTTTTTGGTCCCTGAATTTTTCCTTACTGACTGTTGCTGATCGTCGTTCTTCTTGGATTGCTGTAAGTCTGTTACTGAACTGTTTATGATACTGGACTTTGATATTTGGATTATCCCTGGACTGAAAAACGGACTTTAACCGTGTATGACTTGGACTGCTTGTTGGTCTTTGCTTAACCGTTTTTACTGGAAGTAAAAAACCTACATTTTACTATACAGTAAACGTGCTGGTTGTGTGTTATTCCTCACCACTCTCACTACATCTCCCTGTGTGCGCTCACTCTCCTAACGGGGAATTACCTCAACACTGGTTATGGGCCCAGACCATACCAGGCTCAGATAACTGAGAGTTAGTTATACACAGTTAGTATACACAGTACCGTATACGGACAGCTGTTTACTGTTTCCAATTAGAAACAAAAATAGTTGTGGTTGTGTTTTTTTTCCCTTTCTTTGATCAAATCGGTCAATTTCGCCATCTCTGCTTACCCCGTCAACTTTTGAAGCCATGATGGGCATCTAAATGTCCTCCCATGTTTGTGCGCCCAGGAATCTTTGCCGCCGTCAACACCTATCATTTCAGAGTTCCAGACTGGTTTGTGTTTTGATGCCTAAAAAAATAAGAGCAGCCGCAAAGGGGAGAATTCCTGGGCCCTCGAGAGGCGAAGTGGAGGTCTAAGTCTCCTGGTGGAAGTTGGGATAAACCTCACACAAAAGAAAAATTAAATCTTCTCTGTGAATCTTCTCTGACCACCATCCCCCTTTTTTTTCCTCCCCCAGGAAAGGATCCACTGCCTGGAAGGAACAGACCAGTTTTTCCAGGCGGTCGGGTTCGAAAAGGTGGCTCTGGACGTTGCCGGACAAGGTCAGCCTTCCTATGGACTAGCATTCCCTAATGCCAATAAAACTACTTGAGCTGCGGTCCCCTTTCCGTCATCCCCTCCCTTGGGGAAACTCCGTTTTGTCCCCTCTCTCTGCTTTTGGGGTGTCATTTCATCGATAGCCATTGGGGTCAAGTAGCCTCGACTTAAAACCCACAGAATTTCCGTTGCTATGCCGGATGGCTTTTAATTGGTCTCTCCCGCCCCCCGTCCTCCTTAGTGAAGCATGCAAACCAACATCTCTGCATTTCCTGCTTCAGAGCAGAAGAGCACATCTTTCTCCTTCCGTCCTGGCTACTTTTTACACAACTGAGGCACAACGGAGATTGTTTTAACAAATTGCGTCCCTGTTTGCTTTGGTGGCTGCAGTGTCTCAGATAGAAAGTCCCTACAGTGAGTGTTGAGGACAGTGGAGAAGCTCACTTCCCGTTATTCGGGATGCTGCTTCTAAGCGCTATGGGCTTAGGGATCAAAGCCTTGTTAAGAGACCCCCACAAACCCACTTCGCGGTCTGTTTCTGTTGCTCTCCTTGGGGGGGGGGGGAAGGGGGGGAGGTTTCGAAGTATTTCTAGCCAGACTTCCGGATTCTGTCGACAGGTTTGTTCCCTGTGCCATCGGTCTGGCAAACTCACGGGTTTCATTTTTCTTGCCACGTACACGGATACATCCAAAGTAGACTGTGTTGTTTTCCCTGGGTCACGTAGTATATTTTGTATTTATTTATTTTGTCAGTTTTATGTAGTGTATCTCGGAGGTGGTTGAGAGCTGTATATGCAACGAAGTTTCATTTTAACGTCTGCCGGTCAGTGTACATTCAAAGTGACAAAGTTATTCTAAGTCTAAGGAGGCCTGATTTTTGTGACATTTTCCGTCACGGTTGTTATGTGAATGACCATGGTTGTTAAATGAAACGTCGTGGTTGTTAAGTGAATCCGGCTCCCTCTCCCTCCATTGACTTTCCTTATAGCAAGCTGACTTGGGGGAGGTTGCTGACGGCGATCGCACAATTTTTGGAGGCCACAACCGTCATAAATAACCCAACCGTTGCAGCATTCTCCTCCGGTCACGTGATCAAAATTTGGAGTCTTGGCAACCGGTTCCTATTTATTGGGGTGGGGTGGGGGGGGTCATGTGATCTCCTTTTGCGACCTCCTAAATTCGACAGGAAAGCCAAGATTCGCTTAACAACCGTGTTGCTAATTTAACAACCCCAGCGGATTCCCTTAACAATGGTGCCAAGAAAGTGTCATTGATGGAGGGTCGGGGCGGGGAAACTCACCTAACGGCTGTCTCACTTAGTCATGGAAATTTGGGGCTCTGTTGCGGGGGTCATACCTCGAGGAACACCTGTATGCGGCAAACCCAAAAACCAACCCCCTTGTTGTGGCCACCAGCCCCTCCAGCAGCCGAATCAGAGGAGGAGGAGGAGGAGGTGTAGGAGTCAGGGTCAGCATCCAAGCAACCTGAGAGCTCTGATGGGGAAGAGGGAAAGGAGCTGGCAGAGAGAGAGAGAGAGAAAGAGAGAGGGGGAGGGAGAGAGAGCGAGAGCCTGGACTATCCGTCAGCCCTCAAATGGAGAGTCAACAGCCCCCAGGTCTGGAGGTGGCTGATGAGGAAGAGGAGGAACACCTGGGTCCGGTGCCTGATGCACAGAAGTCAGAGGAGAGGAGAGCAGTGGAGATCTATAGGCCGGTCCTTGGGATGGAAGAGCCACCACTGCTAGCGAAGCTCCACCTTAGCTCTGGGGATAAAAGGCAGGGGACGGAGAAGAATCGGTGTGGCAAACAACGATTCATCTCCTGCCGGACGGACGTGTTAGCCTGCGTTGAGAGAGAAACTTTTTGCCGCGGCTTCCAGCGCTCCTGATAAAGGAACCTTCGAGTTCACTTCAGACGGTTGGTCGCTGTTTGGGGAGTTGGGTCAGAACAAGCCAGGTTTTTTTTTTGTCCTCCCAGAAGAAGCCACGGAGGACTTCTACGTGTTGAAGGACGAAGCCTTGGAGAAGCTGGACCAGCTGAAAGAGCACAAGGAGAAGCTGATGAACGGGGAGCCGGTGAGGGCCAAGCTGGATCGCCAGCTCCAGATTTTCAAGCCTTCTGCACAAGCGTCTCACTTCGAGCTGCCCAGTGACTTCTTCAACCTCACCGCGGAGGAGCTGAGGCGGGAGCAGAGGATACGGTGAGTGAGCGACCTCAGGGTGAGTCGTAACTCAGCCTTTCCTGCCACGCCATTCTCCTGACTTAGCCTGGGTTTTTCTTTTCTTTTTTTTTTGAAATTTTTTTTATTGATTTTTAAAAACAAACATGAACAAACAAAACGTAAAAACATAAAACAACTTTTTTGAGAGCAGCTTGATCCCGGGTTACGTCTCTTCGTACGGACACAAATTCAAATTCATGTTCATTTTATATACCATTCCCTGTCTTATTACCATTCTACATATTCTATATAGCTTCTCCCCTCTTCTAACTTCCTTAATTTTATTTTATTTATTTCATCTCAATTCATATCATTATACTTATGTTCTTTGCCTGTCCTGTTTCCAGCTATCTGTTATCTTTTCTCATTAGACAAAATTTCTCCTGTAATCACTGATTGGAGTATGACGCCTTTATATCTTTCCCCTAAATTTATAACACTTAATATAATACATAACTTCCATTTGGATTCTGCTTAGTACATTCTAAAGTTACACAGTATATTTTAAAAAGACAAAAAGTTATAGATATATAATATAATTAAAACAACAAGTCCATGCCAATTCAAATCTATTATTAATATTAGTATTCATTTAAATCTTAAACATTTTACACATTACTTTTCAAATAAGTATCATATTTCTATGGGAACAGTTATAAACTTTCCATAGTTGTTTCCCCCTACTTCACTCATATTTTAAAACATTATATCATTAAAATGTTCCCATTCCTTCCTAGTTCAATTCTCTCATTTATTTCATTTCATTTATTTTGTTCACAAAAGTTTCACTGAGTTACACTGAGTATTTTATCCCACTTTTTAATCATATGTTATTTCCAATTTTCTAACATAATTTCTAATACAAATATAACAATGCAATCTTATGTACCTTTGCAGAATCACTTTTTCAGTTAAATTTTTACCCATTATCTCTAAATAAGTCCTGTTTTTTACATCTTGCTCCACACTTTTGTAACTTCTCTTCCCTTCCTTCCTCCCTTGCTTCTTCTCTCTGCCCTTTTTATCCCTTTGTCTCTCCACCTCCATTTCCCTCTTCTGTGTTCCCTTTTTCTGTGGCTTTCTAACATTATATCCACTTTTCACCTTATTTTTCCCTTTTTTGGTTGTTTTCTTAGGTGTTAAGCCTGGGTTTTTCTGTTGTCTGTCTGTCTGTCTCTCTCATCTATCTACCATCTAACTTCAATCCAACCATCATCTATCTATCTCTGTCTGTCCCCATCCATCCATCTACAATCTCTCTCTCTCTCCTATCATCTATGTATCATCCATCTATCCATCCATCCATCCATTCATCCACAATCTCTCTCTCTCTCTCCTATCTACATTGTCTATCATCTCTCATCTCTCTCTCGTCTCTCTCTCTCAAGAGCCCTGGTGGTGCTGTGGTTAGAACACAGCATTGCAGGCTAATTTCTGCCCACTACCAGGAGTTCGAGTCTCACCGGCTCCAGGTCAATTCAGCCTTCCCTCCTTCCGAATGAGGAGGACCCAGATCGTTGGGGTGCCAGAGGCTGACACGGTAAACGGCTTAGAGAGCGGCTGTAGAGCCACTGTGAAGCGGGATGTAAGTCTAAGCGCTAGTGCCAAGTGAACTTGTGGGGCAGGTTTGTCAATCATGGTCACATGACTGTAAAAACAGTTCCGGTCCCAAAATGGCGGGATCCTGTGAACGGGAAGCAGATGCTGGAACATCGAAACCAGGTGGGAAAATAGGTCCGGGAGGTACTTAAGCACGCGGTCCTAAGTCAAGGACTCTCTCTCTCTCTCCTGTCCGCTTTTGACCCTCTCCTCTTCCTCTCTGAAGGACAGACGCCGTTGAGAAGGCCTCCATGCTGAGGACGAAAGCCATGCGGGAGAAGGAGGAGCAGCGGGAGCTGAGACGATACAACTACACCCTCCTGCGGATTCGCTTCCCCGACGGGTACATCCTACAAGGTAAAGGGGGCGGGGGAATGGGCTTGCGGTTGGCCGAGCCAGACCATTTCTGCTGCTAAGCGAGACACTCGTGAAGTGAATTCCGCCCCATTGTACGGCCTTTTGTCAGTTGTTAAATGAACCACCGCAATTGATAAAGTTAGTCACACGGTTGTTAAGTGAATCTGGCTCCCCCCCACTCATTGACTCGCTTGGTCACAAAAGGGGGACCATATGACTCCTCCAGGACACTGCGACCGTCACAAATGTGAACCAGGGGCCGAGATTTTTGATCACGGGGATGCTGCCGCGGTCGTCAGCGTGAAATACGGCCATGTCACTTTTTTCAGTGCCGTTGTAAATTCCAGTGGTCACTTAAACGAACCGTCGTAAGTCAAGGATTACCCACAGTCACTGAAGACTTTACTGGAATCAGGTGACCAATGCTTACCTAGACCGGGGCGCACCCAGGAATTCTGGGAGTTGAAGTCTTAAAAGTTGCCGAATGTGCAGAATCCCATCCTATGTGAAATCCCGATGGGCCATCGCTGGCCTCCGGGGCAGTAGGGATGGAGAACCTTTTCGGCACCAAGTGGTCAAACCGGAACGTGCGGGCGTGTGCGTGTGTCAGAGCGCCAGAAAAACCAAAGACCAGCTGGCTGGTGCCCCCATGTCATGGGTTTTTTTTTTGCCATTTTCAGGCTGTTTTTCGCACCAAAAATAGCCTGAAAATTGCCCAGAAAATGGTCTGGAAAATGGCCTGTTTTTTTGGCATGAAAAATGGCCTGAAAATGGCCCAGAAAATGGCCTGTTTGAGGGGTGTTTTCAGGCCTTTTCTTTTTAGCTGTTTTCAGATCATTTTTCATGCCAAAAATGGCCAGAAAACAGCCTGGAAAACTGCCAGAAAAAGACCCTGGTTTTTGCCATTTTTCGGCCCGTTTTCTGGCGCTCCGGTGCCCGCGAAGACCAGCTGGCTGGCACGCCAGCAACCAGAAGACCAACCGGCGATGGTGCTTGTGGCCACCACGAGAGCTCTGCACGACAACTCCGGCATGCGTGCCATAGGTTCGCCATCAAGGCTCTAGGTCTGGTCCTTACTTACAGGTGATCTTCAACTGAACGGCTGAAATTGAGCCCTGGAATTACGGTCGTTAAAAAAGTCACGGCGATTGTTTAAGCAACCTGGACGGTGCCTAATTTTCTGAGGGTTTTTTTTTGTTTTTCAGGGCGTCATTAAGCAGATCCTGCGGTTGTTCACCGCCATTTATGGCTCCTCTTGGTGCTACGAAAGGCGGCTGAAAATTCATATTTCTTTCCCTCCCCGCTTCCTCCTGTTCCCGCAGGGACCTTCTATGCCCGAGAGCCCGTTTCAGCCGTGTTCCACTTTGTGCGGGAGACTCTGCAGAATGACTGGCTGCCGTTTGAGCTGCTCGCCCCCGGGGGCCACAGACTGACCGACGAGAACTTGGCGCTCAACGAGAGTGGGCTGGTAAGCATCCGGTTCCTTTTTTTGAGAGAAGGAGAGACGACGTTTGCCTCTTCTCTGTATTGCCTGAATTTCTGGGAATTAAAACAATTGAACATGGCGGCTTCATCTGCCTCTCAAGACAGGCAGTTGCATTATAGATAGTCCTCGGCTTACAGCTGCAGGTTATCCTCAAATTACGACTACCGTGTTTCCCCTTATCTTAATTTTTGCTCCAAAAGAGGCATTAGGGCTTATTTTCCAGTTAGGTCTTATTTTCAGGAAAACACGGTTTCAGATGTGTCCGTCTGGCTGACAATCTTAAACTGGGGCTTGTTTTCTGGGTAGGGCTTATATTAACAAGCATCCCGAAAAACCATGCTAGGGCTTATTTTCCAGTTGGGTCTTATTTTCAGGGCAACGGTACAATGGGGTCCAAAATTTATGTTGCAATAAGTGAAACATTCGTTAAGTTAGTTTTTTGCCCCATTTTGCGACTTCTGCTGCCACACGGTGGTTAAAGGAATCCCTGCATT
>NW_020769443.1:1188483-1208668 GCF_900518735.1 Pseudonaja textilis | reverse complement strand
TTTTGGAAATTACAACAGCACTGATTAAAACAAAACTTTTCACACTTTTTCACACTTGTGACCGTCACAGCAATCCCGTGGACACCTGAACAACATTTGGGCCAACGCCTGACAGTTGGCTCGTATTTGTGACGGTTGCCGTGTCCCAGGGTTCAGGTGATCCCCCTTTTACAACCTTCTGACAAGCCGACAGAGAAGCCAGATTCACTTAACAACCATGTGACTGACTTTCACAACTGTAGCAATTCGTTTCACAAATGTGGCAAGAGCAACGGTGGGCTTCAAAAATTTTTAGCAAGGAGCTCTTCCCCCCCCCCCCAATGACTGGCTGATCATGTGGGCATGGCTGGGTGATCATGTGGTTGGGTGGTCATGTGACTGGGTAGGTGTGGCCAACTCAATGTCCACTTCTTTGCCCTAATTACTTTAAAAAAAAAAGATAATATACCAAAAAGTTGTTTATTATTTCATGCATTTAAGACTGGGTGAAACCAGGCTTAATAGCAGTGACTGTGAGAGGGATCTTGGAGTCTTAGTGGAGCTTCTGGTGAGCTACGTCAGGGGTCCCCAACCACCGGGCCACGGACCGGTACCGGTCCGTGGAACATTTCCTACTGGGCCGCTGGTTTGCTGGGCGCCGCCATCTTGTTTGATGAGAAAGTGCTTCCGGGTGAGCTTTTCTGGTTGGAAAGCGGCGTTTGGGTCCTGAAGGAATCCTCGCGCCTTAGTTTCATCGAAGGGGGGTGGCGGCTTCGAACGAAACTAAGGCGCGAGGATTCTTTCAGCACCCAAGGCAAGGCGAGCCGAGCGACCGTCCCGAAGCGAAGCCCATCGACAAAGGTACAAAGGAGGAGTTGAAGGTGGCGGGGAGAAGCGGGGGACGGCTGGCTGGCCGGCTGGTTGCTCGGCTCGCCTTGCCTTGTCATGCGTGCTGATGCCGGTACCGGGCTGCGGATCATTTTGTGATGCCGATACCGGGCCGTGGCACAAAAAAGGTTGGGGGCCACTGAGTTACGTGATTCTTATTATTGGGGAATTAATCCCCTCGAAGGCTAAGGGCAATGTTAGCTGATTTTTCTCAATGGTGCTCCCTCTCAAGCAAGCACTGAGTGGGTTGTTTATCTAGCTTGCCACACTCTGACGAGGTGTGAAATGCTCTTGGCTGAATGCCCAGAAAGGAAAAAAAAAAGCCTTGAAAAGGTGTTGATTATTCAGGTCTTTCTGAGGTTATTGGGGGCTCTCCAAGCCCCGCAGAGTCTTAGCCTGCGAGCCCACCTGTGACAAGAGGTCGTAAAATGGGACAAAATTCACTTAACCAACGTCTCACTTAGCCAACAGAAATGTGGGGCTCCGTTGTCGTAAATCGAGAACTACCTGTGTAATAAAAGTTACATGTTCCTCCGAGCACAATTCTGCCGCCTCTTCTTAAGCTGTACAAGTTTCCCTCCGCTGTCGGTTAGACGATGATATTCATTCAACCCCTAAATTCAATCTTGTCCGATCCTTGTATCCATGGATTGATTTTTAAAGACCAGTGGACCTTCATCCAAAAGGAAAATGATTCTATTGTTTCAAATAAAAAGGCATTTAAAAAAAACAGGGTCTTCGTAGAATGCAACAGGTGCTTTGAATAAGCTGAAAAAACTGGCTTATCTTTACTCCTGTTTTAATTCCCGGACAATAATTAAAATAGGAGAGATGAGAGAGAAAGACGCAGGTGAGAAGGAGGGACATCAAAGACTGTTTTCTGCCCAGGTGCAGATTTAAAACTTGTAGGCCTTTGAGAGAAACAGCAGATGGTTGAGAAGATGTCAGGTGAAGCTTCTGTGCAACTGTTGAGTTCTTGGTTTTATTATATAAACGAAAAAGTAGGTTGAGGGAGAAACTCAAAAGGCCAACAAAGAAATCTGTGACCCGTTTGGTCATCATTTCAGAGAGATTTCCTTGCCAAATTCACCAGTTTGCTTTCTACCCTGGCAAAGTGCCTAAATTTTCTGGGAAAGTTCTTAAGAAATTCAGGGAGATATTCCCGAGATGGATTTGGCTTCAGAAAAAGCTC
This sequence comes from Pseudonaja textilis, assembly GCF_900518735.1. Next base: position 1,206,609 of record NW_020769443.1, on the reverse strand, counting down.
GTGTCAAACTGCGTGTAGCACGGTCAAACCTCAGGAGATGACCACAAGAAACCATTTGACGACCTTTTGTTTCACGTCATCAATAGTTTTGTGATCATCTTTGACATCGTTAATACGGGCTGCTTTCAAGGCAGACGCATCTCGGAATATCTCTGCGAAGGTTTAAGAACTTTCCCACCGAAATCCCAAAGGCGCTTTTTTTGTTTTTCCAAGAGGCAACTAAACTTTGTTTTTCTTTGAAGACGTTTCCCTTCTCAGCCAAGAAGCTTCTTCAGCTCTGACCAGACGGTGGGGAATGGAAGGATTTATATTCCTTGCAGACACAACTGGTCATTTGCATCCTTTTTTAGGGAGCCCTTGAGGCCACTTGGAGGTTTTGTTTGTGTCCTCGGGGTCACCTGAGTGATGCAAATGGGTGTGGAGCCTCCTTGGAACCGTTGAAAGGACCAGGTAGATTGGAGATAGGCGACGTCGTCTTCCTCCCCGTCTGTTGAGGGAGGGCTGTTCAATTTGGACACAGGTGGCCTCTTTGGCCCCTTCTTTCAAACCAGCGGTCCTCTTCTGTCCAAAAGGTGGACTTTGCTGTTCTCCAAAGAGACGTCGTTTGTCTCTTTGACATAGTTCGTGTCTGGGTGTTTTATCCTCACGGGTGGACAAGCTTAGCACGTTCTTGGGTTTGAAGGGTGAACGTATGTTGGGTGGGCTGAAGATTCTCCTGAACTTTCCTGATCTTCCTGCAACGTATGGAAGGACAACGTTCCTTCGGTTTTTTTGGTCTTTTCAAGTCCAGTTGCCTCTTGAAAAAATGACCTTTGGAACAAAGAATCTCCACAGACATTTTTTTTTTTTACTAAAGGCAGCATATAGTCCTCAACTTGTGACCACAATTGAGCTCAAAACATCCATGACTAAGTGAGACATTGATATTGGCTCCATTCGGTGACCTTTCTTGCCAGTTGTTAAGTCAAGCCGACAAACCAACGCCAAGCCCAACAAACTCCAAGATGAACGTTCTCTCACAGTTCCATTTTATTAGCGTTGTTGTCCTATTGACACATCTGGGAAAACCCGAATCTGAGAGTTCCGTGTTTTCCCGTCCCAAAAGAGAACTCAAAGATCCATCCCCTGCGTCCGTCAGTCCATCACAGGCCCCACGACATCCCGCAAGACACTGCTCTCCAGGTGCAGGGCAACACGTCCTTGACACTGAGAAAAAAATGTTGTTGTGTCTAATCTTCTACCTCGGTATGAAATCCCTCCTCCCCAATTCCCAGGCACTGAATGTGGCAGCCTCGAAACTTCCGAGTAAAATATGACTTATAAGGCTGACAGGGGTTCCTGCTTGAGCATGGGGTTGGACTAGAAGACCTCCAAGGTCACTTCCAACTCTGTTATTCCACCTTGGGATGGAGAGCAAGCCGTGAGGAACAAATTTCAACTAGCCAGGTGCTGTCCCTCAAACGCCACCTGATTGTGAAACTCAATGAAGCTTGTTTGAAACCATATAAGACAGGGTCTTATTTTGGGGGGAAACGCGGTAGCCCTCGACTGACGACCACAACTGAGCCCAGAACATCCACGACTAAGCGAGACATTGAGGTTTGCTCTGTTTTGTGACCTTTTTTTTTTGCCACAGTCGTTAAATCAAGGACTTATACCTGCCCCAGTTCAACGCCGGTGCCTTGAGAACCCCCTGCTCAGTTTCTCTTCTTCCTCTTCTTCCTCGCCCAGGTGCCCTCGGCGCTTCTGACCTTCGTCTGGGACGCGGAGGTCATGGAGGACATCAAGGCCTCCAGGGGGGAGCACATGGGAAGCGTGCTGAAGCCCGACCTCCTCCTCACGGTGCAGATGCTCTCCTGAAAATAAAAGGCGCCATGGGGTTGGATCCGGTTCCGTCCTGTGTGGTCCCCGACTCTTCCGAAGCCGGCTTCTCTGGCCCTCTAGAGCCGCAGATGTGACTTTCCTGGCTGGCATCGGACGGCTGGCGAGCGAGGGCAGCTCCCAGCAGAACCGCCATTCCAGCTTCCCGGGGCTTGGCCCATGGAACTCTCCAATGGGGGAGGGTATTTTTCCAGCGTCACCTCGTCACACTTTTGTGTGTGTGTGTGTGTGTGTCTGTTGGAAGTTTCATCGGTCCCCCTTTTTACTGATCTTTTTCTCACTTTGAAGCACCTTCGGGGTGGAAAAAGGTCGGCGTAGCCGGGCTGAGCAAACGGGAGAATGGTCCGCCCCAAAGATTCACCCCACCCCAGTTACGCTGCCAGGGCCGCTGGCTGGTGTTTCTGGCTGATGGTTGCGTCGCCGATACAAAGCCCACAGGAGGGCCCGAATCACATTGAATTTATTATTATTTTAGGTCGTAGATAAGCTGTCAGCTTTATGGGGAGGAGGAGGAGCGTACACTACTCTAGCCAACAAGAGCTTGTTGCTGCCGCTGCTCTTCAGTTATAGGTTGTGGGAAAGAGTTCTGAAGAATCCAATCCCGTGGTTTATTTTTTTTTCCCGCAGCATGTTTACAGGAGGCCGTTTCGGGGAAGGAATTGTAAGAAATGCACCTTTATAAAAATGCTGATGTTTGGTTTTTTTGGGGGGTGGGGTGGGAGTGTCTCTCAGATGTGGGAGCAGATCCCTTGGGGATAGTACGGCTGTCTTGAGTCTCCGTCTGCCCTGTTTTTGTGGACTTGATAGTTTCTGTCCGCTTCCTCCGATTGTTCTTGGTGGAGGAATAAGGACCGCTGCTTTAGAGCTTTCTCGGATGGTGCTGGGGAGGGCAGGACGAGTAGATGAAAATGTGGAGCCACGCAGCCCCCACTGCCTCACCCCCATTGTAGCAGTCTGGGGTGAACGGTTTCCGGTTTTGTCCATGGGCTCAAATAAAGACGAAAAAGTCCTTTTCTTTCCCTGCTGCCCCCACCCCCGCAAAAAAATATCCATTTTTTTTTTTCCAAGAAGGCTCTGGATTTAATTGATGTATCTTTTTTCCCCAAACAGATTCATAACCAAAGTGTGAGGCATAAAAACTGTACAATGAATCCTGTTTTGATGTTTAAAAGAAAGGCAGCTGTTCAAAATGTTTGATTGGCTGTGTGTTTGGGGGGGGGGGGGGTGATTGTTCTGACCTAGGCTCCCCAAGATCATGAAGCAGACTTCCTCGTCCTGATTTAAAAAAAAAAACCCTTATATTTAGGTCAAAGGTTCGAATTCCTCTCCAGCAAAGTCCCGGCGAACAGTCTTTCAAGAGATCCCACAATTACAGACCTTTATCAGGCTTGGAGAATTGCCAGGACGATAATCTTTCAGACGTCACGCTGTAGCAGACAATACTTAGCATGATGTCAGGAACAGATCTTCACCCTAATGAACTAATTTGTCTCCTGCAAAACCCCTTTCGCTCTTCTTTCTTCCCTCTGGGAGGGGCCATTCACCATCCACCTGAGCCTTTACTCCCGAGTCGACCCTTGTTCCTTAACTGTTCCCTTCATCTGGCAGCGCTGTGCATGCGCACACTGGGAACAGGCTCCAGCTGTTCTTCTTCCCCACTGATCTCCAACTCTGATGGCAGTTGATAACTGTCGAACGGCCCTGGCCCCATCTCTGCCTCCAATGCAGAGCCCTCATCAGAGCCTTCCAGGACTGGCCCAGGTTCCTCCCCAACTTCCTCGCTGTCCAAGTCTGCCGCCAGCTCTGCTGGCCAATGGCGGGCCACAACAGCAATTATCGAATGGCTCGAGGGATTAGTCCCGGAAGGTGGATCTGATACTGCCTGTTGCTGAAACAGACCCGTGTTCCTGGAATGGAGACTCGGCTGCTTTTAATAGCCTAAGGCCGATGCTGCTAGAAGTGTGTCGGAAGTCTTATGATTGGCCCTTTCTAGCAGCATCTTTACAAGATAAGATCTTGATCTGAATCCCTGGAGCCGCCTAAATTATGAGCTAGATTGGCAGGGGAATCCTGGGAGTTGGACCTCCACAGGTCTGCAAGTTGTCAAGCTGGAGAAACAACTCGCTAAAATCATCTGTCTTGAAATCTTGTGGCTTTGGCCTGTTTTACACAATGCCAGCGGTTTGGGGAGTGGTGTCAAGTGGGCCACACACCCCCAGTCGCCCCCCCCCCCAAAGTCAACCACAGCCCTGATGCAGCCCTCAATGAAACTGAGTTTGACACCCCCCCCATGTAGAGCTCCCTGAACAGAGCTGAAGGAAATCATACTTGTCAGCGAATTATACCTGCTTGATGGGAGGGAGGGATTCAGTGGAAGGCGCTTGCTTGTTGAAAGCCCAGAAGGGACAGGATCGGGGCTTTCGGAGGGGACCACAAGGGCACAGTGGGATGGTTGCAAAACGTTCACCTCCGCTTGCAGCTGCCATGAAAGAGGGAGGAAAAAACGGTTTGCTTGGAAAGGTGAGTTAGAACTCGGAAAAAGCGTGAGATGCAGAGACCTCTTGTCAATAGAAGGAAATATTTTGTAGCTCAGAGTTGAACTGTGAGGCCCTTGGTGCTCCCCATTTCATGACCCAACTGGGTAATAATATCAGTGCTAAGGGTGTGGGAGTTATGGGAGGAGGGGGAGGAAAAGGGCCTGGGTCCTTGGTTTCCTCTGACCTTGGTTGGTTTCTTACAAACATTTCATGACCCAGCTAGGTAACGTCATCAGTGCTAGAAGGGTTTGCTCTCTGTCTTGCCTGACCAACTCAGACCAAAAAACCAACAACATACAACAGCAAAATCAAGGAACCAAGAACGCCCCCACCAATACTGACAAGCCACTTGTTTATAAACAGAGAGCAAACCCCACACACCTTCCAAGCATTGATGATGTTACCTAGCTGGGTCATGAAATGTCTTCAAGAAAACAGCCAAGCAAGATTTCACGTGAGCAGCCACCCTCAACCCAAAGATTAAACCCTTTTCAAATTTAGGTGGGGGTTAAAAAAAAAAGAAGAATCGCGGTGCCTTCTCCAGTGCCCATCAAAAATTCAATAATGCTTTTATTAGAAGTGATTATATGCCCTTTGTTTGATTCCCCTACGCCTCTAAAAAATACGTCTTGAGCGTCCACCGGTTTGGAGCCGAACAAAGTGCTGTCTTCTCTTTACAAGGAACACAGTATGTTCAAGTATCTCGTACGGGGGGAGAAAAAAAAAAAAGAAAGATACACAAGGGTTTTACAATAAGCTAAAAGAATTCTACGTACGTACAAAAAGGGGAGCGGAGGAGGGAAAGAATAGGGATGCATATATCAAAAGGTCTCAGGGAAGTTTCCGGCAGCCGCGGCAGCTGGTTCTGCTTTGGAGGTCTTCCGTTCCGGCGCTGCAAAGGCAACAACATCATTTTTTTTAAAAAAAAAAAACGGCTTCCTAATTTCGGTAAGGCCTAGAGGGGGAAGCCCGGCATCTTTGCCAGGGCACCTCCTGTGAAAATGGGGAAACTCCAATATAAATATGGGGAGACCGGTGCAAGAGAGACTGCGGCTTCTATTCTACCACCCTGTTGTGGCCTCTTGGCTGCCGACACCTCCAACAGCTGAAACGGGGGAGAGAGAGAGAGAGGTGCAGAGCCTGGGCCGTCCGTCAGCCCTCAGACGGGGAGTCAACAGCCCCCAGGTCTGGAGGTGGCTGATGAGGAAGAGGAGGAATAGCTGTGTCCAGCGCCTGATGTGCAGATGAACAGAAGGCAGAGGAGAGGAGAGCAGTGGAAATCTATGGGCCGGTCCTTGGGATGGAAGAGCCGCTGCTGCTAGTGAAGTCTCACCCTAGGTCTGAGGGATAAAAGGCAGGGGGCGGATATGAATCGGTGTGGCAGACAACGATTCGTCTTCCGGACAGACGGACTTCTTAGCCTGCGAGAGGAACTTTTTCCTGGGGCTGCCGGCATTCCTGATAAAAGGAATCTTTTGAGTTCGCTTCAGAGGTTGTGTTGTGTTTGGGAAGCTGGGTCAGAACGTAGCCCCGTTGAAGCTGGGTGTGTAGCAGGACCTATTATAACACCCGATGGAGATTCTCAGTCCTCCAGGTCATGGTTGTCCCAAAAGGTACTTTTTTTCAGGAGGCAACTAGACTTTCTGGTGGTTTTCCTTTGAAGACGTTTCGCTTCTCCTCCCAGAAGCTTCTTCAGCTCTGACTGGATGGTTGGGAAATGGAAGGATTTGTATTCCTTGCGGACAGCTGGTCATTTGCATCCTTTGAGAGAGCCATTGAGGCCGCTTGGAGGTTGGTCTGTGTCCCAGGGGTCACGTCCTCAAAGAAAAAAAAAAACAAGAAAGTCCAGTTGCCTCCTGAAAAAGTACCTTTTGGGATGACCTATTGTAAGTAACTCACGGTGGTGGGCGTGCGTAATATTCCTTCTATATTCCTTCTCTCAACAACCCTTTGAGGTGAGCTGGGCTGAGCCCAAGAGGCAGGATTTCATGCGTAAGGCGGGATTGGAACTCGGAGCCTCCTGGGGACTGGCCCAAAGTCGTCCAGCTGGCTTTCCATGCCTAATGCAGGACTAGAACTCCTGTTTCCTGGGCCAACACCGTAACCACTACACCTCGAAGGAATTTCCTGCCTTTTGTGAGGCACCTCTTTTTTTTTAACGATCACTGCTTGTTGAATATTGAAAGCAAGTTTCTGGAAAGAGGAGGGATGGTTGCTGCTAAAATGAAAAATAAAAATTCCATCCATACTGTGAATGGATTTGAACTGAATTGTAACTGAACTTTATTTCTTGTTTATTTCTAATTTTCTTTATTGCCTTGAGTGACTCTGGATTCTTGGTGACTACCTGGACTAACCAGCATCCAAGCTTCTTTTGCAAGGTTTGGGGAAGTGTCCCAAAAGTGCTTTGTCAGGAGGCGACTGGGCTTCCCCCTTTTTTCTTTGAAAACGTTTCCCTTCTCGTCCAAGAAGCTTCTTCGGCTCTGACAGGATAGTGGGGAATGGAAGGATTTCTATTCCTTGCAGATAGCTGGTCGTTTGCATCCTTCGAGAGGGTTGTTGAGGTCACTTCAAAGAGGGTTCATCCCAAATTGTATAGCTCAACGTCTGTAGAGATTCTCAGTCACCCAGGTCATGGTTGCTCCAAGGTGGCTTTTTCAGGTAACTGAAAGCACCACACAGGTGACCCTGAGGACACAGATACACCTCAAGTGGCCTCAAGGACCCTCTCAAAGGATGCAAATGACCAGCTGTCTGCAAGGGGTATAAATCCATTCCCAACCATCTGGTCAGAGCTGAAGAAGCTTCTGGGATGAGAAGGGAAACGTCTTCAAAGAAAAACAACCAGAAAGTCCAGTTGCCTCTGGAAAAGAGCTGAAGCAGCTTCTTGGATGAAAAGTGAAACGCCTTCAAAGAAAGAAACAAGAAAATCCAGTTCCCTCCTGAAAAAAAGCACCTTCGGGACAACTGTGACCTGGATGTGACTGAGAATCCCTACAGACGTTTGGGGACGTGGTTTTCCCCTCCCTTTTGGGGTTGAGAGGGAAGGACTGGCCCAAGGACAGCTAATTGGTTTCATCCCTAAGGCAGGACCAGAATTCGCAGCCTCCTGGTTTCTAGTCCCATGCTTTTTAACCACCACACCAAGCTGACATTGCTGGTTTAATACAAGTTATTGTTCTGGGACCGGCCGAGGGTCTCAACTAGTTTGGGTTAGAGGTCTTTCTCAACTTAAGTTGGGTCTGGTGGACTGGTCTTCATGCAATACTGATGTTTAGCCAGCTTGGTTCCCCACACACACACACACACATACACACACACACACCCCAGCTGTGGAACTTTTGAATAAGCAAGAATCTACCTGAATTAGCCAGCTTGCCGTGGCTTGGCTGTACATCTACCATGGTGCACTCATCGTCATCATCTTCCTCGGTGTCTGCCTGAAATCCATCCATCTCGGTCATTTCCGCCTTGGGACGAAAGAGACGGGTGTCAAGCCTTGGCGGCAGCCCCCTCCGCTTGGGCGGTTAGGAAAGAAAGACTCTCCGATCCATCGTGAGCGAAAGGACCCTTCACTAAAGCCAAGTGGTTACACTGAAGTAAAGCCAGATCGGAGTTTTTCGTGCCCAAATTAAGATTGCGAAATTGGGCCCGGTCTTGCGATGAACCGTTCGATGAACTGTCATGACTTACAGTCGTAATTGCCGGGCTCACTCTCGGTGACTACTTCGCTATGCCCATTGGTCATACCAATAAAACCGTGAACCAAGAGAGAAGGCTCGTGCGGAAGGCTCTGCGTGGCGTTTTCTTATAAGAGGAATGGGTTCACTTAATGACTATCACAATAAGGAAGGAAGGAAGGAAGGAAGGAAGGAAGGAAGGAAGAAAGAAAGAAAGAAAGAAAGAAAGAAAGAAAGAAAGAAAGAAAGAAAGAAAGAAAGAAGGAAAGGGAAGAAGAAGGAAGGAAGGAAGGAAGGAAGGGAAGGAAGGAAGGAAGGAAGGAAGGAAAGAGAGAGAGAGAGAGAGAGAGAGAGAAAGAAAAGAAAAGAAAAAAAGAAAAGAAAAAAAGAAAAGGAAAGGAAAGGAAAGGAAAGGAAAGGAAAGGAAAGGAAAGGAAAGGAAAGGAAAGGAAAAAGAAAAAGAAAGAAAGAGCTGGGTCAGTCCACATGATGACCAGCTTTGCAACATTGATTACCTCAATTATGGTAATCAATTATGGACATAAGTCGAGGACTATATCCTATGTGAATTAGACATAGCCTCTCCAATCTGAGTCAGAATCTCGGCCACATTTGGTAAACAAAATGTGAAGCAAAGAATGAGGGCGACGCAGCTTGCTAACCACCAGCAAGGAGGGAGTTACTAGCGACTAACAGAAGCCCATCCTTACCTGCTCGGTCCCCGGAGGTCTCATGAACTTGGTTATTGACATGCTTTGCGTCGACTTCCGTTTTGCGGAGACTGGGGTGGTCTGGGTTGCCGCGCCTCCTTGCAAACTGCCCGCTTCTTCCTTGGCCACGGATGGAAGCTGGGTAATGTAGTTCCACTGGCACGGCACAGGCAGGTGCTCCTGGCCAAAGTTCTTCAGGACCTCGGAGTGCACGTACCAACACATCCGATACTCAGGCCTCTTCTCGTAAACAGAGTTCTCGGAGATGATCTTCTTCAGCCTGGCTTTGGAAGGAACGGCGTTCTCGCAGGCCGGAGATTGGCCTTGAGGGACCTTGCAGCTGGCATCTCCGCTGCCCAGGGAGGAGACCGGATTGTTGGGGTCCGAGAGCAACGCCAAGCGGCAGCGTTCCTGGAACTCATGAATGATGACTTTGCTTCCGTTCACGTTGCCGTGAAGTAGAGGAAGCAGCTGAGCCAGAACTGCAACGGGGCGAAAAACAGAACCTTAGGTTACACCGAGGGCGTCCCTGGCTGCTGGAGCGAATTTAGAGGTCACAGAATAAACTGTGGGACACAGAAGGGACCTCGGAGGTTTACTAGTCCCACCCGGCCACCCCTGCTCCAAGAGGAGATCCTGTATCATTTCAGACAAGTAGCAAGCAAGCAACGGGAAAGCTAAGAGTTACTTAATAACCCTGCTCCAAACTTTTAACAACTGCAGTGATTTGCTTAATTGTGCCCACCAGGGTCGTAAACCGTGGTGGGATGCTGCCGGTTCGCACCGGTTCTACCAAACCGGTAGCACCAGTGAGCAGTTGGCTTCTTTCCTGTACATTATTTCCTTGGTTTTGAGCTCAGCTGATTTGCGCGGTGCTGTTAGGAATGTAAGTCACCTAACAGATGGGTTGGAAAATATATAAACCAGGATAGACACTTTAATGCTGTCTCTTTAAGGGAATGCTAAAATTGTAATTGGGTGTGGTTCCTCAAACGGCCATAAGATGGAGCCAGAAACCTGGGTTGTTCTGTCTTAGTGTTGAGAGTGTTGCTGTTCCTGCATTTCCCTATTGACTGTTGCTGATCATCGTTATTCTTGGATTTGATGTAAGTCTGTTACTGAACTGTTTTTGGTATTGGACTTTGTTATTGGATTATCCCTGGACTGAAAACTGATGGCTTTCACCGTGAATGACTTGGACTGTTTTGTTGGACTTTGCTTAACCGTTTACTGGAAGTAAAAACCTACATTTTACTATACAGTATATCTGTGTGCTGGTTGTGTGTTATTCTTCACCACTCTCACTACGTCTCCCTGTGTGCACTCATTTTCCTAACGGGGAATTACCTCAACAGGCACCTCACCTGTTTGAAGCTGAAAATCGGTGGTTTTTGACTGCTGCGCACGCACGCTCTCATAGAACCAGTATTTAAAAAGGTTGAAGCCTACCACTGGTTGTAAAACAGGGCAGAATTTGCTTAACAATTCATCTGGTTTAGCAACAGAAACTTTGGGCTCAACCGTGGTAATAAGTCGAAGACTACCTGTATTGTGAAACTGATGGCTACTTTAGACCTTCTCTTTGACCTCAAAAAGTAAACCACCAATGTAAGAGACCAAAATAAATAATGCCTTATCCATTCATTGCACATTCCAGAAAAGACCCTGGTTCTGGACAGAAGACCCTGGTTCTTTGCTCTGTCCACCCGCCGCTTACTTTGTTGGTCTTTTGTTCTGTTTTTGTTGCTTTTCTCTATCAAATCTTCCTCTGCAAAACCGACATCCAGGACAGAAGCCGTAAATTGCTGCAGGATCCCCATTTCTGCCGTTGTGACGGCACCGCTCTGCTCGCTTTCCCAAATGCAACCGATCTTCACCGGCTGCAAGATGCGGAATCTCTTCCCCTTGGTGATCAGCTCGTCCCATTCCTTGGCTTTCAGCTTCTGCCGGGCTTTGTAGTTTTCGGGATCGCACTCCTGGGTAGGGAGGGGTGGGTTTAACAAGAGCACAGACTTATATACCGCTTCACAGTGCTTTACAGCCCTCTCTAAGTGGTTTACGGAGTCAGCCTCTTGCCCCCCAACAATCTGGGTCCTCATTTTACCGACCTCAGAAGGCCAAGTCAACCTTGAGCAGGTGAGATTCAAACTGCCAAACTGCAGGCAACTATCTGCAGCAGCAGAAGCCCTGCAGTACTGCACTCTAACTACTGTGCCACCCTGGTTCCTGATGGGAGATTAAAAGGCTCAGCAGACTCACAAACAAAGATTAAACTGACAACTAATACGTTCCAAAGAGTCAGCCAGCTTCAGCTATCAGGTAACTTAGAGGGATGTCGATGGATTCTCTCAGTCAACCAGGTCATGGCTGTCCCCAAAAGGTGTTTTTTCTCAAAAGACAACTGAGGGGGAAGAGTGTGCGGTGCAGCTGGACTCAGATCTCTTGTGGACACGAAGGGTCTCCAAACTTGATGTGCTTAACCAGTCTGGTCCACTTCTACTTCTGGTTTCTGACCCCTGCTTATACAGGTAGTCCTCAGCTTACAACAATTGAACCCAAAGTTTCTAAGTGAGACATTTGTTAAGTGAGTTCTGTTCCCATTTTATGACCTTTCTTGCCAGTTAAGCAAGAATCACTGTAGTTCTTAAGTTAGTAACATGGTTGTTAAGGGAATCTGGCTTGTCAGAAGGTCATAAAAGGCGATCACGGGACCCCAGGACATTGCATTCGTCCTAAATATGAGTCAGTTACCAAGCGCCTGAATTTTGATTATGTGACCAATGAGGATGCTGCAAGGGCCGTAAATGTGAAAAACAGAAGTCCCTTTTTTCAGTGCCATTGCCACTTTGGTCAATAAATGAACTGTTGTAAGTTGAGAACTACCCCACCCCCCATCCCCAATAATGGCTGTGCATATGTAACACAAACCCTGTCATGTATCTGATACATGCAATCCATTCAAGTTTACATGGTTTTTGTTCTCAATCTTAATTTTTACTCCTTTTTAATTTTACTGATGCAGAATCAGATACGGAAGCTCAATATATCTTCCCAAATTAGTAGATTTTAACTTCTGAGTTGCAGCCTTTTGACAGAAATTGTCTCTGGCTATCAATCCTGAGGGCTACAGGTAGTCCTCGACTTACGACAGTTCATTTAATGACCATTAAAAGTTACAATGGCACTAAAAAAAAAAAAAAAGCATTTTTCACACTTACAACCGTTGCAGCATCCCCCGGGGTCAGGTGTTGAAAAACCCCAGGTGCTTGGGAACTGGCTCATCTTTATGACGGTCGCAGAGTCCTGGGGTCAAGCGATCCCCTTTTGCCACCTTCTGGCAAGCGAAGTCAATGGGGGAGCCAGATTCACTTAACAACCGTGGGCCTAGTGTAAGAACTGCAATGATTCGCTTAACAAATGTGGCAAAGAAAAGTCATAAAACGGGGGCAAAACTCATTTAACAAGTTTCCCACTTAGCAACATCGATTCTGGGCTCAACTGGGGCCGTGAACCGAGGATTACCAGCTGAGGTAGACCAACATCATCTACAGTATTGGCTGTTTTTCCACCTTCTTAGCCTCCTTCCCTTTGGGGCTTACTTCAATCCCGCCTTCATCCTCCGAAAGGTATCCATGGGGAACAAAAAAGCCATCGTCATCATCTTCTTCCTCTCCGCCATCTTCTTCCTCATCCTGAATGACAGGAAAGCGGGGAGAGATTACAAAGCGGCTTTGGAAGAACGTCTTTCTCTTAAGAACAACTTCAGTGGCGGATCTTTCGAAAAAGGGGCTGGTTGGGAAGGAAAGGGCATTTTCGTTTGCGTCAAGACGTTTGTGGCTATTTTTATATGTTCTGTACAAGATTAATTTGTGCACAAAAACGGAAGGACAAATAGCTGCAAAAGTCGATGGAGTTAGCAGAGATGACAAAATTGACTGTTTCGATCAAAGGAAAAAAACAACAACCACAATTACTTGTTTCTACTTGGAAACCACTTCTGGACTTTGTGCTTGAGGTGGTGGGGAAAAAAATGACACTTTTGATTTTGGGTTTTACTGATAATATAATAATGATATAAACTACCCACTTCTACAACAACAAATCTATCTAATTTGTTGTTGTAGAAATGGGTAATTTATACTAATATGGAAAAGTATAAAGTGGAGGTTTGATGTTATTTTATTCTACTGCACCAAAGAGAGTCTGAACTCAATGCCTTTTTTTGTCTTTTTTTCTCTACGCTTCTCTTTTGCCTCCCTCGTTTTTCCTACTTGCTTTCCTATTTTATATTAAAAACTCTTTAAAAAAAAGGTTTCTGGGTCTTTGCCATTTCCGAAAGAAATGCACCTCTCACATTTAGGGCCGGATTTCCCCTTCTCTCCTCCTCACCCTCCCCTCTCTCAAAAAGGTCTTCAGGCACATATCGGAGTTTAAAGAACAGAGAGAGATTCCAATTATGGGGCAGCTTCAGTTGGAAAAAGTCACAACTCAGAATTGGTTTGATTCACAAGGAGGAAACTGCCCTTCCAGTCACCCATCTATAGGGTATTTTTCACCCCCAGACATATGGATCCTGATGGCAAGTCTAGATTAATCATGCCGGAGAGCCAGTTAGGTGCAGGGATTAAGGCCTCTGGCTAGAAAGCAGGAGACCGAGTTCTAGTCCTGCTTCAGACACAAAACCGACTGGATGACTAGTCAGTTTCTGTTAGCCCTAGGAAGGAGGCAATGACAAACCGCTTCTGAAAAACCTTGCCAAGAAAACTGCGGGGACTTCTCCAGGCAACCTCTCATAATTGGACACAACTTAATGTAAAAAAAATATATGTTTTTTTCTGTCTATTACTGTTCCAGTCACCTTCTCCCAGAGCATCAAGGGATGGGGGTATGTGGCCAACTGTGGGTGACCAATTTCTATGCCTGATTCCAGATGTTATCTGCAACATCCTCATCTTCTTTTAACGACCCCGTAATCCCATGCAGGGTGGAGTCTGGGCCACTGAACGGAACTGAGTGTTTCCTGGCCGGATGCCCTTCCTGCCGCCAATGAGGAATTTTATTCAGCAGGTAAATTCTCGTGGTGCCCAGACAGAGAAATATTTATCTGCCTCTGCCTAGGATCCGACTCACAGCCTCCTGATTGTGAGGCGAGAGCTCCGCCACGAGGCCACCGCGCCGCTCCATGTGACCTGCAACATTTCAACCGCTACACGGTCTTCTTCCCAAGGAGAGTTTTGTCACGGAAGGAGAGAGGCACGTTGCTGCTTCGGGAAAAGGCTTAGTCTTACCCCTTCGCTGTGGGAGAGGGACTCCCCTGGTTCTTCCTCCTCCCACTCTTCGTCACTCTCAACTTCATAGTCCAGGAGCTTCTGCAGGGAGAGAAGCAAGACCACGCAAGCTAAGCAAGACACCTTCCGGAGGGACCGTGCGCAACGGAATGGCGAGAGATACCGATTTCCAACAGCATTAACGGCAAAGGAGAAACACAGAATCCTAGAGCTGAGAAGGATCCTAGAAAGTCACTGAATTCCAATATTTGAGGGGCTGCCACAAAAAAGAAGGGGGGGGTCATATAATTTTCCAAAGCACCTGAAGGCCAGACAAGGAATAACGGATGGAAACTAATCAGGGAGAGAAGAACCTGGAATGAAGGAGAAACGTCCTAACAGTGGGGACGATTAACCAGAGGAACTCCTTGCTTCCAGAAGTTGTGGGTGTTTCATCACTGGAGGTTTTTAAGAAGAGGCCGGACAGCCACTTGTCTGAACTGATAAGAGGGTCCCCTGCTTGAAGGAGGGATTGAACCGGACCTCCAAAGCCCCCTCCAACATTTCGATCTGCTAATATTGCAAGATTCCGGGGGACTCCAAACTCGGCAACTTTAAGACACGTGGACTCCAACTTTCAGAATTCCCCACCCGGTATGGGATGCTTTCTTCCCACAAAGGATTACTAAGTTCCTCCTCCCACCGACACCCGCTTAGCCCCAACAGCCTTTGGACCTGTTTGATGTTCCCAGCTCACCACGTCTTTGGCCCAAGGGTTTCGGGGCCTTATTGTAGACGTTCTCTTGTTCCACGTGCCCCAGTAGGCAGGCCGGTGATTCTCGCAGAACTGCAGGAGTTTCATTCTGCCGAATTTCTTCCTTTCGGGCACATCTTCTGCCTGGCTGCTACTCACAATGACCACATCGCTGTTGAACCAGAAGAAGAAGAAGAAAAAGAAAAAATAGGGCGTTCAGTCTTTGGTGTCGCCCACCGGGTTGCAAGACCACGAAAGAAAGGAGGGGAGGGAGGACAGGAGAGGGGAGCCGAAAGCCCTCCTTGACCTCCACTGAAACGAAGTTCCTAATTAATACCAGAATAATAATGCTTGACTAACAAGGAGTTTTGTCCACTTCCCCAGAGAGGCTTCAATTAAAACGTGAATTGTGTCACAGCCAAAAGGAATGAGCGAAAGTTAAGGAAACAGGTGCCCTGCAAACCACCCCAGATCAAAGAGGGATGGGGGAGGGGAGGGGGACACTAGAGCTTTCTCTACTAGGTGCATAGAAATGCCAGAGGTGCCCTGCTGTGAAAACATCTGGGAAGGATGGCTAAGGGTTCACAGGTCACAAAGCACACCCTCTTGCAGCAGGGAAGTTATGGGTACACAGCAGGGTGCTTGCAGCCAAGGCAAGCTGAAACTTAAAAGCTGAGCGAGGGAGGGACATCTTGAAATGGGTCTCCGCACCCGAGCGATATACGCAGGGCATTCTCAACCTCAGGTGAAAGTATCTCCACGGATGGACGGGGGAGATTCTCAGTCATCCAGGTCGCGGTTATCCCAAAGGTGCCTTTTTTTTTTTCTTTTCTCAAGAGGCAACTGGACTTTCTTGGCTTTTCTTTGAAGGCAGACGGGGAGGGATAGGATATCAGCCAGGGTGGGACGCGGCGGTTAGAATGCGGGACTGCAGTTTGGCGGCTCAATTCTCACCCGGCTGAAGGTTGACTTAGCCTTCCTTCCTTCCTTCCGAGGTGGGTAAAATGAAGGCCCAGATTGTTGGGGGGCAAGAGGCTGACTCTGTAAACTGCTAAGAGGCGGCTGGGAAGTGGCATATAAGTCTAAATGTTAGTGCTACTGCTATCATCTATCTCCAGTCTACAACACCGTCCTTTCAGCAGGTCCAAGAAGGCTCCGCACCCATTTGTACTACTCTGGTGACCCTGAGAACGCAGATTCAACTCCAAGTAGCCTCAACCACTCTTTTCAAGGGATGCAAATGACCAGCTTTGTCTGCAAGGAGTATAAATCCTTCCATTCCCCAGAGCTGAAGAAGCTTCTTGGATGAGAAGCGAAACGTCTTCAAAGAAAAACCAGAAAGTCTCCAGTTGCCCATTCATTCCTTCTTTGGGTTAACAAGTTCCTAGAGACCCAGCAGCTTGTCCTTTCATTCCTGAACTGTTATTTTTATCCAAAGTGTTTCTGCTAAAACCATACCTGTCCTATGGCAGACCTCCTTTCCAAAAGGAGTAGCTCACCTGTTAATCCCGTCAGCCCTGGGGCTGCCAACAAGGGTGGGCTCTGATTTCCTAGGGTCCCGACTCTTCAGCTCTTCCAGGAAAGAAGAGTCGCAGCTCTGCTTTTGCACGGACCTGTCCATTTGGTCGGAGAGGCCCTGATCAAAGGGCACCCGGCAAAGTGGAGAAAGGACCATGTTCTCCTTGATCTCAAAGGGAGCAAACTTCCCACACCAGCCTGCCAGAGTCTGAAAACAAAGAGGACAACGGTTATTACGCCGCTCCCCTCGGAACACAATGGGTACGATGCAAGTGTTGTCCTTGAAGCCCAGGAACTTAACAATCAAATCACACCCTTAAAAATAAAATATGTTGCCATTCTGAGGTCAGCATTTTGCTGCTGAAGGCAAAGTCTAAACAGAAGAACCGTCACATCGCAGCCACGTTAGGTTGTTTTTACACTGAAAGTTGATTGTGCTTACAGGTAATCCCCCGACTTACAACCATTCGTTTAGTGGCCGTTCGAAATTATAATTCATTGAACAAAGTGACTTGTGACCATTTTCGACCCTTACAACCATTGCAGCATCCCTGTGGTTATGGATGGAGATGGTGAGCAAGTGATTCATATTTATGACGGCTGCAGTGTCCTGGGGTCACCTGATCACCTTTTGCAACCTTCTGACAAGCAAAGTCAATGAGGGGAAGCCAGATTCCCCCAACAGCCATGTTACTAATTTAACTGCAGTGATTCACTTCACAACTGTGGCAAGAAAGGTCGTAAAATGGGGCAAAACTCACTTAACAACTGGCTTGCTTAGCCATGGAAATGTTGGGCTCAGTTGTGGCCATAAGTCAAGAACTACCTTTTTTTTTTAAATTGCAGGTTGATTATACATCCTGATGGGCTGTGCAACATTCTGACTGTGGGGACCTGGGCCTGCAACTCCTTAAATTCTCTTATTTTAGCTAAATTGCAATAGTCGGGCTATTTCGGCACACAATTCTGTTAATAGTTCCTGAACCTCACGACGACCTTCTAGTTCAGGTAGTTTAGGGTGTTGCCCAGGAAAAACACAAATAGTTTTTTAAACACCTCAACGGTATATACAGAAATGGTTAGAAAACTTACTTTTGGAGCAGGCTGGGTTTTTGGTTTTTGAAAGAACCGGGTGATTTCAGCCTTCTCTGCTTTGAGGCGCTAGAATTAGAAAATTGACAAGATTATATCTATGTTTCCATCCACAAGATTAAGAACATCGTTGCAAACAAATCCTTCTCTAACAGCGAGAAGGCAAACGTTGTGTGATGTCCAAAAGCACTTCTTTTGAGCTTTGTATTCTTGCTGAGAAAGAAAATGGGCTGCTGGTTTTACCTTCTCTTCTTCTTTTAAGCGTTTTTCTTCCTCCTTTTTTCTTTTCTCTTCTAATTTCGCCCTTCAAAATAAAGCCCAGGTTTAGGAAAATATAATCCCGGTGTCATTCCTATGCATGTTTTCAAGTTGCCACCCGGTTTACGAAAACATAAGCATCGGGAGCGTTCAGCCGTGACTCAAATGTTCCCTGTACCCCAAAACGCTGGGTGTTCCAGTCCAGGAACATTTTGCAGATTTATTTTTTTTTGGTGGGAAAAGCTTCCATTTGAATTTCTAACTCAAATCCATTTTATGATTAAGTGTGGTCCAAGAGGCAGCCTTGAAAATATCCATCACAGCTGGACATCAAATTGCAATGGAGCCCAGATTAGACCTCACAACTTGGGTGAGATATGAAGAAGGAAGGAAGGAAGGAAGGAAGGAAGGAAGGAAGGAAGGAAGGAA
>NW_020769443.1:1173815-1188473 GCF_900518735.1 Pseudonaja textilis | reverse complement strand
AGGAAGGAAGGAAGGAAGGAAGGAAGGAAGGAAGGAAGGAAGGAAGGGTCATCAGTGGTACTCCAAACACCATTAAAGGAAAGCAGCCAATCAGTAGAAAAGGATCCTATCAACAGAAAACAGCAACCAATTCCAGCTAGCAGAATCCCAATAGCATATGCGATTGGAACAAGGAAAAGCTATGTTGATAGACATCACGTGACAATTTACTTACTCCAGAGCTTCCTGCCTCTCTTTCCGTTTTTCTTCTTTTGCTCGTTGCTTTTCAGCTTTCTCTTTTTCATCTTTCTCCTTTTTCTCCCTCCTTTCTTTATCCTTCAGCTCCTTCTCTTCCTCTTTCTTCCTCTTTGTCTCCTCTCGGGCACGTTCCTTTGCAACCTGGGCTTCCTTTTTCAGCTGTCTCTTCTCCTCCCGTTCAGCTTCCAGCTTCTGAAGTTTTTCTGCACGCTCTTGGTCCTTTAAAAAGAGAGAGAACAGAAAAGACCTTTAGGGGGAATTCTTGACCCTGTCATATCCCCACAGTAGAGCAGTGCCATATATATATTAACAGGCAACAGGTTGCCTCAACTTACAACCTTTCTTTTAGTGACTGTGTGAAGTTATATAATAGCACCCTTCGCCTTGGTGACAACACATCACTCGAGCCATTTAAAGGGATCCATCCCACTCTGCATTGCCCAGGCCCACTGGCAGACCCAGGTCCTCAGTGACTTCCAGAAGAGTGTTAGAGTGGGAGCCATTCTAATGTCCGGAGGGAATGATGTTCCAGAGAGAAAGGGAGCCACCGGGGAGAAGGCCCTTCTGGGTCCCATCAGGTGTATCTCCCTAGGCTAGAGGATGGGAGCCGCAACATTTCTTGCCTTGGTCACTGAACAAAAGGTTATTAAGGGGAGATTACTGGCATGTTCATAGAGTGAATGAATAAAACCTTCCACATCATAGAATAACAGAGTTGGAAGGGACATGACTGGAGGTTTTCTAATCCAACCTCCTGCTCAGGACGTAAGTCCCAGACCATAACCCAATGGAAAGGTTTAAACTCGCACAACTATCTGCGTAGCCTATTCATTCTGTCCTCTGTTTAAAATTATCTGTCCTTCAACATTAAAACGAAATTCTATTAACACTGGGAGAACTTCTTTCATAGTTGCCACACTCAAATCCTTTCCTGGTTTGCTACTTTTTTTGTTCTGTTTTTATACCTGTGGGAAATAACATGGCTACTGTAGCTGGAAGGTGGGAAAGACTCAGAGCAACACTGTCACTTTGTTAATATTGAAACAAAGAAATAATTAAGTAACTTAAAAGGAGCTGTGCATTTTGTTTCATGGTGTAACATTCTGCCAACCCTCGCCTTCCTTGGCACTAAATATATTCTTATCCTTATCACTCTAATAGGAGGAAGTTTTCACAGGACTCTGAAGCTCATTCCAACCTGTCCCTCCTACCCTACCCTCACTTTCAAAATAATTGTTCCTGTAGTTTCCTCAAAGAGTCTTGCTTTCAAAAAAGGGTATTAGTTTTCAGCAAAGGATAAAACACAAAAAAGCAAAACAGAGATGAAAAAATAAGCAAGCAAGAGTGCAAAATAAAGAAAAGAATAAATCCCAACTTTTTTCGGTACAGATGCCGATATAAAATACATTGATCTCATATTCTAAAACGAACAAGGTATTTCGATAATCATAAACTGTGCGAATCATCCAATCCCAAAATTAAATCTTAAATTTCTTTCCATTTCTAGCAAGAGGTCCAATAATGGTTTCAAATAGAAACAAAGATCTTTTCTTTAGACAAAGCAGTCCGTTTAAGCGGTGCCTTGCTTTGATTGGCAATTACACCATCCAACCCCATAACAGACTAAAAACATCCCCTGCCCCACTTGATCCTGGATATTACCAAGCCCAGAAATAGTTGTGTCAAACAACATCTTTGATTATACAAATTGGCACTTCCAAAGTAGCATTTTAGCCATAAACACCTGGAAGACATAGGATGATGGAAGAGGCCTCTTAAGCCAGGCCACGTTCCGTCTGATTTAATATTGTCTTTCCCAGAATTTAAGCCTTTTCTGGCCTAACTGGAGAAGTTGGCATAAGAAACTAGGACTTTTTCTGCCTGCAGCTCTGCTGAGCTGTTTCGGTGGAGGAAATTTACAATTTATTAGAGATGTGCATGCGTGGAAAACGCTGTGGAGCCAGAACTTCAGACCTCAAAAAAGTAGAAAATCTGTTGCTCATTAATGCAGGTATTTCTCAGGCTTCTGGGCTTGAACAGCCAGAGTGCCAAAGTCACCGGTGATGTGTCACCATCTCTGAGCAACCAGAGATCATTCTTCTCGAGGATGATGACTGGTAATTAAAGTAGATCAAATTTTAACGAGTTTTCATGAAAGCTTTATAAAAAAAACCCCGTCAGGCTGCTTCAGTGATGACCAAATACTGTCATTAAAGCCATTTATTACTGTCTTCTGCATCACGTTCTTAAGCCTGCACACTTTCACTTTTCAGCAAGTAAACTCAGTTAGTCTCACCCTCTGTAGCTTGAGTTTCTCCTTCTCCTCAGAACTTCGATGGACCTTTGAAGAAGCCTGAAATGGGAAAGACGGAGCAGGTTATGCCATCAACATTTCTTTCAAGCAATCAAGACGGAGACTAGGATTTATACAGAGCACAAACCGTAATGGGGTGTCTGGGGTCATGAAAGCCCTACCCTTCTGCAAGCTGTAACTTATAGCGTAATTCAACAAACCATGATTAAAGGAATTGTGGTTCAGCACAGTGGTCCCCAACCTTTGCAGCATGGCAGCCCACCTGGAGGGTGGAAAGGAGAGGAGAACTGGGCCGTGTACTGGGCTGGTGAATGTGCACGCAACCCTTGCACAAGTGGTAGGCTGGTGTGCACACATGGGACTGCCTGCCGGCCCATCACTCAAGCAAATTGAGCTGCATGTGTGCGTGCACCTTGGCCAACTGCTCACACGGCCGAATTCCGAATAGGCCACGGGCCGGTAGTGAGCTGTAGCCGAGGGATTGGGGAGCCCTGGTTTAGCATGAAGTGTGAGTCAGACCAAAGAGTCATTTTTGGCACGTTTAAAGACGGACAGAAGTATTATGGCATAATGCAGTGATCTGAATTCCTCATCTGTATTTTAAGAAAGCAGAGGAAACACAGAGAAACACTGACGGCAGACTCAGGTGAGGTTAGACCCATCATCTTCAGAAATTCTAACATTAAAAAAAACAACCAATTTTAAGTAAGGCGATTAAAAAAGCAACTTTGAGATATGAAATCTGCAATGAATTCCAGCCCTGAAACCTGGGTAAGAAAACCTAAAAGGCCTCCTCAATCAGAGACGGGCTGGGACTACACCTCTTATTCTGCAGCTACAGGGAGTTTTCAATTTATGATCACAATGGAGCCAGGAATTTTGATCGTAAGTTGTTGGGGGTCATAAGTCGAGGTACCAACTGACTGGACTCAAGCTTCCGACCATTTTTATAAGAGTCATAAGCTGAGTCACCATGGCTGTGAAGTGAATCTAAAAAAAGTCTATATGAATAAATACAAGTTTCACTTTATCATCATGGCAAACAGGCAAACTAAAAATACTTATTTGTAATAGGGTTTAAATTTGAATGTTTTGGAGGGTGATGAAAGGATGGAGAATTATGTTCTGCAATGTTTGAGGGTTGCTATTCTGGCTATCTTTCAGATGAAAAAATAACCCTGCCTCCCACTTCTACTGGAATAGAATAAACCTGAGAAAACATACCCTTTAACTTTAAACAGAGCCAGTAAAAGAGGTAATTTTGGGAGCAGTAGAGAACTAACCCAACACAATTTGATCTAAATTTATATGAAGGCAAGAATCTTCTCCAATTCTTTCCGTGAAGGTTGTTAATTCCAGTCTTGGACCCATTAGTTGAACAACAACAACAAAGGCAGTAAACTAACTCAGAATTGCCACAAGTGCATTCTGTACTGGCACCACGGCTTCCCTCAAAGACTTTCCAATTCTTATTTGAAATCAAGAAAACAAGACTTGCCAGTTAACTAAGTTTTGGCTGACAGAACAATTCATGACTTTGTTTCAAGCTAAGGAAGAGCAACAAACGAATCCCAAAGGCTTGTGAATAAACTACTTCCCAAAAACAATACAGGGCATTCTAAGTATTACATGGAAAGTTTAATGACATAATAGCTATCTTAAAACACACACACAAATATACAATAAGTAACATGCCACATTACACAGGCAGTTCAGAGACCCAATAACAACCAGAGAAGTTTTTTTTAAAACACACACACACATACACACACACACACACAGAGCAATACAGGACCACTTTGGAGAAGTTGACATGCAACACACTGATTTATGCAATACACTAAGTCAGTAGCAAGTAGACCACAACCTACTTCTTAGTAAGCTAGAAAAAAGTGGAATAGATAGCACCACCACCAGATGGACTCGCAACTGGCTGGCAAACTGTACTCAACGAGTAGTCCTTAATGGGTCTAAGACTACATGGAGGGAAGGAAGCAGTGGGGTGCCACAAGGTTCAGTCTTAGGCCCAGGACTCTTCAATATCTTCATTAGTGACTTAGATGAGGGAATAGAAGGGGAACTTACCAAATTTGCAGATGATACTAAGCTGTCAGCAATAGCTAACACCCAAGAAGATAGGCTCAAGATCCAGATGGATCTTGACAGACTGGAACCCTGGGCCTTATCTAACAAAATGAAATTCAGTGCAGAGAAAAGTAAAGTCCTACACTTAGGCAAGGAAAACCAAAAGTGCACATATAGACTGGGTGAAACCAGGTTCAATAGCAGTAGCTGTGAGAGGGATCTTGGAGTCTTAGTAGACAACCAGCTAAATAGGAGCCAGCCGTGTGCAGCAGCAGCCAAAAAAGCTAATGCAATCCTAAATTGTATTAAGAGAGGGATACAATCAAGATCAAGGGAAGTACTAATACCACTCTATAAAGCCTTAGTAAGACCACACCTAGAGTACTTCATCCACTTTTGGTCACCACATTATAGAAAAGATGTTGAGACTCTAGAAAAAGTGAAGAGCAACCAAGATGATTAGGAGACCGGAGACTAAAACCTACGATGGACATTTGCAGGAACTGGGCCTGGCGAGTCTAGAGAAGAGAAGGACCAGGTGAGACATGATAGCAGCCTTCCAATATTTGAGGAGGGGCTGCCACATAGAGGAGGAAGGGGTCAAGCTATTTTCTAAAGCCCCTGAAGGCCAGACAAGGAATAATGGATGGAAAATGATCAAGGTGAGATTCAACCCAGAAATAAGGAGAAGTTTTCTGACAGTGAGAACAATCAACCCATGGAACAGAAGTTGCCCTTGGAAGTTGTGGGAGCTTCATCACTGGAGGCTTTCAAGAAGAGATTGGGCTCCCATCTATCAAAAATGGTGTAGGGTCTTCCTTTTGGGTGGGGGGGGGTTGGACTAGATGATCTACAAGGTCCCTTCCAACTCTGATTATCTGTTATCTGAATGAACCTTGGCTCACATACAGTGGATCCAGCTGCCCATTTGCTTATGGAGTTAGGTTAGTGTTTGTAATTTCGAAGCCTTTGAACGTTTCTGATTTGAAGGAGAAGGTTTTTTTAAGAAGCAAATGGTATGGTTTTAGCATTGCAGAACACAGGCATAGATGTATACTAGTTAGAAAGTAGATGTCTCCTTCTATGTAAATTTCATTTCACATTGTACAGGGATACATTTAGCAACTGGACTTTGTGCTTTCCACAGTCCATAATCCTCCACTTGCAACGATTCACTTTGTGACCATTCAAAGTTATAACAGCAGTGAAAAAAAAGGACAGGACCATTTTCCATATTTAATCTCCACAGTCATTGGATTAGAATTGGGATGCTTGGCAAGTGGCATGTATTCATGATGGCTGCACTGTCATCGCCATTTGTAACCTTCCCAGCCAGCTTCTGACAAGCAAAGGCAATGGGGGTGTAGAGAGTTAGCACCCACCCCTCTCCTAGGAGAATGAAATATTTTGGAGAAATATTAAAAAGGCAGAATATTATATTTCCCTGGATGTGGAATGGGGAAAGATGCTCTTGGAAAGCAGCCCTCACCTTTCTTAATAGCCCACAGATGTCAGCACTTAAAAGAGATGAGGAGACAGGGAGCTCTATCCGTAAGCAAATACCCTCACCCAAAGGTAGGATTAGCCCTCAGCCACAACGGGAGTTGCCCAAAGCCCCTTCATTGCATCAGCAGTCCAAATTTTAACCAAACTTAGCTCAGACAAACTCCTAGGATTTGCACTTTGCCTATAGAGCCAGCTAAGACCCCCTACAACAGCCAATAGAATACGTGTTCTTGTACAGGAACAGGATGTTCAAGAGCAAAGCCCAAGAGAAGGTATCCAAACCCATCACCCTCAGCTCCATGTGGTCGGCTGCCCAGAATCACACAGGCTCGGTGGTTCGGCTTCCTCCATAAATGGACCTTCTTTCCAATCGGCCTCCATTTTGTCTCCCGGCTTGGAAGTGGACCTGGATATTTCTTCCAACAGGGAAACCAGATTTGCTTAACGACCGCACGCTTCACTTAGCAACTGCAGATTCACTTAACAGTCACAAAAAAAGTTGTAAAATGAGGCACAACTCACTGAACAACTAACTCCCTTGCTTAGTAACAGGGATTTCGGGCTCAATTGTGGTGGTAAGCCAAGGACTACTTGTAGAGAGAGTACGCCTGTTGACTCAGCATTAAATTATCTATACCAAGAGTGGATATTATAACAAGGCCTAATAACGCCTTAAAACCAAACATATCAAGCTGTATTATAGCATACAATCCTATTACTCTTCACCTAGTAAATTTTGGCTGGTAGCTTAGACATTCCTACAAAGGAATTTCCAAAATGTTTCCTGAAACTTTTTTTTTTTAAAAATACTGACTTACATTATTCCAATAGAAGTTATCTATAGATAACATTTAATGGCCATAATTAAGGAAATTCCACACCACAAGCTGTTCGCTTTGGATTGTTTCCTTCCCTATCACGCCCACATGGTATCTGCTCTGTGGAACAGCTAGTTCTGTGGAAATTTCCCTGGGGTTTCCTTCAAAATCTTGAGCCTTTGTTCTCAAGAGGGGCCACTTACTGTGTTAATTTTTCTTTTATGGATACTAGTGCTATATCGAGAGCCAGTTTAGTGTAAGTAGTTAAAACACCAGGCTAGAAACCATGAGATTGTAAATTCTAGTCCTGGCTTGGGCACGAAACCTGCTGAGTGACCTTGGACCAGTCGCTTTCAGCCCTAGGAAGGAGGCAAACCATTCCTGAAATTTTGCCAAGAAGACCGCAGAGTCTTATCCAGGCAGCCATCAAGAGTCAACACTGACTGGAAGGCGAGTGGACCTGCAAACACAGCTACTTCATTAATACAAGACACCTCCTGCACTGCAGATTTTCATAGGCATCATTTCAAACCGTATTCCTTCCTTCTTGCGCCCTAAAATCCACTCTCATTCTCCAGATCAAATCCAATAATAGGAGTAATAGACTGAGGCCAGCTCAGAAAATCTGAGCAGTTTTAGTTGCGAGAGTTGGGTAGCATATAAATTTAATATATTATTATAATGCAGATGGGTTCAGTTTTCATAGTTTTCTAATCCTGTGTGCTAGTGTGAAAAGATTTCCATTTCATATTACAGGTAGCCCTTGACTTACAACAGTTCATTTAGTGACCAAAGTTACAACGGCACTGAAAAAAGTGACTTATGACCATTTTTCACACTTATGGCCGTTGCAGCACCCCCATGATTATGTGATTTACATTCGGATGCTTGACAACTTACTCATATTTATGGCTCACATGATCAACATTTATAGATACTTGGCAGCAGGTTCACATTTATGACGGTCGCAGTGTCCAAGAGTCATGTGGTCCCCTTTTGCGACCTTCTGACAAGCAAAGTCAATGGGGAAGCCAGATTCACTTAACAACCAGGTTACTAATGTAAGAACTGCAGTGATTCATTTAACAAATATGGTGAGAAGTCATAAAATGGATCCAAACTCACTTAACAATTTTTTCACAACATAAATTTTGGGCCCAACCGTGGTCGTTAAATGAAGGACTAAATGTTTTCAATTCCTAAAAGTGCACGATCTTATAAAACTGCTCACCTCTTTCATAAATATCTGTCAGCACCTTATCACACTCAGGAAGAAGCCAAAATCAATTTTCAAGTTAAAAAAAAAGCTTCATTTTATCTCATATTATCTTAGGAGGCTTCTGTTCACGCAACAGGGTTTTAAGAAGAGACTGAACTTGTCTTAACTGCCGTAATATATTCAGTACCTGCTCTCAGCTTCAACTTCACCCAGATTGTCATGCAGAAAAATCTATTGATGTGGCTGCTAAGGGTCAACAACACGAGACATAATCAATGTTGATTAAACCAATCCATCCTGAATTAAGGTACTGTGCAAACTAAGAAAATAGGCTATTTTTATATTACCCAGAAAAAAACTGTAAAATGGCAACATCCAACTATTTTTATCCAAATACAGATAGTTCTCAACACAATTTCCACTGCTAAGCAAGGCAGTTAAGTCATGCCTAATTTTACCGTTTGTTCAGCAAATCACTGCAGTTATTGAATCACGTGGTCATTAAACAACCATCGACTTCGCTTGCTGGAAATCAGCTGGGATGGTTGCAAATAACATGACCACAGGACAGTGTAACCATCATAAATGCATGCTGGTTGCCAAGTGCCTACATTTTAATCATGTGACCATGGGGATGCTGCAGCGGCCGTAAGTGTGAAGACCAGCTATAAGTCATTTTTTTTTCAATCCTGTTGTAACTTAAAACACTTGCTAAATGAATAATTGTGAGTCAAGCCTGTAAAAGCAGAATTTGTTTTAAAAACAGATCAATGAGAAAGGCAAGAGTTAGCAAAAACAGCAATTATCTTCAGACTGCTAAGAGTTTATCTTGTCCAAACAAATTATAGTTAGTCCTTGACGTACGGCCACATTTGACCCCAAAATTTCCATTGCTAAGTGAGACAGTTAAGTGAGTTCTGCCCCATTTTATGACCTTTTTCTACAGTTAAGTGAATCACTGCGGTTGTTAAGTGAGTGACACCGTTGTTAAGTAAACCTGTCTTCCCCATTGACTTTGCTCGTCAGAAAGTCCCAAAAGGGGATCACGTGACCCGGGGATACTGCGACCGTTGTAAATACGAGTCAGTTGCCAAGAGTCTGAATTTTGATCACGTGACTGTGGGGGTGCTGTAATGGTCGTTAAGTGTGAAAAATGTTCCTAAGTCACCTTTTTCAGTGCATCTGTAACTTTGAAGAGTCACTAAACCGTTAACGGTTGTAAGTCGAGGACTAACCGCAATATTGACCATGATGTGGCTTTCCCAAATGGGACACTAACCTTCCACACCGGTGTTGAAGCAGCTAGTGGATTAACGTGATGCTCCTTGGTCGCCTGAGACTCAGGGGAGCTGGTAAGAGAGAGAGAACTTGAGGAGGAATTGGTGCACGGCGTCTCCTCTTCGGGACAGGATTCCAGGGTTTCGTTTTCAGAGTTTGTGCTTCTTTCCAAAGCTGCAGCTTGAGGAGATCTGGTGACCAAGATGTCCTCCAGAACCACGACTGGCATTTTCCGTTCAAATATGACATTCTGAGGTTTACCCTCTGTGGAAATATTAGTTTCTAGCCCAGTGGATGCCACGCTTGGTAATTCCTTATCTGTTATATCTAAGCCGGTTTCTAAACAAGGATCCACCTCCTGGGCGTTGCAAGAGGAATCTGGGGACGTGGCCTGGCCTTCTTTCTCCTTTGGGGTTCCCCCCGGAGATGCCGCTCGGACGCTGGACTTGGTGCGACCCGTGTTCTCATCCAGCCTGGGAGGAGGGTCATCCGTCAAGTCTATGAAGAGCCGAGACTGACTTGTATCATTTTTTATACTTATCTTCACAAAGTTATCTAGGGGACCCTTGCCATTAACCAGTTTTGGAACAAGGGATTCAGTTTCTTCCTCGCAACTGTTTTCCACATTGTCCGACAAAGGATGCGGCGAGTCAGGGTAGGCTACGTTTTGATCGAGGGCGTTCTGCACGCTCCTGGCTTTTTTCACTTCGGGATTTGTGTCGTTCTTCTCCTTTGGTATGGGATTCAAGCGTTTGAAGGGCAGTCGAGCTGGAATAATAAGACCGATAAAATGAATATTATTGCTATTTAATTTCTGCGGCTGCCCATCTCATCTAAGCAGTGCTGGGCAGCCCACAACAGATAAAAGCAACAATCCGATAAAACCAGTTTAAAACAAACCAATACACAAACATATAAAGCGATCAACGATCATTGTAAAATAATAATCATGATCAACAGCGGCATCCATTTTTTAATCAGCTCAATCCCTGGGGTAGTTTACAACTGATTTTTATTTCCTACTTCAAATTATGTGTAACATGCAGATCTGTCTCCTTCATAAAAATGGAAAATTAAACAACCAGCATCACACTATAGCCTGTATGGGGTAGTATGCTTTGCATATATTAAAGTACTTGGTTCCTTGGGCCAGTCTCTCTCTCAGCCCAACTCACCTCATAGAGTGGTTGTTCTTGGGAAAATAAGAGTATTAGGTAACCGTTTAGAGTAGGGGTGCCAACTCACATTGTCACATGATGTATCGGGATTTTTTTCCCTTCGCTAAACTGGGCCTGGGCATGGCCAGTGCATGACGCATCCATCCCGCGGGCTGGGAGTTTGACAGCCCTGGCTTAGAGAGTTCTGTAAAGCACTGTGAAGCAGTATATAAGTACAAGTGCTATTGCTATTAGTCTGCTTGCAACCTTGAATTATATAAAAAGGCTGAATAAAAAAGTAATGTTAATATTTCCTAAATCAAAATATATGTATCTTTCTGGCACAGGACAGTCTCTTGACATCTGATCAAGAAAGGAATCTTGAAGAGGAAAAACAATGTCCACTAAAAGCTACAAATTCCTCTGAGAAAGGAAAATGTTACACGGGATCATGAATGGAATTTATCACCCAACATATGCTTGATAAAAAAAGACTACTATTGAGACAAGAATGCTACCAAATGGCGTTAAGACTAATTCACAACCTTTTCCTTTAGATGGACTATCACCAATATCATCAAAAGCTTTAGAGGATTATCACACAAGCTAAAAATCAGCAATGGAAAAAGCCTGTAGATATTATACATAAACCTTGTTCAACTGACATCCAAACTCCAAATTAAATAAACATTTTATTTTTCAGTATCACAAATTAGCATTGTTGCCAAATCCCTTGAGATGTTTGTGTTCCCACTTACACAAATAATATTTTGGTTGCTCAACACCCATATCCAGGGCTACTTAAATTGTCAGGCTCTTGAGGGAACTGAGGGTTATATTCTTTTTCACACAGAATTCTTCCAGGGTTCTCAGTTAGCAAGATTTATTGAGAAAAGATTGGATAACAAGAATTCTAGCAAAACAGTTTTCCATTTAAAACAATTATAGTTTCATGGCAAGGTGTGTGTGGTGGGATGTGGTTTGGAGTCCCAGGAGGGAGGGGCTGCTTCTCAGAGGGCAAGGAGACATGAAGCTTGGAAAAAAGTCTGTTAGGCTGGAAGAGGGCAAAAACGGACCCTCCGTATCAGTTCACAGATGTATCTGTAGTTGTGCAGATAATGGTGTGAGTCTGGCGAGATTCTATCTGTAGGCGAACAAAAGGACTCAGTCTTGGTTTGTGACACTTGACAAAAGTTTCTGATTGTCTTTCTGCCAGTAATCCATCAAGGAGATAGATCTCCTCACTAACAATAGAGAAGCTTGCGACTCTACTATAGTTAAGATTATAGTCCCCAGATTCTTTGTCAGTCTGGCAACCAATATTTATGGATGTATTCTCACAGCCCATCAGTGGACCCTGGATCACAGATAACTAAATTTGAATAGGAGGAACAAAAATGTATAGTGTAAGGCTAAGGAGTGCAGGGTTCAAATGTGGACATTTTTTTTCCTCTAGTAAAATACCAGAAGCTGGAGTCAGCCAAAATAACTAAACTGGGAGAAACTGAACAGGTATTTTTTTTTTTTAAGGGCATAATTAAACCATGGAATTCACTTCTATCAAATGGAGCAATGGCAACTTGGATAGCTCTGAAGGGGGATTAGACAAATTCATGGGAAAACAAAGAGGTTGAAAGCTGCGAAGGATGGCGGATACACACTATCATCTATATCGCAGTCATTGAAACGTCTTGGTAGGAGTCGCTAGGGAACACAAGTGGGAAAGTATCACACTGGGCTTCCCCCAGCATTTGCCTGAACAGTGTGGTGGGAAGATGTTGGATGAGAAGGGCTCTTTTGAAACATAGAAAACTGGGGACAAAAGGAAGACCTTTTCTGAGAGCACATGTATTCTTCAAGTCAGCAGAGCCTTGTAGGACATGATTTAAAATTTAACGAAGCCTAGACTAGGGGTGTCAAACTCGATTTCATTGAGGGCCACAATGGGGTTTGACCTGGGGGGGGGGCAGATGAGCGTGGCCAGCTTGATGTCACTTGCGCTGGGGCGCCTGTGGAGGCCCAAGCACTCTGCCAGAGAAAACGGGCTCCTGAGCTCCGTTTTTGGCTACAACAGCCTCCTGCAACCCTCTGCCAGTGAAAATGGAGTTCAGAAGGGCTGCTCTCCGGAACTCCATTTTCGCTGGCAGAGGCACCACTGGCTAGTCCTTTGCTGTTTCCAGGGCAACCCCTTGGGCCAGATCTAAGCACTCTGCGGGCTGGATCCAGCCCCCAGGCTTGAGTTTCACAGCCCTGGCCTAGACTCTACTATAGTTTCTCAATCTGAAATAATTTTTTGATTTGGCCTTCAGTTAGAAGGAAATATTGTTGAATGCTAAAATTATGTTGTATTTTGGGTTTTGTTTCTGTAAGCCATTCACAAATCTATTAATAGCCATGCAAATATATCCAAACTTTATTGACAATTAAATTTACTACTATTAAGACACAGAAAATGCTGTTAATTTAGCTCCAAAAAGGACTTTTGACAACTTCAAAAACATAAAGCTATCAATACCAACTGAGAGCTTGGTGGTTTTGTATCCACCATATTTTGTCTGGAACAAGAGGCAAATAATATAGCTGAATTCAGACATAACATTAAGCAATGTAGTTACTTCCTTTTGACTGATATATGAAGCAGGCTACAGGCCTCATTAAACCATGATTGTGACAAGTTAAATTAAACGATAGTGACAAGAATGAATCCAACTTGGTTATTCCACATACAAAGTATAACAATGTAGTGTAACGTTTGACCTGTTAATATGAGTCCCTAGATTCTTAGGTCCAGTGAGCTATCATCACTCATCCCACGGTTCAAGGAAGTACAGGTAGTCCTCAAGTTACAACCATTCATTTAGTGACCATTTTAAAGTTACAACAGCAGGGGAAAAAATGACTTATGACCAATTATTCACACTTAAAACTGTTACAGCATCCCCATAGTCAAATGATCAGAATATGGAGGCTGGGAAACTGACTCATATTTATGACAGTTGCAGTGTCCCAGCGACATATGATCATCTTTTGCAGCCTTCTGACAAGCAAGGTCAATGAGGAAGCCAGATTCACTTAATAACTACAATGATCCACTTAACAATGGATCTGTGCCAAGGAAGGCCATAAAATGGAAGTCACTTAATAACCGTCTCGCAAAGGAAGAGTAATTTTGGCCTCAGTTGAGAATTACCTATAGTTTTGAAGGAAATCTAGGCTCCTGACTCCGCAGATGTGCTAATGGCTTTAACAGAGGGGATTATTCTGAAGTCACTGCCCATATCAGTGCAGTGCAACAAAACCAAGATGGACTGATATCTTCCACCCCACTGAACAAAGTCAATAGAATAGAAAAACAACCGTTCTCCCCCAATGGCCTTGCACTCCAATTTCTGCAACCCCAGGAAAGAATAAAGTTCTTGAAACACAGAACAGAATGCAAATAGTATTATAAATCGAAGAAATATGAAAAGCATAAAGTTGAAGAACCAGATTATATATTTGAAGATGAAACAATTTACCTTGGATTAGTTTACGGGCTGGAGCTCCTGTTTTATTTCGACACTCCATAGTTGCCTAGCAAAGGCAAACAATAATTAAATTTCCGCATATGTTCAGAATGTAATATTGATCACTTCCGATTATTGATATTGGCCTTCACCCAATCCTTCTTGTGATAACTCAAGTTCTATCCCCCCCATACCAAATCCTCCTCGTCATTCAACTACACAAACACACAATATTTAGTGTCTGTTTCCCATTCACCCAACCGACCAAGCGCTGCACCTTGTTTAACACAATTCTTCCACATAGACTTTTGTCTAAACTTCTGGACCTTGGGCTTTCTAATTCAATCGGCCTTTGGATTATGGATTGACTCAGTTTCCCTCAGAGACCCTTCCCCTCCCTGCCTCAGTTTCCCCTCATAGACCCCCTCCCCGCTTCAATTTCCCCTCCCCTCCCTGCCTCAGTTTCCCTTGGAGACCCCTCCCTTCCCTGTCTCAGTTTCCCCTCAGAGACCCCTCCCCTCCCTGCCTCAGTTTCCCT
>NW_020769443.1:1144545-1159432 GCF_900518735.1 Pseudonaja textilis | reverse complement strand
TGGGGATTGGCCCAAAGTCACCCAGCCGGCTTTCATGTATAAGGTGGGACTAGAATTCACCCTTGCTTGGTTTTTGGTCTAAAATTACCCAGCCACCTTTCATGCCTAAGGCTGGTCTAGAACTCTCCATCTCCTAGGGATTGGCCCAAAGTCACCCAGCCAGCTTTTGTGTCTAAGGTGGAACTAGAACTCTCCATCTCCTGGGGATTGGCCCAAAGTCACCCAGTTGGATTTCCTGCCTGAAGTGGGACTAGAACTCCCAGTCTCCTGATGGTCACCCCAAAAGTTACCCAGCTAAAATAGGACTAGAACTCACCGTTTCCTGTGATTGGCCCAAAGTCATCCAGCTTGAGTGGTACTAGAACTCCCAGTCGCCCTGTTTCTAGCCTGATGCCTTATCTATTAAACCAAATTGGCTCCCTTACACTGGAACTAAACGTCCATCCCAGCCGCCAGCATTTTAAAGGTTGAACGACAAATCCTGGTCGATACTTTAAAAGTCCAGCATAATTTAAGTCTACACGGCTGTAGAGATTCTACCCCCCCAACCTCCTGCCACCTTTCCTAAATCTCTCTTTTTCCTTGAAGTTGTCTGAAGGGCCGCCCCAAAGTGGATTAATGGATTAATTCCTCTCGATTAGCATTGCCTCTCCCGCTTCCTGCGAATCTGCTCCCCGCTGGGTGCTGTATCCTGTCTCTGGCTTTTGAACAGTGTTTTAAGAAACACTCCATTTAGAGCAGGGATTTAGTTATCTGCTTAAACTGCTTTTATTATCAGCTTTTATTGTGGCTCTAGCGGTTTTTGTGTGTGTGTGTGTGTGTGTGTGTGTGTGTGTGTGTGTGTGAGAGAGAGAGAGAGAGAGAGAGAGAGAGAGAGAGAGAGAGGGAGAGAGAGAAAGAGAGAGAGAAAGAGAAAACTGTATGGAGACTCCCAGCAATGAGCAATTAAATTAAGTTTAAGAAATGAAAAACAAATTTTACCGTCAGGTTTTTGTAAAATGTTCTTATTTACGTATAGTTCTTATTCAAAGTTTTAAGAGCACTAAGAAGAACGAATGTTACTTCTATCTTTGGGGTGGGGGGAATTTATCCCTGAATTAGAGAAAAAGGGAAAAAAGATAGAAATAGCAGAGAGAAAAAACAGAACAAAGCACCGGAAAGAGAAAGAGAATGATATAAAGAAGTGGCTTCCAATAGACCTCATAGCATATATGTTTAATATATTTAATATTAATATATTTAATATAGTATAATATTATAAACTTATTTTAAATACTCATTTGTTGTTTGTTTAATGACAGCTCTTTCTCTCTCATTCATTCTCTCATTCTTCCTCATTCTTTCATTCTTTCTCATTTTTCCTCATTCTTTCATTTTCTTTCTGTTTTCCCTTATTCTCCCTCTCTGTCTCTCTTTCTTTCTCTTTATTCTCTCTTTCTCATTCTGCCTTTCTCTTTTATTCTCTCACTCTATCTCTCTCATTCTGTCTTTCTTCCATTCTTTCTCATTTTCTCTCTCTTTCTCTCTCATTCTCTTTATTCTCTCTTATTCTTTCTCATTTTCTCTCAATTCTTTCTCTTATTCTCTTTCTCCCTCTCTTATTCTGTCTCTCATTCTCTCTCTCATTCTCCTTCTGCCCCCTCTCTCATTCTGTCTCTCATTCTCACTCATTCTCTTTTTCAATCTTTTTTCATTCTCTTTTTCTCTCCCTGCCTCTCTCTTTACACCTAATTCTACTGTATTTTCTTTTTCGGCAGGAGCGGTGTGTGGAAATCTTCCTCTTTCCACTCTCTTAATCCTTTTCAGAGCCTAGGAGCCCATACCTCGCCCAATAACAATCTTTGTCTCTTAAAACGCCACTCTTGGGCCCGAGCAAAATGTTTTCGTCCACGTGGCAGGGGACAAAGTTTGTGGGCCAGTTTGCTGGTTCCTCTTCCTTTGCATACAAAAACTAGATTTTCCTATATGCCTCGATCGAGGGGAGGGGGAGAACAGGACTTTTACCCCACTATTGAGGGCGAAGTTCCGCTTCCTTGTTTTAATAATTCCTCGAGTGTGTGTCTCTGAATTCTTTCCAACCATACCTAATGTGCCTTTGGGGTTGTTATTTTTAATTTTTATTTTTTTTGCACAGCTAATTCTGAGCTCAGAGTTAAAGCCATGGAGAGCCAGGTTGTTTGAATAGTTAAGGCACCAAAACTAGGAGAACTGAGAGTTGTAGTACCACTTTAGGCATGAAAACTAGCTGGGTGACTTTGTGTCAATCACCAGGAGACGGTGAGTTCTAGTCCCGCCTTAGGCATGAAAGCTAGCTGGGTGACTTTGGGCCAATCACCAGGAGACTGTGAGTTCTAGTTCAGTCTTAGATGTGAAAGCTGACTATGTGACTTTGGGCCATTCACCAGGAGATTGTGAGTTCTAGTTCAGTCTTAGATGTGAAAGCTGGCTAGGTGACTTTGGGCCATTCACCAGGAGACTGTGAGTTCTAGTCCTGCCTTAGGCATGAAAGCTGGCTGGGTAACTTTGGGCCAATCACCAGGAGAAGGTGAATTCTAGTCCCACTTTAGGTGTGGAAACCAGCTGGGTGACTTTGGGCCAGTCACACACTTTCAGTCCAACTCACCTCACAGAGCTGTTGTTATGAAGAAAATAGGAAGGAGTAGTAGATATGCTTACCAACTTTGGTTATTTTTTAAAAGTAATAAAGGTGGAATAATAATAACAACAATAACAGCAATAATAACAATAATAGTTTAGAACATGGCTTGCCTGAACCACAATGAGTGAAGTGATATTGTCTTGGGTCGCCTGTAAAATATAGAATAAAGTTAATGTCTATAATTAACAAACTTCCTTTATTTATATATTTTTATATATATTTTTTTCTATCTTGAGCTGAATTGCTACCTGTCCAGGCCCTCGCGCAGCCTGTGGGTTAGACATGACCGTATTGTTTGTTTGTAGGTGGTGGGGTGGCCTAGAGAGGTGAAAATGCTCCCCTCACACTCGAGAGGTTGAGAGTTCAATCCCAGGCAGCGACCGATGTTTCCCTCTCAGGGTGCAAAGAGAAAAAAAATCTCTGCTGTGAACTCTGCATAGGCGTGAGGAAGGGCATCCGGCCAGTAAACGCTCCATTCAGTCACTCTGAGTCCGCCACGATAAAAAGAGACGACAGGGTCATTAAAGGATTAAAAAAATTGGTTGTAACCCACCCTTGGATCCACGTGTTCTCGCTGGCCGAGGCCCCTTCTGAACGAGTTTACTTTTGAGACGGTCCCCAAGGTGGGCTGGTCCTTGGAAAGGAGGCAGGTAGCTTAGAGCTCGAGTCCAAAGAGGGAAAATTGGGTGAGGTTTTCGTTAGAAGCTTAACGTTGGCTTGTGAAACAACGGTGCGAAGACAAATACGGTGTTGTGCAGTGGGAGAACCAGATGTGCTCCGTGTTGTGTCATCAGGAAAATCCCAAAATATTTTTTTGGGGGGTGGGGGGTGGGAGGAGTTTTCAGGCATCAAAACGCAAACCACATTTCATGAATGCCAACCCTGGAAAGTAGTGGGATTGCTGTGGTGCCCTAAAGGGGTGGTTTAATGCGGTTTAATCTCTTGAAAATCCAGAGTATTACGCTCGTCTAAGTCGGTGGTCCTTTCTGGTTTGACTTTGGCTCTTTTCAGAAGTGCTCGACTTGCAGTTCCTTCTCTGTTAAATTATCTCCCACACCTTGGATATATATCCACCTGAGTTCATTCTCCCACACGTGGGGGAGGAGGGTGACAAATGCTTTCGGTGGGTTTTTTAGCCTTGCGGTCGAATATTTAGCGCTTATTTCTTTGGGAAGCTTCTAAGTAAGAAGAGACTTTGGTATGGGTCTATAAAGAGCTCCACGAATTGCTGTGGTTCCCACTTTTAATATATGCAAATCGTCCTTGATTTACGTCCCTTTTATCGGGGTGGACTCAGAGCAACTGCATGGAGCGTTTACTGCCCCGGATGCCCTTCCTCACGCCTATGCAGAGTTCACAGCAGAGATTTTTCTCTTTGCATCCTGAGAGAGAAACCTCGGTCGCTGCCTAGGATTGAACTCTCAACCTCTCGAGCGTGAGGCGAGCATCTTCAGGTCTAGGCCGCCCCGCCACTCGATAGAGCTACAAACCAACCATTCATTTAGTGACCGTTTGGAGTTACAGTGGCCCTGAAAAAAAAAAATGGACTCGTGACTGTTTTTTCACACTTTCCCTGAAAATAAGACCAGGTCTTATATTCATTTTTGCT
Source organism: Pseudonaja textilis (assembly GCF_900518735.1). The sequence continues at coordinate 1,155,164 of NW_020769443.1, read as the reverse complement.
CCCAAAGACGCATGAGGGCTTATTTTCTGGGTGGGTCTTATTTTCGGGGAAATACGGTTCTAAATGCACCCGTCTGGCTGACAACCTTAACGGGAGGCTTATTTTTAGGGTAGGGCTTATATTACGAGCATCCTGAAAAATCATGCTAGGGCTTATTTTTTCCAGTTGGGTCTTATTTTCAGGGAAACAGGGTACCTACTGGTATACAAACCAATACACATGTTCCCATTATAGCCTCTTTCCTGGCTAATTTCGGTTGTTTAGCGAAGAAAATTAATATCATTTCAGATTCTGCCTCCCCCTTTCCTCTGGATTAGGTTTTATATTGTATCGTTGCTCTCAACAGTTTGCCATCTGCAGTTCCTCTTTCCTGCAACTCCAAGTTCCCAGCTATTTTCGTCTTTGAGTCTGATTCATAACAAAGGCGATCACAGCCCACCCCTATAATTTAAAGTGGTGCCTTAATTGCAGAGATATGAACCCATGTTCAACCAAGGTTTCCAAACCTGGTTATATTATTCAGAGGCGGCGCCTTACGAGTGATTTGGGTTTATTTTTACAGGATTTGGGCGTGTGTGGCATTTTGAATTTTGTTTGTAAAGTATTTCAGTCACGTATCTGAGATGCGTTTCCTAGTCAATCGGCTAAGTAAATAAATAGGTTTTGTACAGGGAGAATCCAGAGTGTTTCAATAGGACTTGGGTTTGGCATAGATTGCAACAGGGGCGTTTGTAGGATTGTAATAACCAAGAAAAACTGAGTGGATTGTAGTAACCCAAGAAAAATTCAGGTAGTCCTCAACTTATGACTGCAGTTGGGCCCAAAATTTATGTTGCTCACTGTTATGCCCTTGTTGGAGTCTGATTCGGAGGGGGAGATTGAACAGCTGACCGGGAATGGGAGTATGGCACCGGCTGTAGAAGAAACAGGAGAAGGGCATGGTCCGGCTGGGCATTCAGAGGAAGACCCAGGGCCACCCCTTCTTCATTCTAGGGCAGACAGGCAGGAGCGGAGAAGGAAGCAACATGGCTTACGGGAGAGAAAAAGGCCCTGATCCCTTTCATTAGTTGCAGCTGGGAGAACAGGATATAAGAAAGGCGTTTGCACACAGCACCTTGCTGGAAGCAAAGCGTGCATTATCTTTGTCGAGGCTTATCTGGGTTTTGGCGTCCTCCCAACAGCGTGTGCTTCCTTATCTTTCGGAAGTCTGCAGTTTATTATCCTGGCCTGTCGTGTCAATTACTTCAGCGTGGTTTGTGTTGTTTTTTTTTTAATTTCTAATTTATCTCTACTTTGGGTTCGGACTGCATTTCTTCCCTTAGTAGACTGTTTTTGGAGGAGTTTGCTCTCCAGCCGAGGATAACCGGACATTGGGGGCCAAGTTGGAGGCATTAAAGGGAATCGGTCTCTATTGATAACCAAGGGCTGGATGTCTGATCTCTTCCTTCTATATAGTCCACTATCAGCTCCTTGGTCTTATTGGTGTTGAGGACCAAGTTATGGTCTCCACACCACGAAAGCAACCGGTCCGCCTCATCTCGGTAGGCAGACTCATTCTCCCCCCGGAGATAAGTCCCACCACTGTTGTATCGTCTGCAAATTTAGCAAGAGTGTTACTAGTGTGAGTGGGAATGCAGTCATGCACAGAAAGAGTATAGAGTAAGGGCTCAACACGCAACCCTGTGGTGTACCAGTGTTAAGAATAAGGGCTGAAGGGGTATGATTACCTAATCTGACCCTCTGTGAATGGCCAGACATCTCGGCTCGAAGATTCTTGCCTTGATCCTTCCTTCTAGCCTGACTTCGGGTTCCTGTGATGTCGCTGGCGCCTTGCAAATTGGAACAGGGAGGGAGATTCCCCCTCGTCCCAGGATTCCCCCCTCGTCCCAAAACTCAGATCAATTGATCAAGAATAGAGCTGGTAGGGACCTTAGAGGTCTTCTAGTCCAACCCCTTGCTCAAGCAGGAGACCCCATACCAGGGGTTGCCCACCATAAACACTCAAAGAGCCACAAAGATCCTAACCGGAAGCTCCACCCCACCTCCATTCCCATTCAATTCTGGAGCTGACCGGAAGTCCGGTTCCCCCACCATAGAGTCTCCTCCTAGTGTGGCATCTTTTTTCCTCTGCTGGCCGGAAGTCCAGTTTCTCCACCATAGAGTCTCCTCCTAGTGCGGCATCTTTTTTTCCTCTGCTGGCCGGAAGTCCAGTTTCTCCACCATAGAGTCTCCTCCTAGTGCGGCATCTTTTTTTCCTCTGCTGGCCGGAAGTCCAATTTCTCCACCATAGAGTCTCCTCCTAGCCTCCTCCTTTTTCCTCTACCTGTCCTAACCGAACGCCCTATCAATTGTGGAGCCGACTGCCGACGGGGACCCACAGCAGAGGAATGAAAGAGCCACATGCAGCTCCAGAGCCCACACGATCCACAGGAACCCTCCCCGCCTATTCACTCCTTACCCGGCAAACTTGCCTGCTGAATTGCTATTTTTCCTTTTTCTGACCATCAGCTGTTCTGTTGTGCAGGGAGATTTAGATCAGCTAGGAAGCAGGAAACGGTTGGATTTCTTGCTTTCTAGCCAGTCTATAGATCTTCAGCTCTGCTTTTAAGCGCAGCCGAACCTCCCTTAGGACTGAAGGTTCTATTATTCAGTGCAGACTCACGGCAAGCAAATTTGAGAGACGGAGCTAGCCGATGGCAGATAAATAGATCACAGAATGATTCTGGGAGCAACTCAATCTGCCTGCCTACTTTGCCTGATTTTGGGGTAAAAGTTGCTCTTTTTTTAAAAAAAATAAAAAATTCAATATTTATATAAATATTTATAATGTATGGCATTCAGCTTTGTTCGGGTATTTTCCCACGTCATTGTAGTTGTGCTTTTAAAGTTGTAGCAACGTTTCGGCAGAATCTCATCTGCCATCATCAGGCTTCTGATGAGATTCTGCCGAAACGTTGCTACAACTTTAAAAGCACAACTACAATGACGTGGGAAAATACCCGAACAATACAACATGTAAGTACCCACAAAAACTTAAGAAAACAAATATTTATAATATTTACATACAAGCCCTGCCCAGCTAGTCACATGACCACCAACCCACACCCACAAATTAGGCCACGCCCACAGAAACGGTTAGTGGTCCCTGGTATTTAAAATTATGAGTTTGGTGGTCCCTGAGGTCCAAAAGGTTGGCGACCCCTGCTTTGGAGAATAGAGTGACCCCCTCTTCTTCGTGGTAGAAGGCCGTTGGCTTTAGTCTTGGGGTGACATATGCTCCCATCCTTCATCCCGTGGCTCTTCCCTGGCCGCGTGCAGAATCCAATTTCCCCATCTTTTGCTTCTGTTGCCTGGATTTGAAGAGCGGGCCGCCCTTCGAGCAGATGGCTCCTAATTGTTTACTCACCGTGTTTCTCCTCCTCCTCCTCCTCTCCTGGTGAATCTCAGCTTTGCTAGGGAATGGGTGTCTGTGTGCGTGAAGGAACGCATGAATTAAGCCATCTGTCCTTTCTATCTGCTGGAAACGTCTGATCCTCGGTTTGGAAACCGAGGATGTTTGAAGATTATGCATCGCCCTCCCTTTTAACTCCAGAAAATTAAGGGTGGGTGGGTTGAGAGCTATGTTCCCCAGCTTAATTTACAATGGGTTTGCAGATCTTCGTGGCTCAGACCACAGAGGAAGCGGTTATTGTGGCCCACCAGTGACCAGCAGAGCTGGCGGCAGATTCGGACAGTGAGGAGGTGTTGGGTAGGAGCATGAGCCAGTCTTGAAGTGTAGGGAAGGCTCTGGTGAGGGCTCTGTGTCAGAGGCAGAGATGGGGCCAGGGCCGTCTGATAGTTATCAGCTGCCTTTGGAGTCGGAGATCAGTGAGGCAGAAGAGCAGCGGGAGCCTGTTTCCAGTGTGTGCATGCGCAGAGCTGCCAGAAGAAGGGAACAGTTAAGGAACAAGGGTCAACTTGGGAGTAAAGGCTCAGGTGGACAGTGAATGGCCCCTCCCATAGGGAATAAAGAGGAGTGAAGGGGGTTTTGCAGGAGACCAGTTAGTTCAATTCATTAGGGTAGAAGATCTGTTTACTGACTTCTTGCCAAGTATTGTCTGCTACAGAGTGGCGTTTGGAGTATATTGGCCTGGCAGCTCTCCAAGCTTGATAAGGGTGTGTATTTTTGAACTTCCTTGAAAGACTGTTGGCCGGGACTTTGCTGGAGAGAAATTCACTGTAAACTAAATAAAAAGGGGTTTTTTATCAGGACGAGGAGTCGACTTCGTGCTCTTGGAAGAAGCCTAAGTCAGAACAGCGAGTCACTGCCTGGCAATGTCCAGCGTCAACTCATAAAATATTTCTATGGTCTTTTTACAGTTGCCAACAGAAACGGAGTGGGGGGGAGTTTTGAGACAGCCAGAAAATGGGGTAGGTGGGCAGATAGTCTTCTTCTTTGGCTTCCCAGGTTTGGAAGGTTGAGGGATGGGGTGGATAGGTTGTGTAATGAATGTGCAACTTTGGGCAGAAACTCCCAACGGAGAGAATTTGACAGGGCTCCCCGCCCCCCTCGACAGATCGACAGGTGATCCTCACTTGAGCCCAAAATTTCCCATGGCTAAGCAAGACACTTGCTAAATCAACTTGGCTCCCTTTTAGGACCTTCCTCAAGGGAATCGCTGCAGTTGTTAAGCGAGTGACGTGGTTGTTAAGTGAATCAGGCTTCTTTGTTGACTTTGCTCGTCTGGAGGTCATGAAAGTTGAATCCCATGACCCCCTCGGGAGGCTGTAATCATCGTAAGTGTGAGAACTGGTTGCCAAGTGTTTCGAACTTCGATCATGTTATCTATCACGTGTGCGTCAGGACTCCCAACAAATCCACCCCCATTCAAATCACAAGTCTCTAGCCGCGTCTCAGAGAAAAGAAAATTGATTTATTAGAAGGGGCCCTGTTGGTGTTAGCTGGGTGCAGCCGATACTAAAATACATCATTTCCCCCTTGACCCTGGTCTTCCCCCCACCCCCTGGGTGTATATTCTCCAATGGGACACATCCATAGCCAAGAGTTATCAATCGTGCTCTCCAATAATAATCTTATGTGCCAGAAGCTCCAGCTGCCTAGCAATTATCTGAAGCATTTAAGGAATGCACTGTTTTCCCTCTCACTCCCTTTTTCTGGCAGCTAAAAAGACCAAAGGAGTATCTTTTTAGTGCTTGCGACAGCCATTCATGTGAAAAATGGTTATACATCCCTTTTTTCCCCCAGTACCATTGTATCTTTGAATGGTCACTAAAGTAATAGTTGTAAGTTAAGGACGATCTCTATTTGCAGCAATGGCAGAAGGTTGCATTTCGGAAGCATTGCACACCTGCAGAGGAAGGACTGGGAGAATCAGGGGTCGGAGTCAAGAGAGGGAACAGCCCAGAATCTCTACGTAGCCACAAACGAACTTAATCCAACCTCCCTTGAATTCCATTGACTTGTCTCTTAACTCCTAGCGGGAGCCATTGGTGAATCGAGACGATTCCCGTGCGTTTCATCAATGAATCGGTCGCATTGGACGTTCACACGTGGACCTGAATCTGGGGTTGGAGTCGAGAGAGAGCTCAGCCCAGAATTTCAACGTAGCCACAAACGAACTTAATCCAACCTCCCTTGAATTCCATTAAGTCGTCTCTTAACTCCTAGCGGGAGCCAATGGTGAATCGAGACGATTCCCGTGCGTTTCATCAATGAATCCGTTTCATTGGACCTTCACACGTGGACCTGAACTTTCGCACCTAGCAACACCCATCCAGCCTGTCAGCCTCCGAACCGATTTGTTGATCTTCTGCTTGGATTAAACCAGGGTTTCTTCAGGTGGCCAAGATTGAGGGAAATTGACCCAGACCCCAGATCTCTTTAGAATCCCTTAGGTTGACCTCCGATAGCTCGAGTTCTTTCTAGACGCTTCATTTGGTTGCACCTGGTACAGGCACTGCTCCACTTACAACCAGCTGCTTAGCGAACATTCAAAGTTGCGACGGACCTACCTTGGGGCTACTTATGACCTGAAGTTCTCTCAGTCTTTCTCTCTCTCCCTCTCTCTCTCACACACACACACACACTTCTGTTGCTTGGCAACATGGCGGCATTTACAGCCGTCCCACAGTCACATGAGCCAGTGAATAGGTAGGATTGTAACGATCAAGAAAAATTCAGGTAAGTCCTCGACCAGGAATTGAGCCTAGAGTTTAGGTTGCTCAGTGAGAAACTTGTTAAGGGAGCTTTGCCCCAACTTACAACTTTCCTTGTCGCCTTTGTTAACGGAATCGCCGCCGTTGTTCAATCGGTCACACGGTTGTTAAGTGAATCTGGCTTCCCCATTGACTTTGCATGGCGGAAGGTCGCAAAAAGCGGATCACGTAACGCCGGGACGCTGCGACCATCATAAATACAAGCCAGTTGCCAAGCACCTGACTTTTGATCACGTGAGCCCAGGGGGAATGCTATGACGGTCGTATGTGTGAAACAAACGCTCCCAAAGTCACTTTTTTTTTCCCCCAGCACCATTGTAACTTAGAACGAGGACTGAGGGAACGGTTGTAAGTCGAATATCGCCTGTGCTTTATTTTGGACTGGTTTACCGAACACTTAACCCATGGATCTAGGCACCAGAAAGCTCTCTGAAAGGAAAGGCGCCTGTCTCCCGTTTTTGAATTTTAATCTGGCAATAAGGAAAAATAAAAAACATTTCACGCACCGTCCCAAATTCCTGAGGAATTGGTCGGTTAAGCAGCAATATTTTAAGTTAGCAAACCAGTCAGGTAGGATGGTGATTCTTGTAAAGCCTTGTTTAACAAACAGGGTACCAAGTCCACGTTGAAGAGAGGATTGCAGACAAACTCCTTTTATTTGGTTTTAAAGATTAGGGCCAGCCAACTTGCTGTCTGATTCCAACTTCAGCTCTCTACTTTAAATAAAAGAGCGTGCAATTCTTTTTCCTCTTCCTTCCCGGCTGCCTTGTTTCCCCGAAAGCATGACCTACCCTGAAAGTAAGTCCTAGCTTGATTTTGACACTTAACCCCCCAAAATAAGCCCTAATTACAATCCAGAGTGGATGGGTAAAAATTAAGCTAGGGTGCGGATGGGTGTGTGTAGAGCTGCCCTACTACTTACCTTTGGACAGTTGTAGCCAGGCCTGGCACACCCCGATACCTGCCTTGCCGGCCCATTTCTTCTGCAGCTGGCAAGGGCTCTAGAGCTGATAACAAAGCTCCGGATCGATCCAAAGCTCTTTTAAAGGCTGCAGAGGCCTTCAGGAAAGTCTTGCTGGCTGCAGAAGAAGAATTTCCTGAAGGCCTCGGACCACGAAAAGGAGGCCGGGGGCGACACACGCAAGTGAGGTTATCAGTAGATGACGTCCCCCCGAAAATAAGACCTAGTTCTTTTTCTTTGGTGAAAAAAATGGACAAGACAGGATCTTATTTTCGGGAAAACACGGTATTCACATAGCAGAATGATACCTAACAGGTAAGGGACCGGCAAGAACGGAAAGCAGATTGCTTTCAATAGGTCAATGCCAAGGATACCTAACCTGATTTGAATCCTCATTTTAAAACGGACAGGTTGCCGGAAGAACAAAATTGGGGCGTTGGAGACAGGGGGGAAAAGAACCAGAGACTGTTTACACACACCAAAAACCACGAAACGGGTTTTGCAAGCTTTGTGTAACTGCAATCTGCTTGGCGTTGTGTCTTTGCCGCAATTTTCTTAGCCTTCTCTATGACGTTACAGGAAGTGGAAGGTTTGCATTGGCGGAGTTTGTCATAATCATTGTTTACATCTTGGTGCGGGATTAATTAATTTAAAATATATATTTATATTTTTTGGGCAGTCTCTGGAGGCAGCTGGGATGTTTAAATCTCTTCCGAGAAGGGGAAGCTCCTTGCTCCAGTGATCTCTGATCGCATCTTTCCCGCCCTGCATGTTGGTTTACTTTTTAAAAACAGTTACACAATGGTCCATGATTTCCGTCCCCTTCTTCTCGGAGTCTGTTTGAAGTATTGATAAAAAAGAGGGGGGGGGGAATTTCCTTATCAAATAAACAAGATATGATTAAACAGACACACACAGAGAGAGGGAGAGGGAGAGAGAGAGAGAGAGAATTAAGATCTCTGCAGAGGGCAACGGATTGTAATGGAGTGAAGCAATGAAGAACTTGGATTAAATCTGAGAAAATCAGTTTTTCGAGGGCCGGTGGTGGGTTAGATCTGGACTCTGCCCTAATCCTTAACCTAGTTTGTTTTCACTTAGTGCAGTGTTTCTCAATCTCAGGAACCCTCCCATACTACCACCTTACAATACTAGACAACGCAATATCAGCAGTAGAGACCTTCACATTTCTGGGGTCTATTATATCACGTGACCTAAAATGGACGCCTAACCTCAAAAACGTCATCACAAAAAGCACAACAAAGAAGGTTCTTTCTATGCCAACTCAGGAAGCTCAAACTGCCCAAGGAGCTGCTGATCCAGTTCTACAGAGGAATTATTGAGTTTGTCTCTGCACCTCTATAACCGTCTGGTTTGGCTCTGCAACCCAACAGGACAGACACAGACTTCAGAGAGTAATTAGGACTGCAGAAAAAACTATTACTACCAACCTCCCTTTCACCGAGGACCTGTATACTGCACAAGTCAAAAAGAGGGCTGTGAAAATATCTACAGACCCCTCACATCCCAGACATAAACTGTTTCAACTCCTACCCTCAAAACGAGGCTATAGAGCCCTGCACACCAGAACAACTAGACACAAGGACAGTTTTTCCCTGAACGCCATCACTCTGCTAAACAAATAATTCCCTGAACGCTGTCCAACTATTTACAAAGCCTGCATTACTATCACTATTAATCTTCTAATCACTCCTTATCACCCATCCTCTCCCACTTGTGACTGTATGACTGTAACGTTGTCGCTTGTATCCTTACGATTTATGTGGACTGTCTCCTAGTATGATTTGATGGCTTATTGTACCCTCTGACTATCATTAAGCGTTGTACCTGATGATCCTAGATTCTTGACGAATGTATCATTTTCTTTTATGTACACTGAGAGAAAGCATTTTACAGCGAGACAAATTCCTCGTGTGTCCTATCACACTTGGCCAATAAAGAATTCTCTTCTATAAAGATTGCTATCTATTTACCTTTTTATTTTTATTTGTTTAGAAAATTTATATTGCCGCCTGCATGTACACGGAGAGTCAAGGCCGCTTACAAAGAGAGAAAAACATACAAAAGAAAAATGATAAAATAATAACCCATCCCGGCAACAACAACAAAACCTTCATGCTAACCATTTAATGGGCTCCTTCCCATTCTGGGTTCCCCAGGGCCATTAGCAGAACCAGGTCTTCAGGACTGGCTGGGGAATTTTGGGAGTTGAAGTCCATACGTCTTAAAGTGCCTAAGATGAAAATAGAATCGAATTCTTTTATTGGCCAAGTGTGATTGGACACACAAGGGATTTGTCTTGGTGCAAATGCTCTCAGTGTACATAAAAGAAAAGATGACTCTAACGCCTTTTGTGAACCTGGCTGTTTATAGCTTGTTAAAGAAACCAGGATTGCGGAAGGCAGCTTGTCAGTGTGCAATTGGGTGTGCCTGCAGTCTTGAGCCCCAGGGGCTGTTGTACATACTACAACCCCATTACAAATTGGGCATGGTTTATGGTTTGATGCTACAACAGGCTTCGTTGCAGCCGGCAAGCATCGCTCCTGGCCACTCACCAAGAAAAACCCTGGTAAATATTTTTTCCAAACGGTAGCTCTCTGACATTTATTAGATCCGTAATGATTGATCGGCAAAGGAAGGCGAGTGATTGACATGTCAGCGTTCCAACAACCCTCCATTCCAATCCATAACTCCCAGACAGACGTATCTCAAAGGTGCCTTTATTTGGATAGTAAACTGGCATATCTGTGGAATCTCGAATCTGAAAGTTTCGGGCTTCCTTGCAAAAGTCAAAACCACAAATCCATCCCCCGTTAGCCATCCCCGCATCACACGGCCCAATCAACCATCCGTCCTGAAGTAAGATTCCCAATTCATTAGGCGCCGCACTCCGTGACCCTTGAACCAAACCAAAAGAATTTTATTTTGTCTAGATATCCTCTGGTGGATTCCTCCCTCCCGCTTTCTCGGGCTCAGTTGTGGCAGCGTCGAATCTCCATACGGCTCCCAAAGCTGACCTCTTTGTTAAAATAAGAAAAAAGAAAGAAAAAGAAAAGAAAAGCAGATTGGTTTCAGGCTGGAGAAGCAATGGAAAACTAGATCTCCCTGAAAGAAATCCAGTTTCTCAAGGCTGCAAAACCCGCGTGGCCGGTTGGGGAATTCTGGGAGTTTGAAGTCCGTGCATCGTAACGTGGCTGGTCCAATGGATCCTGTTTAAAGCCTCAACCAAATGTGAGAGCTTCCTGGTAGCCTTGACCATGTTTCGTCCATAAAACCTTTCATAGAAGCCAAAGATGTTTCCATGTGGAAAAGGGCCTCAGGTCCCCCAAACCAGGGCTGGGCTGCTGGGGGTTCGCAGGGAGGGAGGATTTATACTCCTTGCAGACAGCTGGTCGTTTGCATCCTTTTAGAGGGTCGTTGAGGC